>CADDXX010000382.1:295391-346936 GCA_902810485.1 Alauda arvensis
AGCCCTAAATCCCCCTTAGAAACTGCAGAGAAGGGAGCACCATGAACAAGCTGTTGAGTTAGAATCCAAGACCCAGTCCCCCCTCCCCTCTGGCTTCATCCAAGGATTCTCTCTCCTTTGTTCTCCTATAGCTCTGGCATATCTAGGCCAGCACTTACTAATTACCAGGAAATGGAAGCCAGTTGCTGAAAAGTGTTAAAGGAAAGATCTCACATTTAAAGCCTGTGTGGATTTAACAGCAGGGAAAAAGAGGAACTTTAAGAAAACAAAAAARMCCCTGCATTTTACTGGATAATTGGAGCTCAAGCTGGATGCATTATATAATAGCACTTCCCAATGCAGCTGCCTTTCACCCTTTTACTCATTCCTCCCAGCAAAGCCACACAAATAGTTACCACAACTTAGAAACTGTCTAGACCACACCTTTCTTAGAAACCTTAAAAAGGTGTGGTCTATTGTTGTCAGAATTACATCAGGTCTTGAACTTGAATCCACAAGTAGTTGGGACCTGCCAGTAATTACAGCAGGGAGAAAGAAATTCAGAAGTATAAGAAAAACTGCTGAATGCTTACCCTAAATAATCCATTTTGCTTTTTTTGCATTCTTTTTTTATATACTCATTTATGCTGGAAAACACCTTTAAGGTCATTTCCAGGCTACTAAAAAAGATTTGCATAAACGTTTGTTTGGAGAATTGGAAATAGGTGAGGAGAAGGGGTCTGGCATACCATCAGCTACTAACAGTATGCAGAACATGTGTCTAAAAGGAAGAATTCCTAATGCTTCAGGCAAAGCCATAAAGGACAGGAAGGTGTTTGGGAGCTGGCAGGGTGCATGTGACTGCCAGTGGAATGCAGCCTCCCAAACAYTGGCCACCAGCTCAGCTCTGAGCAGGCAGGGTCAGACATTACCACTGCCAACCAAGCTGGAATTCACCTGGCCACAACAYTGGTAGATGGCCATTTGATAAGTTAAGGCATATATTTAATTTCACCTGCTCTGGTGGAAGGAGWGATAAAGGGGGTGGAATGAGATTACCTTCAAGGTCCCTTCCAAGCTGCCAGAGGCAGCCCAAAGACATGAGTTAGCATTGTTTGGTTCATGTCTGCTTTCTGGGGTGCTTGTCAAATTAGGAAATGCACTGAAATGAAGTTGTCTTCCTAAAGGAACTTTTTAAAATATGTAAAATGAAAAAATACTAGTGTAYTCAAATTTTCTAAAGAGGAAAAAAAATCCCCAAGTAGTCTGCATAAGTTATTGTAGTGCTAGTTTTATCAGTAGATTTGCAATAAATCCATKGGCTTATATATGGAAGCAGAACTGTGTTAACATTCTGTGAGGAAAAGGCTATTTTAGTCTGCTCATCCACTGAGGAGATAAAGCAGACTGTTATGTCAGCCTTGACAGCAACTCAGTTTTCCTGGATATGTTGAAAGAAGAGTTTTATATCTATTCCCCATATGGAGGTAGAACATGTGATGCAGCCTAAAGCTATTTCCTTTGAAAGCAGAGCTCYGAATTCCTGCAATAAAGCCACGGATGGAAAGGCCCGTTGTTAACTTGACAGAAMAAGGAACCTGGCAGGGTTTAATCACAGCACATTTCACCAGATTAAATTTGCAATTCTCCAGCAGTGCCTGCAGTAGGATATAGAATAACCATACATTTTAATTTACCTGGGATGTTTTTTTGCTGGGGGACCTCTAAAAAGGGCACTAGGTAGTTGTGAGTAGCTGGTTAGTCCTGAGCCTTGTGGGATTTGGCAGCTCAGACGCAGGGGCTGTGAGACTTTGAAACCTTATGGGGTGAGAAAGGACAGAGGTCTGGGGAAGAGTTTGAATCAAACAGTATTGGATGAGTCCACTGGAGTTTTTTGAGCAGAAGGGAAATGGTGTGCTGGGCTGTCCTGGAGCTCTGCCAGCTACTCCAGGGCTTTCCTGACAGGGGCTTATGATGTCAAGTGCAGAATTCCTGTTTCCTTTCTGCTAGCATGCATTAAACCAATRTGGAAAGGTCAGGCTGGTAGCTTTAGTGGAGAAGACATCAGCTGTCCCTGTCTTCTCCAGAACTTCCATTTACAAGGTAAATGAAAGGAGGAACAGGCTTTAAGTCCCCTCAGTGCAAGAATAGCTCTGGTGCTGCTTTTTCTTTATCCCCGTCGTCTCTGCAGGGGAGGGAAGTGCTCTGTGAAGCCTTTCCTCCTCCCGCTGGCAGAGGCTGCTGGCTGGGGAGGCTGCAGCAGGCRGGAATGGCTTTTCTCTGTGGAGCTGCCCTGCTGTGTGCTCCTTTGTCCCTGTCCTTGCCCCTCCATGGAAGGCAGGCAGTGTGCGGGACACGTGCCCCCGCCGGGCCGGGGGAACTCCCCTGCTGTTCAACTGCTGAGCAGAGGGGAAAATATTCATCAAAGCAAACATTCAACCRGGCCGGTGGAAAGTGTGGTGATCGCTACAGGTCTCAACACGACCGAGAATCTGGGTTGCTACATGTTCTACTCAGAGCTTTGTGTTTGGTTAGAGTAATAGACATTCATATTTAAATTGACCAAGAGACAATAACCAGAGGTATTTAGCATGAGCAGGTGTGCATGTCAGGGCTTAAATTCACTGAAGGATGTGATTAAAACAATTGCTGCCTCCCTTTATTTTTTTGACCAGAACTGTCTTGCTAATTGTGGGGCACAGGTTTGCACAAGATGCTGTCCTAAGTAAGAGCAGAGGTAATCACTGACATCATGCAAAATAATGCTGCCATGAATGGATTTTTTTAATTAACTGTCTTTAGGGGATAAGGATCATGGCCATAATTTTGAAAGCAAGTAAAGGTATTACACATAATCAAAATGAATCTGCTCAACCCCTGGAGCACAGCAGAGAGGAACAAGGAACTYAGCCTGAGGAGATGGGTCATTTTTAGAAAAGGATAATCCTCTTAAATGGGAGGTCTTCCCATCACCACTTTGGAGAAATCCTAAATATTAGATCCCCATAAATCAAACATAGTTCAACACTTCTATCAGACACAGCTACTGCCACCAAGACTTTACTGCCTTTCTGCAGTGGGAAATAGAATAACCACACATTTTTCATTAACCTGTGACTTTTTTTGGCTGGTTGAGGACCTCTAAAAAGGGTTTCATGTAGAAATGATAACTTTTGGARCACCAATTCTTGTGATTATTTGCARTGTCATTATTTGCAACTGTTCAGTTTTTATTTAGGGTTTTAGAGTATTTAATGGACACAGGGAATTCAGTGGCAGGAGGTACAGTGAGTATCTGTGAAACTCACATTCCCACGTGGCCCTGTGTCTTTGTCCGAGCWAAATGTCAGTGTTTTTAAACTGATCCAAAGTGGGAATCCTTTGCCTGGCTGCCCTGATACCAGGGATGTGATTCCCTTCTTGGGATCAGTTTGCAGTAGCTTGAGTCAAAGCAGGCTCCTTGCTGCAGGTGGGTGAGGACAGGCAGTGCTGCAGTGCCACTGCTCTCCCCAGGACACTGGGGACTCTGTGTGTGTGTGTAAATTGGAGGGCAGACTGAAACCCCAACTTTCCCTTTAATGTTTCAATTTATGCTTTCAGTTTTAGGAAACATGGGATCAGTGAGATGAGAGGAAGGGCAGTGGTGGTGACTCATGATTTCTGTGCTTCATGCAGACACCACAGACATCCCACAGTGCTGTGAATCAGCTTAAACTGGGCCTTCTGAGACACTGGCATCAGTCATCAGCACTGCTCTGCTGTGCTGGGACCCTTGCACTTGGGTAGRTATTTGCATATATTGTAACATATATTTCATAATATCCATCATTATATATTATGGTGGGACACAGGGTGCCCAGAGAAGCTGTGGCTGCCCCATCTCTGGAAGTGTCCAAGGCCAGGTTGGACAGGGCTTGGAGCAASCTGGGAYWGTGGAAGGTGTCCCATGGCAGGGAGGTGGAAAGAAAAGAGCTTTAAKGTCCCTTCCAACCCAAACCTTTCTRTAATTCCATGTTTCTATCATTATGTGGAACAGAGAAACAGGAGGAAAAAAAGTCAATCAATTAAAAGAACACAACAAGCTTTGGTGTAATGTGAAAATGGATAATAAAATCTGTCCCAGCACACTARACCTTTCCCCCATTTCTAACTGCATTTTACATATCATTTTATCTTCCAGGATCCCTGCTCAAGAGTTTGCTTGAAATTAATGTGAGGTATAAATTCTGGAACCATAATTCACAGAAGTGGATTGAAAAGTTGTGTTTATCTTCTTCTCTGTGGAAGGATTGAGAGGCCAGAGCCCAGGTGTGCAGKGGGGAAGAAAAGTGGTCCAGGTAAAGTTGGCACACAGAAAAAAGGGAATGCACAAAGTGTATAAACATGTGGAGGGGTAGGAAAGCACTTTGAAAATTATATACACAGAGAAATATAAATAGAACCCACACTCTAACACTGGAGGCTGGTCATGCCAGCTGCAGCCTTGCTAAGGTTTCCCTTAGACCAACATGTTTCCACCTGCTTCATTTTTGGGTAGAACTACTGCCCACCCTGTTGCTGCTTGAAGAAAGAGCTTGGAAAAGCTGAACAAAAATTCCTTTGCTGCTTCTTGAAAGCACTGCAGAAAAGTAGAATAAAACAGAATAAATATACATTTCTATTGTAAAAACACTTTGATTATACTCCTTAAAATTCTAATGCAAAAAGTAGAAAACCAGCTGACAGAGAAGATAAAATTGGAACTAYGAATGGCCTCTTTGGGATCCCAGCCATAACCAGAGAAGGCTTATATTTTCTTTTGAAATTATTCATTCACTACCTGGAAATGTTTATTTAAAACCTTCTTCCCTCAAACACCTAAAGGTATTAATTTCATACTTGTGAATGGTTATTAAGCTCAGTGAATATGAGCTCATGGTCTAAGTTYTGCAGAATTACTTCATGTTTAGTTTACTGAAGGTAGCATGTCTAGGGCTGTCTGGTTGCTGCTGAGATAATTTATAAGCCTCTCAATCAAAGCATCTTTCAAAAGAATTCAAATGCAGCWGCTTTCAAATCTAGGGGTGGCAGGCTGACTGTGTGTTCTGTCACAATTAAACAGACCTGGTGCTTCGTGGTTTAAAATCACTTTTAGTGATGGTTTCTGATGTAATAGTCCAAACTATTTCTTATGTGTAGCCTTCCTGCAAGGACAGTGGGAACAGTGCCCCTGAATAATCACCCAACTTTCAGTGGATGCTTCCCACATTACAGAATTTTTTTTTGCCTGTAGCCCTGCAGAAGGAGCTCAGATATTTTCTGGAGGTAAATTTTGCCATAGAGAAGCTCCATYAGTAGCAAAGAGGCTTCTTAAATTCTAATTGAATTCATTTCCCCCCTGAATATTTGCTTCTGTTGCTAAACAACGACAAACGTTCCCATCTCTTCCAGAACGGTACATGCCTGCCAGGTGATCCCTGTTCCTCCTGGGATCCCCCAGTAATCCATGTTTTCCTGAGGGACAGTGGGTAGGGTAGGGTGGCAGTGTCAGTGGTGCATCTGGGTGACGAGGTCACTGTGAATCGGCTGTGTGCATATTAATGACTTTGCGGAGATTAGCGATATGCTAATGACCCACATTCCAGGAGGTGTTCCCAATGCACACAGAGGGCATGCAGGTGTGCTGSGYTTCKGAGCTCAGCAGCACAACAGGAAAAAGGAACTCTAGAAGGAAAACCCCCTAGAGTGAAAGCCACTTTRTATCAKATTCTACTTTTCAGAAAACAGGGARTACATTAAAGYGGAAARTTAAAAATATTGGGCAGTGTGGAAGACACAAAATATCCCGAGTAAGTGAAAGAGTGACAAGCCAAATCTTACATGTGTACTTGTGCTCCTGCTTCACATATAACCACTGAAATTATTGAATMTCCTGCAGTAATGGGAGCTCCTTGGTGGTCATTTATTTCCCATATAAATGTCCCAGGATGGATTATCCAGGTGAGTGCCTGTAACCTTGTTGCTGAACTGGAGCATGGGAAGTGTATATTTACTCAACATCCCCAGTGCCCTCCTCCCTCCCTCCCTCCTTTTCCACACGGCAGGGTGGGGGCAGAGGGGAAAGAAATCCCTAAGGATTAAAGCAGTGTCAAAGCATTAACACTTAGTCGATGACAACTGTAAGGATTAATTCAAGCTGGTTAAATCCCTCTTAGCTAGAATAGGAACYAGCAAACCATCTGGTGGAAAGAGCAGGATGACAGGGCTACTAAAAGGAAATACTGTCCWAGTAGGCAAAGAAAAAAGAAACTTTTCCACAGACTTTTGGGAATTCCTGTGTTTCCTAAGTGTCTGACCACAGTGAGTGAGAGTTTTGATTAAAGTGGTTTGAAGAAAGAGGGTGGGGAAATATTGTGTTTGCAGCTCAGGAAAAAAAATCAGATTTAAGCTTTTACATTTCTATAATAGCACATGACACTTTAAAAAAAAAAAAAAAAACAAAACATAAAAAGACTAGTCATGCATTCCATGAAAAAAATATCAACCCATCCAATGTATTTTCCTGCTAAGGCCTGCTCTGTTGCCAGCCTGTGTTGTTCTCTAGCTCCAGTGCTGAGTGCTCTTCAGAGAGGCCCCRCAGCTCCTCCCCTCCTGTGAGAGAGCTGCTGTGGGGCTCCCGTGTGTGCAATCACCCAGGCCAAGCAGGAGTGACCCAAATGGCCAGCTTAGGTCAGTGTCACAGCCCCGGGGCTGGCAGAGCTGGCCTGGCCTACAAARGCAAGCTGATCAGCCTGGGAAACTGCTCCAAGGTTACCCCTGCAGGAATTAAGGGTTTGTCTCTGCAGCAGATCAGACAATGTCAATTGGATTGGAGGTGAAGTCTCTCCTCTGTGATGTCACTTGCTGGCGTTTATACTTGAAATAAGGTCTTGCTGCTGATGGGTTTAAAGTTTGGTTCAGTTCTTTTAGTGTCATTATGAGTAAAGGGATCTGTGAAGCCTTGTAAGATTTAAATTACTCTGTTTTCTGAGGTGCTGCCATTGGCTGGTCCATAGTGGCACCTGGCTGGCTGTGGGTGATTGCTGTGTCTCACAGGCAGGGTACTTCCAAAGGGCAGGCAGCAAATGCATTTTTCATTCACTTTGATCTGTTAGTTGTTCCCTTTTTAAAYCTAGGAATTCTCTTTTGTTTGTCAGTCATGAAATGTAAAAGTGTTACGCAGCTTATGCTGCTGTTCCGCAACAGGATTTACCAACTTCCTGATTACACAGAGCTTGTTTGTCTACTGAAAGTTTTCTTCCTGCTGCTCCCCAAATATTGCCAGGCAAAGGCATTTCTAAATGCAGCATGTTGGCCTGTAATCTGATGTAGCACATGGSTTTGCAAATATAAGCACTGATTTCTTTTATTTGGGTTCCTGATAGAAAAACACCAAAGCACTGGTTCACACTCCTCTTTTGAAGGTGGCTATTTTTGGTGTGTAAATGGCAGAGTAAATGTGAACAGGGCAGCCCTAAGGCTTGCCTGGTGCTTGATGTGAATCTTTTCTGTACAGGGAAGGAGAAAAAAAAGGTCAACAAGCTTTGAGCCTGTATTGATAMAATAAAGAATCACCTCTGCTTTAGAAACAGTAATCCTGTTCTTGAGCCCAGCCAGGCCCTCAGAATGCTGCTGGCATTGAAAAAATGTTTTCAAAATACAAGGTTTCATCACAACTCAGGAGTTTCATGGGTTTTAAAGGATTGTTTTCTCTCTCAGGAGCCTAAAATGAAGATAAATTGGGAAATTTTGGATCMAGATTTGAAATAAGAGGATCAAAAGACTCAAAATACCAACAAAGATGAAAGAGTTTGTTCGCTATGTCTGCTGATACTGAGGGCTCTGCTGAGCCTTACAGTATCAAGCAGGAAGCATCTGTGTGTGCTTATCAGCTTTTTACAACACAAAATCACAGGTTTCTGGCATCTGCCCTATCAAAGATAAGGAGTAAGATGTTTTCACAACATCCGTGTGTCAGAATRTTGGACGTACTCCAAAATGTGGAGTGACTTGTTTGTGTCTTTCAGCTCAGTTTATGTGATAGCATTAAAGCTGTGGGAGAGGCTGAAGCCATCCATCCCCTCTGGTTTTGGTTGTGATRACAATCCATCAGTCTGGTCACTTGTTCTCACAAACCAGCTGTGCCCTTAGCATGGRGAATAAATAACAGCACTGAGTCATGGCAGGGAACCTGCAGGAGTCCTGAAGGAAAACATTACCCTCACATCTGAGTCATGAGACTGCATCTTCACAAAACATCCTGATAAACTATGAACTCTATGGCAAGATTCACAATAAGGGTTTACCAATTACTACTAATTAATTCCCAGCTAATGGTGCTCCAAAAATAACAGCTCAAGGCAGAACAACAAATACTGTTTAGWTTTTTATTGGCTAAAAGCCCATTAAATTATTTAGTTTTTTAAATTTCACTCTGATTTTAGCCAACATAGGAATGCACATGCTGACCAAGTTGGCCACTGCTTTGACTCTGACAGTGGCCAGAAGGGGATGGAGGCCAGGAAAAAAGTAAAAATAGGGTGTGTATCATACCTTTCCCTCTGCCTTTCTTCCCTCTGACTAAATCCCATGTGATCTCCCAGCCATTTTTTTAGGCAGGGCTGATGGGATTTGTGACTTTTATAATTCCAACTACAGCTCTTGCTAAGCACTTGTCCAGTTGCTTTGGGAGCTCATATAAGCTTTTTGATTATTAAAAATGGAAAAGGCAGCAAATGGAAAGGACAACAAACGTGCAGAACAACATCTGTGTGAGATTTGATTGGGCAGAACTCCACAGCCAAAACACAAAGGGAGACAGATTGCTGTAGTTTGTGGTAGACTGTACAACTCCTCACCAAAGGATGTTGTAGATGCACAAAATTTAYAGTACTTTGAAAGAGCTGAACAAGTGCTTTGGAAAGACCAACAGCCTTGCTTTGTTCAGAACCCAACTTCCACTAACTTCCCTTCTTCTTCCAGCATAAGAGCTGGTGCATGAGAGGGATAGTTGATTGTTACTCACTTCCTCCAGGCTATTTAAGAATACACAACCTTCTAAAATATCCCCTGTAAGTCAAACCTTTCCTGTGCTGCAGGGTTTCCACTCAGCCAATCCCCATATGAAGTCAGTCCATACATTTCATCATTATCTTTGCTCTCTTTTGACCCTTTTCCACTTTGCATGTTTTGTGTTTCACCAAAGCTTCCCGGAGTACTCAGTATGAAAGATCCATGGATRTATGTAATGGTATAATCTTCCTGCCTGTTTCGTGCTGTGTTGCTTTTGTATCAACTCCTGAGACACTCTTTTTTGACAACTGCCAACCACTGAGTTGATGATTTTATGGAAGTCTTCATCTAWGCCCAGTTCTTGCTGTGCCTGTTTTCCTGAAGCAGTTCAAAATGTTGATTTAATAATTCCCAAACTAATGAACACTATTTTCATTACAACCATTTACAAGATCATACTTGTATATGCATGCTGAATTTAATTAGCTTTAATCATTTGAGTGATTTCAATCTGCATCTTTAGGCAGCTGAATATCTTTTTTACATTTGGCCTGAAAGGAGGGTTAAATGTCTTGTTGTGACAGTTTGGGGTCTCTCCAATCATAGTTGTGTAACACAATATGTGAAGCCTCCAATGCCATCTGCACTTCCATATGCTTTGCAATGGAAAATCAACGAGGAACCTTCAAGTACTGAGAACATCTTCATACACTTACARCTAATCATTGWAATATGCAGCTGAAAAGGAGTATTRGCATTTCCTTTTTTGTCATCCTCTCCCTRTAGAATTGACCATAATTCCTTTACTTCAGCCTCACTAACCCAAGGTCTGTGACTCTTTCTCCCATAACAACATCTTTCTTGGTGGTCTCAGGGAAGGAGCTTTTGCCTTTGGCAAGGCCTTCAGTCAAGGGTGTTGTTTAGTTTTCAGTGTTTGTGCCTTGAAGGAATGAGATGGAGGTGGACCAATGCCAGCAGTCCCCAGCTGGTGGGAGTTATCAGGGATATGGAAAATAAGGTGTCTGAGGCATCAGGGAATMGTTAAGGGTGGAAAAGACCTTTAAGATCACCAAGTCCAACCATCAGCCCAGCACCACCACCATGTCCACCAGTAAACCTTGCCCCCAGGTGCCACATCCACATGGTTTTTGGACACTTYCAGGGATGGGGACTCCACCACTGCCCTGGGCAGCCTGTGCCCATGTTTTACAATCCTTTCTGTGAAGAAAAGCATGAGAATTCTGTTGCTTAAGGAAAAGGAGACTGTGGAAGAACCTAAGTTTTCAAGGACAAAAATCCTGTGGTAAGGGCAAAGATGCTGCCTTGTTTTCCCTGTCTGTGGAATCCATAGTGCATTTCATGATAAAATGAKTTTGCAGCAGATTTTCTGGGCAACTGCCATGTCTTCAGCACAGAGGTCTGGAAAGAAAGCTCTGTTATTCCTGTTATGAGGCCAGGCAGCAGCTGGAGAGTCAGAAGTGCAGTGGGAACCTCAGCACACCTGGAATACCCATGTCTCCCAGAAGTTTTGATATGCCCTTCCTAATGAAAAAAGAGCAAGTTTAAAATGTATTTGATATTGTGGCACCCTTCTGCRGGCTTTCAATAACAAATGCTGGGTGAAGCTGATCCAATTTTGAGTATGAGTGTTCTTTTTTATATTCTTTCCCAGCCCTACCTGGGAAAAGTAGTCAAACAATACTTTCCAAAGATATTTTGCAGAGAAAAAACCCAGTTACATATCTGGACTTACTGTGTGGAAAGAACATCACTCTTTTTTTCCTTGTTATTCTTTGAATTATAATTCCTTTATTTCAAAAATATCTAATTCCATGAACTTTTATTCTAGATGTGACTTATGGATTGTTCTAAAGATCTTGTGGCATTTTGTTCTTTACCAGCTTGATACTGTTAAACCCAGAAGCAAAAATCTCTTGAAGAGCTGGAAAAAAATTTAGGGCAAGCYAGCCTGAATTAATTTCACTGTCTGGAGCAGAGTGTTCTTAAGGATGTAAATATGTAATACTTAGAATATCTTTGAAATCTTCCCAGTTTGTTAGCCTCTATTAGAATACTCTCATGGACAAGTTCTCAAGAATTTAATAAAGATGAAACAATTGAGTTTCTGTGAGAATCAAGGAGTTTAATGGAAAGTGATGTGATCTTAATGAACCCCTCTAATGCTGTGGCAGAGAGGCAGAGACACACAGCAGAAAATGTGTGCAGCAAGTCTCACTCTCTGTTTGGCTGTAACAATGCACAAGCTCATGCACAGCTCTATTTGGTGTCTTGCTGCACTGGATATAGAAATAGAAATCTTACTCCAACCTTTTCTGGAATGCATCGTGAAAAAAGGAAAATTCTGTCAGAATCTCTGGGAGTTCCACAGAGTTCTTCCTGGGATCCTTCTGGGGTTAGTGCTTCTGGGGTAGCCAGGAAGACATTTCCCAATGTGTATGTGGCTGCATAGTGACCACAGTTCTTGTGAGGAATCCCCTCTTTTTTTGTTTTTTTTATACTTGTTTTGCCTTTTACTTTCTGTAGTTGCTCTTATTTGGGAAAGCTGTTTCTTCAAGAATTAGATGATCACAGCTATCCAATACTGGATTCCCTTCTCCCATCCCAATTTTGCTTTTTGAGGTTTTGCCTTTCTTTCTGTAGAAGAATCWGCACCTGAGATTCAGTGGCAGTAATAATATGGTTTTGTTTCCTGATAATAAGACCTAAAACTAGAAATATGGTGAGTTTTCCCTACTCCTGCTGGCCTAAACTTGTCTGAATTTGTCAGAGGGCACAGTTAAATGGTTGGTTTGCAGAGGGTGGGACTGAGCTGTGCCTTGTCTGTGGTGCTTCAGTTGGGGTAAACTTTGGTTCTACTGCTGCATTTGTTTCCTGCMCTTGTAATATATGATGGACAATGCTCCTACTGCTTACAGGATGATGGTATTTGTTATCTAATGTGTGTCTAATGTGTTATCTAATGTGTCAAGCACTTTGGAGAGCCAAAACATCACCTGCCTGCTACATACAAGTGATGTTCTTATGGCTGGTCRTGACATTGATTCAAATTCTGATCTTGTCCTTTGTGTGAGTCACTTGCAGTCCTCCAGCAGTCAATAGCATTAAAGAGCTATTACCAGAGTAAATTTTATTGGTACAACATCAGGAYCAGGCTCCAGAATTCCTTCCTATATAGTGTGAGTTTGTATTTGATTTCCAAATGCCCATTACTGTAATTACCTGGAAATTCTAACATAGCTAAAAAACCAGTGCTTCTGGCTTAAAGTATCTCAGTTAASATGATTAAGGAATTAGAATTGGCCATCTTTTGTCTGAGGCAAAGTTCTGACAGTGCTGCAGCTCCATTAAAGGCTGGTTGGCATGTTCAACACATTCACAGCAGTGAGGTGTGTTTCCTAAATATGTTTATTTTCCATAGCCACGTGACCAAAATCTATCTTTGTTTTAAAACTTCAAAGAGTGTTCCTTGGCAGGCTGGAAAAAGAGGTGCCCTTTAAAATGAGCACATTGGGGATGGCTGGTTCTCCTTGGGAAAGGCTGCAGCACACTTGACATACCTCACCTTAGCTTTGTGCCTGAGCTGAAGTGTGGCCAGTGCTGGAGCAGTCAGGGGTGGATGAGTCAGAATGGACGTCAGCAGAAAGGCACCTCCTACCAGCAAGGTGAAAACACTGTGAAATATGAGAGGAAGGTCAGGAAAAGAATGCTTAAAAAAAACTAAAAAGCAAAATTCAGMTTCTTCAAAGAGCTTGTGGACAAGGTGAAGGGTGCTGCTCTCTCCACATATGGAACAGAAAGTGTGGAAGGCAGTGGCAGTGACTCTTCCCAGCTCTACTTGCTGCCCTCCATGATRAGATTTATTATTTAATATCTGTTGCAGACAGTATTTAGAACACTAAATACCATCACCCCTTCCCCTCTTGGCTTTTCACTAGCAGCTGGCCAGATGAGRGTCTCAATGTCAGTTTGATGATAATTCTGACCAATGAACATTTCCTTGCTAGATAAAATTAATTGATGGTGTCTGTGGGCTTGCCATGAAGTTTGTTCCTCAGACAGTAAGTTTAGCATCCAATCACTGTTTGCATCTCCYCTTGGGCTATTTTTAATTAGCAGTGTTTTAATTAGGAGCCTTCCAGTACCTAGAGAGACTCTAGGAGAGCTGGAAAGGAACTTGGGATAAGGGCCCAGAGGGCCAGGACAAGGGGGAATGGCTTCCCACTGCCAGAGAGCAGGGTTAGATGGGATATTGGGAAGAAATTCTTCCCTGTGAGGATGGGAAGGGCCCTGGCACAGGGTGCCCAGAGAAGCTGTGGCTGCCCCTGGATCCCTGGAAGTGTCCAAGGCCAGGTTGGATGGGGCTTGGAGTAAGCTGGGATAGTGGGAGGTGTCCCTGCCCATGGCAGGGGGTGGAATGAGACAGCTCCTTCCAACCCAAATAATTCCAGGATTCTGTGATTCTATGAATGTCAGCCTCTTCTCAGAGCTGTTTTAAACCATTTRGGTTTGTTGGYTTTTTTTGCAAGTCTCCTCTGRAAGYCTCCTCCTCTCCTCCWATRGCACCCAGAACTGCTTAGAAATGCTATTTTTATTGTCAGTAGAATTGTCACAGAATTGTTGCTGTGGTAAGCTGTAGTAAGGGAACACATGGTAAAAATAGAATTTGTATTTTAAAATATTGTGGAACCGATGAAAGCTTTTCTCCTGAGATTAATTTGTGAGTATGTAGTTGCTGTTTTCCCCCAGAAGTTGCTCAACCCTGTGGCCAGACTATTATTCAGCTACTTTCTGGGCTGCTCTGTGTTCAAATGTGTTAAGGTTGGCTCATGCTGTGCTCCACATGTAGTTAGGATGGAATATCCCTGGATATTTTGGAAAACAACTGAAGGGAAAAAATGCATCTAGACTTGTGCACTGAGGCTGCTGTCTGGCCTGTTTATGCAACAGGGTCAATAAAAGCTAATTGAGATTGGCCTTTTGTTGCCCCACTCCTCCTGTTTTTCCGATGTGTCCCTCACCAGATGTAGGTTACATTTATCTCCAGCTGTCAATGATGGTTTGCCACAGCTGACTCTCAGTCAATAAAAACATGCTGGTATTTTCTGTGTCCCTGTTCCCTGGGGTGTTGTGGGGCTTGGAGATCCTGTCACCAGCTATATTGGGAGCTGGTACAGAGCACGGGCTGTGTTCAGGGGATGAACAGATTAATTCTCAAAGCACCTAACACCATTCATAAAAAMCTCCCTTGGATCATTGCAGTCTTATTTGCCCAAAACACAGCTCTGTTTCCCTGTGTGCCACTACAGTTAAACACCAGTCACCCCTGAATGAATATCACATTCAAATAAGGATTTTATAGTCACAGAATCACAGAACATCCTGAGTTGGAAGGGACCCACAAGAATCAYAGAGTTCAACATGTTTTAAAAATCACAGAGTCATTGATTCCATTTAATAATGTCACAATGATTTTCAATTTTTWATTTATTTATAAATTAGTATTTCTTCATGACAGATTAAACAACTTCCCAGTTGCCTTGCTTCCCTTTAGAGTCTCTGCTTAAAGGCTCTTAAGATACAATTCTGGTGAGCAATGAGTGAACACGTAGGTATCTATAGCACTGTTATTTCCTACTAAATTGTCAGTGGTTTCATGAGAAATGATTAACATAGATGAACCTTTCCTTGGAATTCTGTCTCTGCTCACTGYTTAAAGTTGGATGGTTAAAAATAGCAAACTGACTTAGAACTTCCTGAGCTCCACTGATGGGCTTAAACCTGCATGTTACAAGATTACAGGCCTAGATTTGCAGTGGGGTTTTGTCTGTGTGTCTTGCTTCTCTTCATTCTTGTAGGCATCCCTGATCAGACATGGGTTGCCCACAGGTATTGGTGTAAATGCTCATCTATACATTTCTCTCCCTAAATCAGTGGCAAAGCATTTGTGTTTTGATTCCATGCACCCCATGTGTTCTGTGGCCCCTTAGGGGCTAAATCTCAGTCATTTTCCTAGAGCCTTTTTCCCTCTTTAGTCCCCAGTATTTACTGTGAGCATACACTGTTTGTATGATTTGGAGATTCTTTGCTGCAAGCCAAATGAAACTAAAGATGTGATCTTTGGGAAATATTCAGTGCAAATTTTGGGTTAACTCTGCTGGCTTGAGTGAGGGCTGAGGAGGAACAAATGCTGATGTTGTTCAGATATTTTATGTACATCTTATTCAGAGGGGTTTTTGTCTGTAGCCTTCCTGCACTGAGCAGACAACCTGGGGATCCTTTGCAGGCCAGCTGTCAGCAGTCAGACAGTGGATATCAGGGTTTCTGAAATGCTGTTGCTCAGTCATTTGCTGCCCTGGTAATGTACAAGAACCTTTTGTCTACACCTACTTGAGAAACTAGAAATATTGGCCTTTTCCAGGCCTTTCACTCTTTCTGTTGCAAATAGAAATGCAGTCAGTGTCATCCCTTTAATCTTAAATGYTGGATTGTTCTACTTTTCATGTTCATAGTATTAGAGGAAGGAGAGGACAGTGCAAAAGGCAAATGGAGCAGCAAATGCTGGCTGGATCAAGGCAGTTAAATTCTTTCAGCTGCATTCTTTCCCTCAAATTTGTGAAGATATGGATGTGTATATTGCYGTTTTTTTCTGTTTTAATATTCCAGGCATGGATAAAGCATAGGAAGGGAAGAATCCTACCAGTAGCACCTACTGCTACCAATTGTTTTGATGACATTGAGGCAAGCTTTCACTGGAGCATAACTCTTGCAGCTGTGATACAGTGGAAATATAGACAGGGGAGGAACTCAATGGCCTGCTTAAGAAAATTAACCTTTGCCTGTGTTTCCAAGGCAACACAGATAAGGAAAGGAGTAGCTGCCATGCTTAGAAAATAAGTTTCTTGTATTCAAGGAGAAAATGCTCCAGCAAAATCTAAACTATTATCAAGCAATAAAATAAAACAGTTTTTTATTCCAGTTATCTTTGCACTGAAACCCCACTGAAACCACTCACACAGAGAAGAATAATACAGTGAAGCCTAGCTGGGAAAGTTACTCTGAAGTAAGACAAATAATTTACCACGTGGACACCCTTAACCATTCCTTAGGTAGTTTCATTCTAGCATGGAGGAAGGTGCCTGTATTTGTCATGAACAAGGGCTGAGTCCTCATGCGAATTTAGATGCACTTTGCAGAACACCAGTTCTGTTGAGTGCAGACAATTTAAATGTCTGCCCAAAATATTTGTCTTTTGACAGGTTCACWGTATTTTAGGATCTAACTAAAACAAGCAGTACCAAAAGGCTGGGGAAGAGGATCTTTTTGTTGCTGCTTATTCTTCATCTCAGTAAATAAGGGTCTTGCTGAGGGTCCTACTTATTTTGTTTTATACACATGCACATATATGTATGTAGTTTTTATACAACATTAAACTAATATATTTGCAAATCCTGGCCTGTTAGTAGAAATAAAAAAAAGCTGCTAGAAATGCTGCCGTTTCAGTGGAGCTCCTGTAAACATTTCACCACTGGCAAGCACTTGCTGATGTGTACTTTAAGATAATCCCATGATTTTTGTTTGATTTTAACCTTTGGCTTGTCTTTAACCTTTTCTAGAGTATTTTTAGTCATTTTAATGACTGTTTCTAGACTAAARTCAGCTTCTGTCCCCATTTTCCTGAAATAAATTAGGTTTGTTCCAAAAAGCATCAGAAAATAGATGAAAACAGGATTCAGTGCCTAAAGACTTAAGGAGAAGTGAAAGTTTTGGCAAGGAGGTTGCTATAAAACTGCTTCTTCATTTGTGCTTTCTCACTACCCTTGCTTTTCTATGAGATGCTCTGTGAGCCAATGCCCCTGACTTTCTTCAGGTGAAACAGAACTGCACAATTCTCCTGGCTCGACTTTTATAGGTTCTATTTATGGTCTGATTTCTTATAATAAAGAGGAAGATAAAGCAAACCAATAGTTCTTCTGGTTGTCTGCTGTTGATTTCAGCTTGTGTAACCCAACCTGAGCAATGGCAGTGCTGCAGGATTTGGAAGCTTCCAAGAAAAAAATTCAAAGCTTTAGTGTGTCTGATGGASTAAAATGAGAGAATTTATTTCATGTTACTCTCTTCTTGGGCATTGCAGTTTGTGGTTAAAGGTCCCTGAAAAATCCTCTGCAGAAGTGTGGATGAAGTGGTCCTGGTGGAATCTTTTACTCTTCTGTGTAGCTTTTTATGATAGAACAACTGTTTGAAGATGAACTTGTCTTATGTGTGTCTTATATTCATATATCTGACTTCTAAAATATTATAGTTCTAGCATTCTTGCATTTTTCCTTGCCTTCCCTCTACTTTGTTTTGTTTTGTTTTGGATGAGGCTTGCAGGATGATGTTTAGATCTCTTACATGTTTTCCTTCTGACATCATCACTTTCACAGAAAGTATTGGAAAGACAATTGGAAAAGAACTTTTTGGAAAAAGAGAGGGAAATGAAAAAGTGGCAAACTGACATTTTTATTATCTTTGAGGGCAGGAAAAGTTTTAAATAGAAGATTCGCTAACATCTTATTTGATGCAAAACTCGGCGTTTTTCGCAATGTCTGGAATCCTGCTTTTCTGTTGGAAAGCTTCCAGCTGAAGCAGCTCTTTCTGTGGTTTACATCTCCTATTTTATCTCCACTTTGGCAGCTGGACAGARCTCCCATCCATGGGTGCTTCAGCATGATTTCCATCTCCTCAGCCATCAGTGACTTAGCGTGACAGACGTCAGCCCGGCAGAGCTCAGTGGGKATTACTGGGGGTGACTGACCCCAGCCTTCCTTCTCCAGCAGGATTGGCACTGCCTTTAGTGCTCTCCCTGACAAATTATCAGTCACCTCCAGCTGACAGAGGTTGACAAYCTCCTCTACCCTAGCAGAGCAATGAGGAAAAGCTTTTGTTCCTACACGTCACCTTTCCATGGATAAATGTAGGATTGGAGCCTTGCGTGGTCACACTTGCAAAGTGTCTTTCATAATGGATATGGATTTGAAACTGGAATAGTGGTGGGTGACAGCCTGGCTTGGGGGCAGGGGAGGGCTGTTGGGCTATTTTGCCTGCTTATTTATTTCCAATTAAATAGAAATCCCATCTGTAATGGGATTATGGTATTTGCTGRGAGTGCCTGTGGGCTTTTAAAGCATTGACTTTCTGACATCACTGAAAATGGGAAACGGGRTGCTGGCTTGCTGTGGTGCACAGAGAATATCTGAATTAATTGAGTCTTTAGTGGGCTGGGCTGAGGGTTGTTAGCTGTAGCTGGGATGTATGCTGGAAATGGGGAGGGTGTACAGGAAGGAATTGTTCCCTGTGAGGATGGGGAGGACACAGGTTCCCAAAGAAGCTGTGGCTGCCCCTGGATCCCTGGATGTGTCCAAGGCCAGGCTGGACAGGRTTTGGAGCAACCTGGGATCGTGGAAGGTGTCCCTGCCCATGGCAGGGGGTGGAATGAGATTATCTTTAAGGTCCTTTCCAACCCAAACCATTCCATTATGCTGTGTATAGGAAGGAAGAGAGAAAGAGGAAGAAAGTGAAAGAGATGAGCAGAGGGGGGGGAAAAAAAGAGGAACTGAAGTACTGAAGGCTCACCCTTAATGACACAACCCCACTTGTAACACTCTTGGGATCTCACAGGAAATCTTCTCCTGATGGCTACATTTGGAGAGGAATGTTTTCAGCCAGTTACACCTCTGTGATTTGRTAGCCACACTCCAGGTGACAGGTCCTTCTCAGAATGTCCTGTGGCAATGTGCTTCACCAAGGGAAGGGAGGAAACCTCTGTTGGCTTCCCCTCCTGCCACTGGGCCACTCACCCCACCAAGAACGTGTGTGGCTTTGGCATAACTTGCTGCCTTCTTGTCTCATGTTTGTTTGTGCATGAGTTTCCAAGGGATTAAAGGCTGACTGAGGGATACATTACCTCAGATTTCCTTCTACCTTTTCTTTTTAAAGACAGTGGTGTATTTCCTCAACAGGCTGCAGGTCAAATCCTGTTTTATCAAGCTTAGGTAAACAGCCCATATCCCTGAAGGGACACAGCACATGCTGCACTGGGTTGGATTGGAGAGGGCCTTTCAAGTGTGCTGTGTGAAATAAAGGGATGGTCCAGATAGGTTCTGGATGGGAAGGAGCCGAGTCCAAGACTGCACTGATGTAAGTGCACAGTGGTTGTGCACACTTTTGGGGCAAAGGCAGTAAAACTCATGTTTTCTGTTCTGCTGTAAGCATTTAAAAGCAAATATGAGTGTTTATATGTGAGTGCATCTGGGTGTAATCCTGACTCAGACTAAAAACAAATAATGAGGAAGAAGGCAGTGTTTGCGTGTCCTCCTGACTGTGTTCCAGAGGACAGGTCTCTGCCTTCCTGGTGTCTCCCTTGGTAGGGGKTGTGTGCTCAGCTCTGTGTCAACAAGACACAGCCACCTCTCCCTGGACACCTGCCAGTGAGAGAGAAATTCCTGTCTGTGGCCTCCTACCTTCTCTGTCCAAGCAGTTTCTTGTGAACTTGCTGATTTTGTGGCCAGGTTGACAYTGGGATGTGGGTCATTCAAACAAATCGATTTCAGGTGGTTAAAAACATCGACACAATATTAGCACAAGCAGTAGGTGAAGTGTGAGGCTGAGGGAACAACCTTGAGAAGGGTCACAGAAACAAGCCCTCAGTAACACCCCCAAACCCTTGGTACTATTTATCTACTGTATACAAAACAAGTGGTGGTAGGTGACACAGGGCAACTGGCATTGAAGCACTTCCAATTTTATTTAATACTCCAGATTTTTCCCATTCATCAGATGTTCAGGACACTTTGCAAATAGATAACAACAAACCACCTAAAAACGTGGAAATGCAAGATTTCCATCCATCTCTCTACCTAGCTGGAGAGCAGCTTTATATAAACTTCTACAAAATAAAATGAACTACCTAGTGATTCGGGGAAATTCTTCCAATAAACAGAAGAAACCATATTTCTTCTCAGTCTGCATTCAAGACAGAAGTATTCCAACAGGGATAATCTATTTGCTCAGAAAGAGAAAATTTCTCATTTTCTCTAAGGAGTCTGTGCTCATATTTCTCCTTGTCTTTGTGTAGATCTGTTTATGCTTGATTTAATAGCACTGCTTGCTGTAATATGTAGGTGTTTTTATGGGTTTATTATATACTTTTTGTATGTGTGGCTTCTTCTCCATTCCTCCCCAGGGTACACCTCCCTAAGGACAAACCTGGCAGCCTTTTCCCCCTGAGGGCTGTGGGGTGTCCTGAGGGCCACTCAGTTCTGGYTTCCAGGCTGCCAGAAGGAAACAATTTCCAACTATCCAGGAAACCTCCTGTTCCTCTGGGCTGGGAAATGGTGCTGTGTGTCCCTGATGCCTGGAATGTGCTCTGCCTGTCCTCCTTCCCTTCAGTCCTACAGCCTGACTGTCCTTCCTTGGTGCCTCCCACCTCTTGGGATGGCAGGAGCTGAGGTGGCCTTTCCACCAACATTTTCACCTGTATCTCATGTACATCAGACAATCTACTATGGCAAAGTAATTCCACTGGGATCAAAGATCCCAGCAGCTGCCAGGTGTCCGAAGAGCTCAGTACATTTCCATGTCTGTTACTGTACACTGGAGGTGTTTCAGCCCCTGGTTTTTGGGAGCCARAGTTGACTATAGGTGCATAATCTATAGAATGCTCTTGGACAAGAGGGCTGTGTGCAGGCATGCCTGAAAATCCTCTGAGGAGGAACAGGAACCAGAGTCAGCCTGGATACAGAGAAACTCATGTGAGGCACACAGCTGGCTCTGCCTGCACCAGAGGAGTTTGTGCCAGGCTCTGCCAGGACAGGGAGTTATCACCAGGCATGCTCAGGGTGGCTTTCAGTGTGACCAACTGCTGGCATGGTTCACAGTTCACCTCCATGGCTCACTGATCATGTTSTGGAGTGACTATCAATATGTAAACCAAGCCTGAATTGTACTTTGAATGCTCCAAAGGAGGTCACCAAGACTGTAGTGGATTAAAAATTTACTTTTGTAAAAGGCATGACACATTATACAGGCTATGTGTACAAGTCTGATAAGTCAGGCAGACAAAATACACGAGACTTTCAGTCTGATGAAACACAGCAATATTTGTTGTGTTAAAGAAAAACAACTCAGAAAACGTTTCATTTTTGTGAGGGAAAGTGAACTGTTGCAAAAAATATAAATGTATTTAGTTATATAAAGATATTCCTTTTACTACTGTATTTACTACTATATACAAACTGAAGTATCCTAAGCCTTACAGAGGAAATCCCTTAATTGGCAGATMGATCCTTTACCATGGTGCTGGTTTTAGTGTTCTGGAAATACATTGATAGTAAATCTCCATTGATAGTAAATCAATGCTAACAACACCTAATTAAAGGTTTTCTTCACTGTTCCCCTTTCTGAGACACAGCTGCCCAAGGCAGTGGGCACTGACAGCCAGTGACCCTGCAGATGGAAAAGCAGCCTTGGTGTGTGTTTCCTTAGGGTTTGTGAGGCAGGATGGCCTAAAAGCCTCGGGAGCTGATGCCAAGACTCCTCCTCATTCTCAGCACCAGCTATTTTCTCGTCACTGCCTCTAAGCCTGCAGGGATGCTGGTAATGAACCCTGGGCTRGGGCTGGAGTGAGGGTCAGGCAGACCCCTGGCAGGAGCACTCTGAGTCAAGGCACTGACAATTCCAATGGGCTTCTCCTGCAGACCAAGGGCTTAGAAGGGAAATGGCCACACTGGAAGTGAATCCTCACAGAACACAAGGGAAGTGTTTTGGGGCCCACTCCTGCATTACTTGAGCCTGAAAATTCAGTCTCAGCCTGGCAGCAGTGCCCCTGAAATGGCACAATGTGGCATTTGTGCATCTGCTTTGAGCAGAGGCAGATGAAAATCTCATTTCAAAAGCCTGSCCTTTTTAAAAAAGGGTAGAAGAGACTTGGATGTCAGTACCTGTTTGACACTGACAGTATCTGTTTGATGTGTTTGACCTGAAGTSACATCAAAACCACCATGGACTTAAATCCTTTGTGCAGCCTTATCTTAACTTTTTAGGATTTTTCTCTGTCCCTAATGAGCTTGATAAGGTGAGGACGGCCAGCACAGGGCATTCCTGATTGGACTTTTTCTACTTTTTAAAGGGTAAATAGAAAGAAACAGAGGTATATGTGGGAGTTTTAGATCTTACAGCACTAATGTCCTCAGAAGAAGAACAAACAGAGCTCAGGCAAATGTTTGCAGATTTATTTTAGTGCCCTAAATGAAACTGGAATTCCAAGCAACCAGCCCTGATTTATTATATTCATAATACAGTGAAGGCTTTTTCTCACAGTAAATGTTTTCTTTGTTATATTGCTATAAATGGCTGTGTTAGTCCCAGAAGGAAAGAATTTTCAGAGTCTGATGGTTTCTCTTAGAACAGTGCATTTCAGTCTCCCAAGGGGTTACTGTGCTGATAAGCCAGGCTGGCTTTGGGGACCAATTGTTAGTGCAGTTAAAGCACAGCTGCAGAAAAACTGTCTGTGAGCAGTTTCTCTGACCTGACGTTAGTTGTATTTAAACACTGTTATTGAGGGAGGAAGGTGAAGAACRTTGTGATTCAATGTCTATCAGTTACTCAGAGCTGGGAGGATACACACAGCACAGATTTGGGGAAGATTTGTTGTCCTGCTCCTCTCTCCTCTTCCTGCAGTAGGAGTTTGCAGTTTCCAGAGAAGCTCAAATTTTAAAGATGCTGGCTGGAGAGTGGGCTGATCTTTTCTGGGAGATCTTTGCATTTGGGATTGCAGTTTCCCAACTAGAAATGCAAGCAACTCAAATTAGAAAGAAATAATTTAATGTTTAGAGCCTGGGGCTTTATTAAAGGATTGTTTTTGTCCTGGGAAGACCTTTCTGTTTTGCTGTTGATGATTTATTTTATTATAGATTGCAGCGTTAATAATTTGCAAGATTACCTGGAAAATGGAATTGTTGGTTCAATTTAACATTTTAGGAAAATATCAAAACAAATCAACATTAGAGACTTTGACACACAGGGTCACTGATTCATCTGCTAAAGCTGACAACAAACAAATGACTCATGCTGAAATGCAACAGCTTAATTATTTGGCCAGCTGCTCCAGTAGTGTTACAGGATGGACGTGAGTGCCCCTAAACCTGTGGTGATGTTCTCCCCCCTCTCATCCACATCTAGAGTGTTGTGATTTGGATCAGAATTACAGCTTTTAGTACTGGAAAAACCAAGACAAAACTCAAATCCCAGCATAAAGCCCAGCACAGGCTGCCCAGGGCAGTGGTGGAGTTCCATCCCTGGAGGTGTTCAAAAACCATGTGGATGTGGCACCTGGGGACAGGGTTTAGTGTTGGATATGGGGGTGGTACTGGCTGGTGGCTGGACTTGGTGGTCTTAAAGGTCTTTTTCAACCTTAATGATAATCCTATGATTCTCTAAAAAATGAATTCAAGTCCCACTAGGTTTGGAAATGATACTCTTGAATTTTGGCTTCTTTTCAGGTGTATTCTGTGACATGGCTCAGTTTTCCCAAAGGCCTGTGTTCCCTTTAGGGTTCACAGTGGTTTGTGTAGATGTGTGTCATGGATTATGGTTTTATCACTAAAATCCACCTTTGGAGAAGAGGGGAGTGACAGGAATCCAAGAGAAAAAGCACTTCCTTGCAAGCAGGTGCCTCTGGATGCTTCAGCAAGGCTGCAGCTCTCACTTCTACCCCATTTCTCAGGGGAAGCCCATCAGGGGAAAGTGGCAGTCCTGGTGCTTTGTTCTCAGGGGAAACACATCCTGCAGCAGAGTGACTGGGCTGGGCACAGGTGCTTGTTGGGYAGGACTTCTGTACCTGCTCCCCATCCTCTGCCCATGAATTGTGCCTCCACCCTTCATGATGTATTCTGGGCAAGATGGGATTTCTTTTTTCCCCTCTAAATTTTTAAAAAAAATTTATTTATATATATGTATAAATGAAAACATTAAAAAGCTCTGCATTTTCAGGGGCATCTTCCTCACTTGGCCATCTACATCTTAGTTTTACTACTAAGGCAAATGTTTCACTGCTGAGGCCAGTGTTTCACCAGTCACAAATGGATAGACTGTGGGTACATGAAACTCTGTTACAGAGTCTAATCATTGTTTGGAAAGTAGATCTTTTTTGGAAAAAAAAAATCTTTAGAATCAGGATCTGAGCATCACAACACAATGGTAACTAGCTGTTACATCAAGCTATGGAGCCCATCTGGTTTAAGGACAACAAGTAAACCTGCAGCTGCACAGGGAATCCAGCTGATATGGGAATGGACTCTGGATTGAGAAGGGTTTTCCTGCTTATACTGAGGCTATGACCCAGTGTTGCCATGGTGGAAACTTGTCATTTATAAGCTTGTTTTAGTAGTGATGAGGATTTGTGCCAGATGAATTCYTTCTAGATTCAAATTCCTCAGATAAAAAATGATGTTACATGCCTGRTTACTCATCCCTTTTTGCCCTTGGGTAGGACTGTGCAGCATCAACTGGTTTTCTAGTCCTCACGGGAATGATTGATGGGCCATTGGCCAAAACCACGGATCAAATTCTGTCCTCTTGAAATGGACACCACAAAATTCTGGAGGCTGAGTCCTCCTCAGCGGGATTTTCCTGAACCTCTGTGTGCATGCTGAACCTAGAAACAGTGTTAGGTATGGCCTAATAACCAAGATTACTTCCAGCTGCAAATCTRGGCTTCAAATCTATCCCACAGATTGGTCTGAGTTTCTCTCTTGCAACCCTGAATTGTATCAGTCCTGCYGTTGGTGCTGTTCTGGAAATTGGGCAAGGTTGTGTTTATCCTAAACTTGATCCACATTTTTTGTGTGGCCCTGGGGATAATGGACAGCAGATGATGATCTAACTGGTAAAACATGCCAGAGCTCACTTCTGTGTCAAAGCTAAACCAAAATGGCCCTAAAGGCCACCTTCTGCTGCCTTCTCTGTTTTGAGGCACATGAGGTGTGTTCTAAACATCCACCCCAACAGAACTTCCTGTTTCCACGCTTTCAAGCTGGCTCTGGGAACACTTCACACTTCTGCTCTCTCACAGAGCAGGGGCTCCTGTCATCTCTTCATCTTAAACCCAGCAGTGGGGAACTCGATTGAGTGCTGGGACTACAGCAGGAGGCAGAAGAACTGAAAACTGCCCCATTTCTGGGGAAAATTGTGCATCTGAGCACAGGGTACAAATGTGCTCATCCATGTGTTCCATGACCAGGTCCAGAYGGGMACACAGAGAYRTGTCCAGCTCCTGTATTGCTTAAGAGAARGGATTCAAAGTGCCACAAGAGAAACAATATTATTCACTCCCTTATAGTATTCTGTTACATTAATGTTTTAATAAATTCAATTTTAAGGGCCAATTCAATTTCAACAAAGAAATTGAAAGTGTCAAAGAAGAGGGCTTCTGAACTAAAAAACTCTTCTTCTGTTGTCTCTTTTTCAGGATGCATAATAAAAACCATAGACACTATTGAGCTTAGATTGTGGCAGTGATCTTCCAAATATACTGCTATATAACTGAATAAAACAGTGTTAGACTGGAGCAAGGCTAAAAATTCACTAGAACAAGGATGAATCTGATATGTGACTTTATTAAAATGATACATTACTGATAAGCACTACAAAATAGACCAWCTYTTTTACTGTGGAGTCACAATTGAARTGACAAAAGGTKACWTTTTTGTCATTTCTATAGTAAAAGCTTTAAAGCTTTGTACCAGCCAGSTTTCTGCATCTATGATGAGATAATTTGACCCTGGAATCTTTTATCAAGCAATTAAAAGGAAACAGTGATGTACTGGCATTGCTAGAACTCAGTGAAAGACTAGGCATGTATCATATCTATGATATTTATATATCAGTGTATGAATGCTGACTCTTCATAGTGATGAGCTAAAACCAGACTTTATCCCAGAAGTCCAGCCTAAGCTATTCCTGCACCAGCATTACCTTACATTGCCAAATTCAGCCTTAGGTCACTGTTCTGGTCACTGTGGCTGCAGGAAAACAACTTAAACCCAACACMAAGGTAACAGAAAGCCCAGAGAAGAAACTGAATTTATTAGAAGGAATTTCAGTTGAATGGCTGCTTTACAGAGGGCAGAATAAGGAAGATGATGTTGGAGACCTCTGAGGACTCTTTCTGGAACAGTATTCAGACCCAATCTTGCAAGCCCTTGGAGAAGTAAACAATCCTGCCTCACATACAGAGCATCACCTGACATCAGTGAATGATTTGCAGAGGTAAGGATTACTCACAGGACTAAGGGTTTGTACATTTACTTTAATTAGTCTCTCTCTGTTTTTCTTTTTTTTGTTGTTGTTGTTGTTAATTTTGTTGTCTTTTTTGGTTTTTTTTTAGGGGGGATGGGGGAGGTGTTAGTTTTTTTAAATTGTTTTCAAATATTAAAAGTAACTTCCCCTGTGTTTCTGCTTCCACACTCATTTTGGTCAACATAGCAGGTGAAATACATATAGTGGCACTCAAATTTATGGTGCCTTTAAATTCTGTGTAATTAAAAYAGCTGTTAAAGCCATTCCATAAAAGCATACAGTCTCAGGGACAAAGGCCCCAAGTGCTCTCAGCATCCTGGATGGGGCAAAGCTGAACTTCTATTGAATGAGTTTATACCCTTTTTCCCCCATCTCAAAATTAATTGCAGTTTATCCATATGAAATCAAGAGAACTGAAGTGTAACTAGACAGAATAAATGAGAATGATCTCATCTTGATATCTAAGATCTACTAATAAGGAGGAGAAAATGACAAAGGGACCTTTGTGGACCAGTTTTGGTGTGAATTTTAAACCTGGGACCAGAGAAGGCCTTGCTAAAGTAGGATGAGTCTCTGTTGTGCAGGAGTCTGGTTCACAGACTGAGCCTCTGTCAGCCTGGGGGGTTCATCTGCATTTGCAACATAACTATTGAGTGGCCTTGGTCCCAGGAATTCCTTATCCCTGTGGGACACTGTCTGAAGCTGTGCTGGTAACATTCAGCTGGATACTTTCASTGGAACAGTATGAGCTGATTTGGGATGTTTCTCTGGGTGATCACAGTCACCCTGGCTGGAAAGAAGGGCAGAACAAGACCCT
Source organism: Alauda arvensis (assembly GCA_902810485.1). Lineage (NCBI taxonomy): Eukaryota > Metazoa > Chordata > Aves > Passeriformes > Alaudidae > Alauda > Alauda arvensis. The sequence continues at coordinate 322,573 of CADDXX010000382.1, forward strand.
GTGCTTTCTTACAACTTGTGGGAAACAGACTCCAGCCAGGATAAATTGGAGATGAAATATACTGGTTCTTTAAGGGTATTTAGTTGCTTTACCTATAACAAATCATGAAGAACTAGTCTGAAGAACTAGTTCTGAATAATGTTCTGAGGCAGAATGCTTGTGTCAGTACTGAAGGAGCATAACTCGTGAAAGAAGAGAGCAAACCCATAACCATATATATTCAGAAGTAACTGGAAAAACGTGAACCCTCTGAATGTCTCTGGGATGTGGTTGCCTTCAAGCCACCAAAATCACTGAAGTCAATACCTGTAACACTGCCAGGATGAGTGAAGGGAGAAGAAGAAATTACTCTTTATTTCAGAGACCAGCAAGCTACTCACCGTAATTTATGCCTTTGTCATATCAAGACTGTACTGTAAAACTGTTGTAGAGGAGAGGAACCCTTGGAAAATAACACCAAACCTGTCTGTTCCAATCCAATCGTCCATGTTGGAGGGAACCACAGAGCAGTGTGACCACAGGAACCTTGTGCCTTACTTCTAAGAGACTTCAAGGTCTGGATGGGTCACAGAAATCCTTCAGAATCTGCCCCCAGGCTGTGGATGAACATGATCCTCATGTCATGACAGTTCATTTTTGTCTTTGTCAATAGCTGCTTCTTTGCCCTTTACAAATTGTTTTTCAAAACCTTTCTTGTGGCCTGCCCTAATGTTTTATTTTTGTGTTTTGTGTTTAAGGTGCCAGAGTTTGCAGTGATTCCTGTTGTCTTCATTTGAACCAATATTTGTGGTCTTTGCGAACATGGATGGAAATTGTGCAAATGATGTGAGTTTCTGCTGATTTTCTTTCTTCCCTGTTGTGRTTTAACCTCTCTGTGTAGTGCTTATTTGAAGACTATAAAGGGAAAAAAGGTACATTGAAATTTTGTTTTCAAACAACCTGTAGGACATCAGATATGCTGTTAAACTYCTTGAAAACATTATTAGATAACAGATACAGACTGTCAGTGTTAGTGTTTTGCTGGTTTAAGTCAGAGGCTCAGAACTTCTGGATACTTCCTTATCTTTGATGGCTATTCTACCAGCATCATGCATTTGTATTTAAAAAATAAATAGAATTCCTACTCTAGCAGGAAATGAGTTTYCTTATCAGATCAGACAGGTGAATAGTCCTGCTTTTATCGTGGTTATGCAAATCCCTGCAAAAACTCAAGKAGTAAAGAAACTAAAGGAGATCAGAACTGCAGGGTGTTCTAAAGAACTATTTGTGGAAGGTATTGCTGTAACCTGTGAACAAAGACATCCTTTGGGCTCAGCGGGAAGAGAGAAGTCTCTAAGTTGGTGCTTTGGGTAACTTAGAAGGCTGGAATGATTATACAGAGAGCTTCAGCTCCTGTATTAAGCTGAGAATGGCTGGTCCAACATGATGTTCTGTGGGTTTTTCTTCTTCCTATACTTCAGTCCAGAAATGTGATCAATAAATAGGGATTTGTTTTCTCCTAATTTTTCTGCTCCTGTAGAAAAGCTTGCACTGGATTCCACCACGGTATAGATCTCATGTTTGGGGTGTTTTTTCCAGCTGAACCTGAGCTCAGCTAAATAACAACTGTTTCTTTTTGGAAACACATTCAGGTCCTAGAAAATGAACCAACCAATCCTCGGGGCAGGGCGTGAAAGGAACAACAGACCCTCATGGTGGGAAGAAACCCAAATCAGGTGAGGGTAATCCATTGCTCTCTGTTCTACTTGGGTGAAGCTCTGCCGTCACTTTCTACTCTCCATGACCGTTCTTATTGATCCTGGTTGTTCACTGGTGTCATCTGCTGCCATGCCTTCCTCTGTTCCAATAACTACACATGTAAATAAAGGAGATTAGATCTTTTCCAGCCTTTGTTGGTGGCCAGGCTTTGAACTCCCAGCCCAGCCAAGGGCTGAGGCACTGCTGGTGCCCCAGCGCCGATTGCTCCTGTGATGACTCCGCTCAGTGTTTGAACACAAATCATTAAGTGGTTTATWAGTCCTTTGCACCCTGCTAAACAAAAGCTGGTCTCTTTGCCAAGCCTTGTGCAAGTTGATGTGCAGTCATCCTTATGCTGGACAAGCCTTGGGAGTTTTGTGGAAAGAAGCAGAATGCCTGTTGTACCAGCAGGCAAACTGGCTGCAGTCTGGCTCCTGAGGGRCACCTTGGAGGGTCTCAGAGCCCCTGCCTTGGGCCTGCTAAAGTACAAGGACACAAACACTCAGTGGCATTTATCTCCTGCTCTCCAGGTGTCCATGGACATCTCATTGGTTCCTGCAGGGCCTGGGCTGTGAAATAACCCCAGTGTGGTATTCAGTCCCTTATCCCTTGGTGCTCCCTGTGTGGTGCTGTGACCCTTGCCCTGCAGCCCCAGCAGCCAGAGCACCTTCATGTTCCCAGCTGGCAGGCACCTCCCTGCCCAGGGAGCCTTTGCCCAGGGGTGCCAGTGTGTTCCAGCATCCCTCCCAGGGCACAAGGCTTGGGGAAGAGGGGAAGCCATTGCTGGCTCTTCTCACAGAATAGGTTGGGATGGAAGAGAACTTCAAACCCATCCAGTGCCACCACCTGCCATGGGCAGGGACATCTTCCACTGAAACAGGGTGCTCCAAACCCTGTCCAGCCTGGCCTCCTGCACTGAGGACCATGACAGGAGATGCCTCTGCTGTGCTGCTGCCCAGATTGTGCCTTCCTCAAACTGCCTTTGCTCCTCACACRGTCAGGGATCAGTGAATCTGGGGCTGCACTTGGACCTTAACCTCTTCAGGGCTTGATAACAGAGCTGAATCACTGTTAAGAAACTGCAAGTTAATGCCAATTACTTTCTCAGGTGTTTACCTTGCTGGAGATTACCAGAGGTCATTACCAGAACTTGCTATTTTGACTTTTCTGCAGAAAGATGGTGCAATTTGAGCAAGATAAAGCAGTGCATTGTACTGATAATTCAAATTACAGTGGTGTATTTCTTTTTAACCCACTCAGAATTGTGTAATAATGCAGCATGGGCAGGAAGTTTCTTTCTTTTTATTTTTTCCCCCAGATCATTCTCACAGCATTGCAATRTATTCAAAACTGTTTTCAAAACTGCAACAGCAACATGTATTTATCAGTTGACCTTGAACTTCATTTTTAATGAATAACAAAAGTCAACAGAATACTGGCTCTTGATAATCTGTAAGCAAAAAAAAAAGAGAAGGGTTAGGTAAGGAAGGCACATAAAATCAGGTAATAATCATTTAAGAATCGTGTTATTGCTGTTTACACTATTACTGGGAGCTAAACAGAGTTAATATTGCCTTTCAAACCTTTCAAAGCTAAGTCTTGTGGGGWTTTTCTTAACTAGAGTGAAGGACAAAGATAAGCAAAGTGGAAAAAAGTCAAACTAAGGTCGGCGATTTAAGGCAATATAAAAGGAGGTGATTCAGCAGGAGAGTGAACAGAATGTGCTGGGGGAGGAAGAGGATGTGTCAGTGGAGAAAGAAGAAAAACATGGAAACATTATCAGAATTGTTTTCTTTATAAACTTGCTGCCCACTTCTTGCTTCCTTTTCAGAATGCAGGTCTGACTGGTTAATCACTGCACACGGTGGTTGCCTGTGGCTTTGTTCCTGTTCTTGACTGCATTTTAATTGTCAAGGGCACCTACAGCAGTGGCCAGGCACAGTCTTGGGCTGTTGCTGCAAACCCAAATAAACACAAGTGAAAGTTCCACTTGGAAAAACTCTGTTGCTCATGGAAAGGGAATTTTTAAACTCCACTCTTGATTAAGTCTGAGAAATTAGCTCTGAGTTTGCATTCTGCAACATTGCCTACAAGTTACTTATCAAATCAGGGAGCAAGGGACTTGGAACCGAACGTACTTAATTAATTTTGRCTAGAGAGCTGATATGTAAAGCAAACTTATCAAGAGCAAAAATACACTTCTGATATACAGCCACCCCMGGGGAAAATCTCAAGCAGACACATGTCCTGGAGGAGCAGTACTTGTGGAGGAGCAGTTTTTGGGGAGGAGCAGTATTTGGGGATGAGCAGTGCAGGGGGGTGTCTCCTGAGTGTGTGACAGCCTCTCATGTGGGCCAGGACATTCTCAGAGCCCCTGTGCCGGGCAGTGAGGACACAGCAGAGCAGCCCCTCATGTGTCCGTGTGTGCATGCTGTGCACTCCCTCTTCTGGATAGCTCGCAGTGCTTGTGCTGCTGGAATTTCCTCCCTGTGCCTGAGAGCTCGGCAGGGCTGAAGGTACAGTGCTGCTCCTGGATTGTGGTGCCCCACACAGGAGCAGGGAGGCACAGTGAGCAATAGGGGCTCTGGGAGCTCCTGGCGATTCTGACACAGCCACGGGCGTGTGGGTTGTTATCAGCTGTGTGGAGGTTATGGTAACACAAAGGGCACCTGACCAAGCCTGAGCAGGGGGTTTCAGAACCAGCATTTCAGTGCTGACCACATCAAAACTGGAAAATCTGGATCTGACTGCTGTGGCCAGCCTCTTCCAGTGCCATGAGTCACTCTGCAATAATGGCTTGAATGCTCTACACGCCAGGTATCCAAACCTTTAATCACGATTTGGGYTCTGCAGCTCGGACTCATCACTATGGAAATCTGATTTTCATTTAGGAAAGCAGCTGTGACCCTGCAGTTAGGTCACCTAAAAAAGATAGGGCACAGCCCTGTTCCCACCTGTGTCCCTGGCTGACCCCAGGCATGTCATCTGCTCTCTCCTTCTGTAAAACAAGGCTCAGTATTTCTGATCTCCTGGGAGGAAAATGAAACTACATAAAATCATAGAATCATGGAATRGYYTGGGTTGGGAGGGACCTTAAAGCCCCTTCCATYCCATCCCCTGCCATGGGCAGGGACACTTTCCCCTATCCCAGTTTGCTCCAAAGCCCTGTCCAAYCTGTCCTTGGACACTTCCAGGGATAGAGCAGCATAGCTGGGGTARTTTGGTATCTGGCATTACAAGCCTTTAACAGCTTTGTCAGACAGAGAAACAGAAGTTTCCATATGAAATATTCATTACCTTTATTTTGTTTGCTCTGGTTAGGGAGGGTTCACAGTATCCCTTCTTGTAACCTCTGTGCTGTCTCCAACCTCCACTTAGCAAAAAGCCCCAACTCTCCATCCTTTCACTGCTTCTCCCCAGGAGCAGACTGGTAAGGATTGATTAATTAATTCCTTAGGGCTGGAGAATATACCCATCAATTTCTTCCCCATCCAGATAGTTTGGACCCTTCCCCCCTCACAGCCCCAAAACCTTTAGCTTCCCCCACTCTCAGACCTCCAGGAATCTTCAGTCTTAAATGAAKAAAACAGACTTTTGGGGTAATCTGTTTGGTCCCTTCCTTCTCACACCCTTTATGGGTGGGTTTACAGCCATATTAAGGCTCATGRATCTCATATGCCCCCAAAACAGCAAACCCATTGGTATTCTCTTTTCCAAGAGCAATTAAATCCTCAGTGTCCTATTGGAGCCATGGAATTTCATTGCTAAGCATTGTGCTGCTGACAGTAGAGAATGCTTCAATTTGAAGCCCGTGAGATTTACAGGAATAAAGTAAAGCTTTGCTGTAGGTTTTCAAAAGCCCAAACTCTGCCTGTGCATCCATTATACATGAAAGAATGATTATACTATCAAAAAAAATTAGATATCCAATCTTTTGTATTTTGGCTGCAGGCAGTTCAGCTCTGTCTGGTTGAGTGCACGTTGTGTGTTCTTCCTTTGGATGCACAAAGAGCTCTAGGTTGGGGATGAAAGGGGCAGGGGGCTGGAATCACATCAGACTGTTTTCCCTCTGTGTTTGGACAATGCAAGAACAGGCTCTGCACACACAGGAATCTCTGGGGATCATCAGTTGCTGTAGGCAAACTCAGTCCCCCATTGTTCTGATGCAAAATTAGAAATATTGGTTCRTAATGTGTTGAAAGGTTTCTGTGCATCCTGAAAAAAAGGATGGAATCATCTAACACGTTGGTTTTTATTGGGGTATATGTATCCATCCCCTGCAGCTGAGTGTCAGRCCTAGCTAAGCCCATACAGCTTCCCAGGTCAGGAAACCTATGATTTGGTGAGGGTTATGTTGGTGAAATCAAACTGTTGCTCACCTGTTGATTAATTTACCTGCAGTGTTTCTGTACAAGCAGGTGAAGCATTCAGTATTTTTAGCATGATAAGAACTTCTACAAGCAGTGAAAGCACCAGACTCTGAAGAATCAGCTAAATGTTTCTACCCATATCAGTGCACCTACACTGGTGTTTGCAATGCTTCATTCCTACAGATAGAGCTGATCGGTGGAGGGGGTGTGGGTGACAGAGCTTGGGGTCCTGCAGATTGTTTGGATGATGTGTCTGGAGAGATTTGTGATAATGTACTATGGACCAGCAAGCCTCATGCATTTTGTATTCTTCTATTATGCACTAGCAAGGCTGCATCCAGGTATATAAAAATCCCAGAGTGCTGTAGGATCATTTTCTTGGCTTGTTCTTTCAGCTGGTCTTACTGATCCACAACTCACTGTCCAGTCACATTGCAGGCAGCCCTGTGGTTGTGTAAGGCTTCAGCTCCTCATTCCCAAAGCTCTTCTGCCCCAGCCCCTTCCCYCTGTCACCCCTGTCCCCTGTCCCAGCCTTGCACACAACAGGTGTGTGACATGGTYCTGGACATGCACACCTCTATCCATGTCCCCAGCAAAGCTCATCCCCARGCTTCACATTCCCAGACAGACTCACAGAGGCCTGCAAGGCTTTCTGACATTTATTTCCCTCAGCTACCACTGCACAAATGTTTATGGGTGCCTTGCACCAATGGTAAGACAAGGACAGGTGTTACACATGCCAGCCTGGAAAGGGCTTGGAATCTTTTCCAACAGAGCAGGATTTGTTCCAGATTCACCACTATMTCTTGCTCATGGTGTTGCCTGTTATTAAACTGTTTTGAAATACAGTAGCACTCTTTTTTATTTTTGCTCCTGAGCTGGATTTACTGCATGCACAGGTAACACAAGGAAAGGAGAACTACCACAGCTCCTGTCAGTCAAATGTGGGGTCTGTGCTACCAATCACACGGGACATGGTCACATCATACACTGGACTTCCTTCTCCCTGTCTACTCTGTGACTTGAAATTAATTGTTTCTCCCCATCCTGCTCACCCCCAARGATTTCTGTTTTCTTCACTCAGCTCTGCCCATGGCTCTGCCCCCCTTCCTGAGGATGAGGCAGCTTKGAGCCAAACCATCACTCTTGCAAGGAAAGGCTGGTGTGAATGTGAAACTCTGTTCTGGATCCAGCCTTTCTCCAGTGAAACCAGCTGCAGGTTTTCTCCTGACACCTACAGGACCATATCTAGARTTCTTCAGGCTCTCAGCACCCGATTTTTGTGGTTTGTGAAACTCAGCTTGAAAAAGAGGGAGTTCTSTGCTCCCTAACACAGAGAGGAGCAGTGAGTTTCATCACCCTCAGCTGCCTGAGCACTCAAGTGACCTCTCCTAACATCTAAACAGCTGTGAGGGGAAAAACAAAGCCCTCTTGCTGAGGAAGGAGGAGGAAGTTCAGGCTGTTTATGTGTAGTTATGGTTTCCTCTGTTTTTTCCTATTTTGTGTTGTGCCTGATGGGTTTTTTTAAAGTTGCAGAAAGCAGACTTTGCAGGGCTGGCAATAATATTCACTGAATAGGCTGGGAAATATTGGCTTTTGCCTTCTCAGGATTCAGGCTGTGCTTGTGTATTTCTGAAATCTGGGCTTCTATAAGGGGTCTATGAAAGGCCCAAGACATACTCTAGAATACAAATAGAATAGATTTGTACAGGRTATAAAAAGTTTTGGTTGCTTGAGTAATTTCAGTCCAAGACAGGTAAAGGCCAGTTTCAAATTGAATGAGGTATTCTCAGGCAGTGAGTAAATGAATTAGGAGAGGTGGAGTATACTCTTACATGGACAGCATTTTCTATCCAGAGTCTTTGCTGTGCCCATTTTCAGATGTTTTTCTCTCTTGGCATACTCTTTATTGGTCTTTTGTGGCTCCCACTTSTCTCCCTAGCTCATGTCATACTTATTTTCTTATTTCCAGCTRCTCCCTGGCTCTGTATCTCCAAGTGACACATAGAATACCTAAACATCAATGCTGGTAATACATATTGTGATTTTCTGGGTTCCTTTTCAAGGGAGGGAGATCAGGGSTTTCTTTCTGGACTCTTCAAGCAAAGCTCAAGCAAAGTAAGAGCCTCACCTTCAATTACCTTCCTAGATCTGTTTTCTCTAAAGTTGCTGGTCATGCCTCTCCTGGAGTCAGCAGYACTGTTATTGGCTTTCACTGCTAGCCATGTGAGAGAGTTAATCTGTCTGGGAAACTAGTTATTTTTGTCTGGTAGCTGGCAGGTGGATCTACTGACTTTGGTCTGCTCTGCAGGCAAGAGTTGGCATAAGTGGGTACATGCCTTTTTTTGCAGACCAGAATTGAAAGTGGCTTCAGCCATTTATAATTATCACACCTATTCTCACTTTCACTCTTTTAAATGACAACCACAGAAAAATGTCTTCTTGCAGGTGCAATCACCAATTCCCTTCATGGAGGAGAAGGACTCCTGCAGCCCATTGCTGATGGTTAATAAGAGCTGGCTGTGTCAACATCAGTGTGAGTCCTGTATCTTATGTTCTTATTTTCAAGCTCAGGTCTTCAATAATGTGGCTACAGTTGGGTTTGGTGTGTTTTTGTGGGTTTTTTCAATGAAAATAAAGATTCTGTGTTCAAAAAGCTAGGAACAATTGAAAAGCAAGGAAGTCTGCAGCAGCTGGAAGGTGTAACAACACTGGGGTGTTGTAATACTGTTTGTAGTGTGTGAGGGGGAGGGTGTTGAGACACTCGAGGGGAAGAGACAGACTTGATCTTGCTGRGAGCAAAAGACAGAGAGGCCTGGTKTGTGCACTGCTGAGCAGCCCTRCCAGGGTCAAAACCTCTGCTCTGTCTGTGGCTTTCTGTGTTGTGGAAAGGATGTGAGATAAAGAGCTCAGCACTCAGGTGAAAAAACCTGAATGCTTTCACAAAATACTAAYTGCAAAAGWGCTGMATGTGGGAAATACAGAACCCCTTGRGAGATGCCCTTGGGTACTACACTCCCAGTCCTTATCTGGAGAGATCCCCTCTGTTCTGCCACTGTCTCCTGAGCCAAGGGCTGAGTAAGGATGSCTTGAGGGCTATTTCTGTAGCACTGGTTGTCCTCCTTGTAGCACGTGTAGATGCTCTCAAACAGCATCTGCCTCTAGTCTTGGAGCTCCAAATTAATCTCTGATCTTTTTGAGGGGTGAAGTGCACCTGGAGGGTTGTGGAATTGTACTGGTGTTGGTGTAAGCCAGGGATCAAAGCACTGGCAGGAGTAAGGCTGGACTCTTAAAGCTGCAATAGCCAGACTGTTATTTTTCCCYGAGGATAATCTGAAAGAAATGTTTATGCTGGCTTTGGAATGCTTCAGTCCAGTCCCAAACCACTGACCTCCTAAAAACAAAACAGAAATATGCCAACATCTCCCTGAAAAAGGCTATCCCTCAGGCATGTGCTAATACCAGCCAGTTTGCCTGAATATGCACAAATGATAAATAAAAAGAGCCACATGTCTGGTTGAATCACAGAGCAATTAGGAACCTTGAATGAAGGCTTGCAGATGCTGCCTTTGCAATTTATGGTTTGCATATTCCTGTTCCTGCACTTTATAAGAAATAAATGAGAGTATGAGGGCTGTCAGCAYATCCTGCTGACAATGATATTCCAATATCCTTACTTTTAAGAGTTCTATTTTGAGTAACKGTTTAAATAGTGAAAGAGAGGAATTTCATGCCTTCTTGTTGAATCAGCAAAGCCTTGAAATCTCCTGTTGCTTTTCTCTTCAGTCATTCATAGCTTGGGTTGCCTCCTCCCCAACACTTCAATCTTGTATCCTGTAAATCCAGCTAAGAGTCATGCAAGACACGAGAATTTATGATTATATGAATTACAAAAGCCCCTGAACTCAAAGACTTGCATTGCCTGTGTCACTTTGTTGCTTCCTCTGGCTCCTGTAGCCTCAGTTCTCTCTCCAGCCTGACCCAAGAGGTTTTCTCATTCCCTCTGCTCTGAAGGAGCAGGTGTGCTCCTGCTGCTCAGTCCTGCTGCAGCTCCTGGCAGCTTCTCCTGCAAGTCTCCTTGTTTTGAGTAACAAACAGCCATGGATTCTGCTCTGCCCTACCAGAKTGGGGTGACTAGGGTAMAGAGAGATTATTGAAGTATTGACAYTTAATTGCAGCATTGACAGCTTCAACATATTGGGAAGGAACAGATTTACAATGCAGATGGAGAGGTGCTCTCTGGACTGTGCTTGCTTTTAATCCTGGAGCTATGGAAGTGAGGATGTTTGCTGTCCATGGCATGTGRTGGCTGCCAGTGTGCTAAGGAAGGACTGTGGATTGGATGCCTTCCTCCTGARGGCTGCAGGAGGTGTCAAACCAAAGAAAGTGGAACATAACACAGTCCTCAGAACTGTGTGGCTTTTGTCCCCCCACAGAAAACTATCAGTGGAAAAGCACTTCATGGTTTGAGGCAGCAGCAGGATTGCTGTGGCCCTGCTGGGTTATTTTGCTGCTGCAGTGGAAGGAAAGGAGTGGAGTGTGTAGGGCAGGATCTGCCTCTGCTTTTRTAACTATTCCTGGCAGCAGGATCTGCAGCCCAGGTCTAAGTATTTCCTTTTGGGTTTCCATACCACCTCCCCYCTCCCATCTTATGGTGGAAACAGAGCCATTCCTCAGCCATTGAATACCAAAGTCCAGTTTCCTATTAAGCTTCTGTGGTGGAAAAAAAGGTTTCCAGGAAAGGAAGCACAATGAACCCCATCAGGAACTGAGGCAAATCAGGCAATGTGGCTCTAAGGCCTGGAGGGATGGGCACTGCACAGAGCTCTGCTCCTGGAGATCAAAATTCAGCCCTTCAGCTTGGGTTGGATTTGCATGTGGAAGTTATTCACTAGCACTTTATTTTGCATATTCTCACATGGTATTTCTAACAAAACACAGAGCAGCTCCTCTGTGGGTGTAGGAGTTTTGTTTGTGTCTCTCTGATCTCTTGGTACCTGCAAACAGAGGTTTAGTTCCAGATTTTGTGTTTCCTTGGCTACTCACAGCATTGTTCCCTARCCCAGTGTTTAACATACTTTCAGGGTGATACAGCAATAGGCAAATATTTTACCTTAATCCACTAAACTAMTAATTTAGTAGAAAAACACCAGCTTTTGGGGTTTAGTCACTGCAGTTTTCCATCTGTTGTCAATGGCAATTGCAGGGCACATACAGCTTGATTGGCAGGGGCAAAAAAGCTGCTCATTCAATTTCTTATTTATCAAAATTAAAAGCCAGCTTGTTTTTGTGCATGACATTTATGATGGCACAACTCTGGGGCAGCACCAAGCTSTGAGTCCCCCAGCTGGCACAGAGCYCTSTCAAGGTGCTCTGGTGATGCAGCTGATGGACTCCTCACCTTGCAATAGTTGTGCCCCAAACTAGCTGTACAGCTATTCACATACTCCTGCAGATGGGTCTTAAMATGCAAATACATCTCCATTTAAACAGGACAGAGCCCAAAGTGTCCCCTCAGCAGCGTCTGGGAAACCACGTTTAAGTTAGAAACCTTGGGTTTAGGGATGAGGCTTGTACCAACTCAGGTACCTAAAGACTGTTAGTTTGCTTAAGGAAAGGAAACAGCTCTTCACAGAGTGCACCAGGAACTTGCACAACACCCCAGCTCTGCTCCTTTGGAAGTGAGCTGCATTATTCCTATTTCTTAGTGTTACATCGAATGTGTTGGGATAAACCCTGTTGTGTTTGTCTCATGGAAGGTGTTGCTAAGGGAGTGAGGGAAAGGGGCATTTCCCTCTGCACTGTGTGTGCCCAGGGCTGTGTCTGAGGGAAAGGGGCATTTCNTGAGGGAAAGGGGCATTTCCCTCTGCACTGTGTGTGCCCAGGGCTGTGTCTGAGGGAAAGGGGCATTTCCCTCTGCACTGTGTGTGCCCAGGAATATCCCTGAGGGAAAGGGGCATTTCCCTCTGCACTGTCTGTGCCCAGGGCTATCCCTGAAGGAAAGGGGCATTTCCCTCTGCACTGTCTGTGCCCAGGGCTGTGTTTGAGGGAAAGGGGCATTTCCCACTTCACAGTGTGTGTCCAGGGCTGTGTCTGAGAGGGGCAGTCAAACAGGCTGGTGTGTCAAGTCTGGCACTGTGAGGGAAATAAGCAGCCCTTGGGGGAAAATGACTGATGGAACATTTTCTACCCTTTTCCTTCACAGCTTAGCATATCTTYGGTTATCCACCAAAGTATGAGGCAGTCCTGACAGATTTTCCCACAACTTTTTCCCTTAGGTTTCTACCAATTGTACTGGCACTGTTTGCTTTATTTGTAGCTGATTGCAAACCCCCTCTCCCCCCCAAAAAAAAACCCTAAAAACAAACAAAAAATCCCAAAACAAAACAAAAAAGCCCCTAGAACCAACCAATCAAWCAAACAAAAAACAACTTCCTTCAAAACCTAGTTATGAGTTATTTTCACAGGCAAATGATTTTTCATCATAATGTCTTGAACTCTTCCATACCAGCACAGTGATAAAATCAGCTGCAATAATTGTGTAAATTCTTGTGTTGAAATCAATACTGAGATTTCAGTGAATGGGCACACTGAGGACAGTTGCACATCTGAATGATTCCAACATCCTGTGACATGCTTCCTCTTCCAGAATACACTGAAAAAGGAAATTAAACCCRGGTTTTGTGTTACATGAAGGAGAAAATGATTCATTTAAACACAGAACAGGAGTTACATCTGCCTTTCAGGTTGTCTATCATCTGAACAACTACTTCAATAATCATGCTCATATAGAAACGTGGTTCAGAGCTGGTTGTCTACCTGGAGGCTGATTAAAAAATGGAGTACCACAGATATCTGTTCTGCTCAACATCTCTATCRGAGTCTTGGAGGAAGATAGCAAAGCCTCATCATGTTTGCAAACAGCATTGAACTGAGGGCAGGGCTGAGCTGAGGGCAAAGCCTGGGAAAGCCTGCCTGAGACCCAGCCTGAGTCTCCTGCCTGGGGACAGCTCCAGGGAAGGGCCAGGCTGGGAAGGGCTCTGGCACACCCTGGGCAACACCAGCAGGGGCAGGGCTAGCACATCGGGGGTACCTGCTCTGCTCAGCACCCAGGAGGTCACATCCCAAACCTGGGCCAGGCTTGGGGCTCCTGGAATAGGATGGGCTAAACTGAAGGGRGTTCAGGGGAAAACACCAAGGTGCTCATGGCTGGGGCACTTGCTCTGTCAGAAGCTGAGGAGAGGGAGCTTGCTCAGCCTGGAGAAGAATCTGCTTTGGGCAAAGGTCACAGCAGCCTCCAGTACCTGTGAGGGGGTTATTGGGAAGTTGGAGTTCCTCACTGCAGTGCAGAGTGGGAGGAGCAGAACTTAACCCTGAGAGGATCAGACTGGATGGATACAAGGAGTGAKTTTTCCCACATGAAGAAAATCAAACCTTGGAGGTTTGTGCAATCTCCCCTCTTTGACATTTCCAAGACCTGCCTGGTTTGAGGGTCAGAGCTGACCCTGAATGGGAGCTTGGGCTGGATCCTTAGATCCCTTCCAACCTGAATGATCCTATGAAAATTACAAATTGGGAGGATCTATTGGGAGGAGATTTTAGCTAAAGTTCAGCTGAGTTCTTAGTATCTGCAAGCATGGAGACTCCACAACCTCTCCAGGTGACTTGTGCCACTATTTGACTACTCTCAGGAGTGACAAGACYCTGCAAGTAATTRGGATTTGACACTTCATGTCTTTAARCAAAGGTTATGGTAGTATGGGTCAAGGAGGGGTCAGTGTGGATAGGTGGAGTAGTGGCATCAATATAGATAATGTGGCACAAACGTCCAAGATGCTCTTAAGAATTGAAATAAGATTTAAAAATGTGCATATTGTAATATTGTCTTTGATCTGATAAATTGTCTGTCTCTCACATCTCTCTCTTACCATAGTACCCTTGTCTTGTTTTCTCCCCTCCTTTCCTGCTATCCCATGGTTACACAAAGCAGCCACAGGATGAATTCGTGGTAGATCTGCAGCTCAGGGAGCAGCCAGGAGTGAGGAGAGTGCAAGGCTGGAGTGGTGCAGCTGCAGTGCTGGCACTTGAGCTGTGTTGGAGCTGTTACACATTTATTGGGGATGGGGGAGTGTAGATTGCTTCAGACAATGCTGTGCCACTCCAGGACACTGGCTCTGAGTGCCAGGGGTGTTTGGCTGTGCTTCAAAAGTATTTTTACCTTGGAAGTGGTGCGTACATCTCAAATATTSCACTTCCCACTCTGCATTGCACTTAACATTTCTGTCATATGGCTGACACACAGCTTAACAAATCGTTGTGTGGTATCTGGGAAAAAGCAGGTCAGTGGAATTGCAGAGATTGAGGATMATTTCCATAATCTTCATTAATCCTTTCCTTTGAAGTAAAAATATTCCAAATGGCAGTAAATGTCCCGACAGCATTTTGGCACCAGCAATCAGCCTGGGGTCTCTTCACATTCAYTGCTGCATAGCAATAGATAGGGGTGAAGAATCTGGAGCAGTGGGTTACAGCTCCACAGGGAGGACAAATAAGAAAGCAAAACAATGGCTTTTCATGAGAGCCTGCTAGGACCCTGTTGGGAATTTTTCTATAAATAGTGCCTTATTTCTCTCAATCATCTSWACAAAAATATAAAACCCTGCTGGCAAATGCAATCCTGACTAGTGAGAACTATAAATGATGATGATAAATATAGGTACTCTAAGGGCTGGAGCCCCTCTGCTCTGAAGCCTGGCAGAGCTGGGGGTGTTCACCTGGAGAAGGTTCCAGGGAGACCTCGAGCCCTTTGCAGTGCCTAAAGGGGCTCAGGAGAGCTGGAGAGGGACTTGGGACAAGGGATGGAGGGACAGGACACAGGGAATGGCTTCCCACTGCCAGAGGGCAGGGAGAGATGGGATATTGGGAAGGAATCCCTGTGAGGGAGGTGAGGYCCTGGCCCTRGAGAARCTGTGRCTGCCCCTGRATCTCTGGAAGTGTCCAAGGCCAGGCTGGACAGGGCTTGGAGCAACTTGGGCTAGTGGAAGGTGTCCCTGCCCATGGCAGATGGACTTTCAGGTCTTTTCCAACYCAAGCCAGTCTGGGATTCTGTGATAAATGCTGTTTCTTTCTAGKAATGGGCATAATCAGTAATTAGGGTTTTTTTGGGTGGTCACTGCTCTGTGGGATGTGAGAGGAGCAGTGCTGTGATGGACAGTTGTACATGTTTTGAATAACTGTGAGAATSCCAGCAGGAGGAAAGGGAGCAGGAGCCCTTGGGCAATTGCTGTGTATGTTCACAATTTAGCAGCAGTGCTGCCTGCCAGGAAAAGCAAGGAAAGTGTGAAGGGAGGGTCCATATCCTCTGGGAGACCAATTACTGTAACTGGAGAATAAATAGCCAAAGCTTTGGCCAGCCAGGCCCTGCTGGAGGTGTGATGAGGCAATTGCTCATGGCCTTTAGCTCCTTAAAGGCATTAATTGGCAAGAKGTGCTCCAGCTTGAGCAATTTTGATTCAGGTTGGACAGTTTACACCTGCAAACAATACCTGGGAGATGCAAAAGGCCAGGGAATAAGGGGGAACGAGTTGATGGGTTGCTCTGTGTGTGGGTGGTAGTGCCTCAGGGTTAGGAGTTGCTGCTGGGAAGCTGGAAGGGAAGAACAGCTTCTCAGGCAGTGTGTGACTCCCTTGCTAGCAGGGTCAGCCTGAAGGAGTTTGTGTCTGTCTAGGCTTTTGCTCTCCAAAGACAATGCCCARGTCTATGGAAATTGGCTGTTGAGACTCAATGGAAATTCAGGTTTTTCCTTTTCTTTAAGAAGCTAGAGACTATGAATTTTCTTTCCCACTGTTAYTGCAAATCATAATTAATAATTAATTTGGGGTTGGAACTAGATTATACCCATGGTCCCCTTTTTACCCAGACCAGCCTAAGAGTCTATGAATTAGCCCATTTGTGTGTAACCCTACCTGAATTCTCAGGCTGCCAGGAGAAATCCTTGAGCCAGGTGTGTTTACCAACCAGCTCTGAAAATACCTGTCCTTTTTATTYTCTTGAGTAATTTAACCAAACTAACAGATTTTTGTCCATTGCAGCCTGACAGGTTTTTTTTAATGCATTATGCTGAGCAGATTTCAAAAGGAAGATGTTATGAAACAAATGGAGAAAGACCACTTAAATGCAAGGCCTCCTTTCTTTTGGCTGATTAATATTGTAGAGATTTAGGACTCACCTTTGCAGGAACACTTAAGCAATAATTTAACTAAAAATGTGATTTTAACATGTATTAAGTCTCTGGGTGGTTAATTAATCAGAATAAATGTGGCCTTAATTTGATATAGCTGACTTACTTTCCAAGGTCAAATTAAAGTTACTTTACTGCTGAATTTCTACAAGGAGGAGCTCAAAATGTTTTCTCCCATCATGAAGGTGTTGACTAGTAGTGGTGAATAATTTCTACTATTCTTACTCTGAAGATATTTACAGTCTCTCATGCTGGTTTTGGCCAGGGCAGAGTTAATTTTCTTCCCAGTGGCTGGCATGGGGCTGTGTTTTGGACAACTSTGATTTATTTCTGCTGAGCCACTTGGCAGCATCTCCAGCATCCCTTGGTTCAGAGCTTCCTCCCAACGTGATCTGACGAACGCTGCTGCAGTTGCTTCCAACAAAAGGCCTTATCTGGGCTGTCCTCAAGGGGCAGGATGYGCCCAAGGTGCTGCTGCTGACGGCCAACCTCAGCACTTCCACATTCCCGAAGAGTTTGGATAATCATCACAAAGCCSGCGTGTTTATTGTATCCAAGCCATTCCAGCCCCCTTGGGTCTGCAGGTTTAGGTTAGAACGACGTAAGAACTCCTGGTATTTCCTGCTCCTGCCAGGGCCAGATATGYGCAAGTGTCCCTTTGAGGTGACATTTGTCTCCTGTTTTCACTGCTGCTCTGGGGTTATCAGGTCAGCCATTCTTGGATTCGGGTGCAGGAAGAGACTTAAACGTGTTCTTGGTCTCAAGTATAAAGCAAAACAACAAAGCCTAGAAAATGGGCTTTAAAGGGATGAGAGGGACTATGGGAAAATGTGTAAGAGACAGCGAGGGATTGTGACAGCAGGGGTGCAGGGGCTGCTGTGGGAGGACACACATCTGCAGATCATGGGCTTTGTGGGATTTTCCCAACAAAATTCCCAACAAAAGGGAAGTTGCTTATGAAAGAGAAATGAAAAGGTGAATTAAGAACATAAATGAACAGGAGAAAGTGCCTTTGTGTTTAATTTAGGGTTACATTAAGCTTTGCCAAGACATAAGGAATGCAAATAATGTACACAAAGGAGTGGAAATGATAAAAAAAGCAATCCAGCTGTGCTGGAGATCAGGAGGGAAGAAATCCYAACTTACAGCACAAAGCACAGGAGCTCTAAGGCTACTTATTACCCTCTTTTTTCCTCTCAAAGAGGATTGTCACTTAATCAGGCCTCAATATTCAGGCTTGGGGGCACTGGGAATATGTTTTCTGCAATTTCTGGAATCACAGACCTACAGCTTAGGGCAGGATTTATGTAGGAATCACCCTAGGATCAAACTGCTCAGRAGCCACAAGGTCAAGCATGTCTAATCATCCCCCAAGGATTTAGGAAGTGCCTTGAGTGAGGACACTGGCAGGAATTCCAGTGCAACCATCCTGCCTGAGTCTTGGGGRAAAAAAGATGCAGTTGTAGGGCAAAATATTAATCTCAGCTCAACTGACAACAACAAGGAAAGACATTTCCTTTGTAAATCTAATAAAAATGTTAAAAACCAAGCTAACTATTGAAGGAGCAGCTGAAATTTGCCTTTGAACTAGAACAGCTTTCATGTAAAGGCAACTTAAGTCTTCTGTGTGATAAAGTAAATAAGTTTTAACCAAATAGATATTATTTTAATCTAGTCCTTGAAGTTAAAAAGTTAACTTTCTCTGTGATTTCCCCATTTGTGACAGCCCCTGGCTGTGTTTTTACTGTCATAGCAGCTTCTGGKAGACTGCATGTCTCTCACATTCACTACAAAGTAAACAGGAATTTTTTTCCAAGGGTAGCTGGCTGGGCTCCAGTGGAAGAATGCAAGTTATTCATAAGTTCTGGTAGGCTCATTTCTGCTTAATAKGGTCTGCTTTTATTGTAGATTTTATGAAGAAAGAGAAAAAAAGCTGTGAATTTTTTTAATYCCCTGGGACTGTTTTCTTCMAACGTGTGGGAAATGGCCTCCACCCCAAGCCCCAGCACAGAGTTATGCTGCTGTTTRTCCTGATAATGTTCACCTTTTCCCACCTGGAGGCCTGACAGGCTGCCAGAAGGCTCCCAAGATGCAGGCAGCACATGCTGGGCTATTCTGAGGACAGAAYTGCTGCTGCAGRCAGAGACCCATCAGTKTTCTGCTGAAGAGCTGCAGGAGATGGACAGCATGGGCCACCCTGCACATCCCCTTCCCAGGCACAGGCAGCAGGAGGAGGCTTCCCTCTGCCTGGATAACCCTGGCAGGAAAGGGAGAAAAGGCCTTGAGGGCTTCAGGCAGGTTCAATACTGATGAGGAGACACAGCAGGGCCAATTTTGCCATGGGACTGGCAGCTCCCAGGTGCCCATGCAGCTCATCCCATTCCCTGCTCTTGCCTGGGTTGGTCTCTGGGTTTCCTTGGTGAGTCTTTAAGCTGGAGTACCTGTGGGAGTGAGTACCTGGGATCATTCCTGCCTAAGGAGAGAGCTGGGGGCCTGTGCCAGCAGGGGAAAAGYTGGGAAGCTGGAGGTGAGGTTGTCATAAGGACAAAAGGATAGGAATTGTCCAAGCATAAGCTGGAAACTGCATGGAGGCTTCCAGGCAGTAATGAGGTTCTTAGAAGATTTCCTGGGAGGAGAAGSGGGGAACTTGGTGYATTAAGAAAGGGATTATTTGATAATGATACAGAAACACTGCTTGTGCCAACTGGAGAGTGAATTTGATGAACAGGGAGGCCCATTTCCAGATTAATTTCCTCTTAATTTCCTTCTGTAGTTGCAGGAGCACAGCTATARRAGTGGAGTGTGACTGAGGAGGAGCAGTGCTTCATKGACTCTGTGAAATGGGTGGGTTGTCAAGCCAAGTGGAAGTGTTATCATGCCTCTAACCTCCATCCTGRATAAATCAGCTGTTGTAATGGGAAACAGCACCACACTCAATGTGGTTTGCATGGTAATGGGTGAAAATTTARGGCAGTTAAACCAWATAACAAATCRAGTATTTCACTTTAAAATTGATAATGTTTCTATAATACCTTTTAATTCAACATTTCAGACTGCTTTACCATCCAAACTGTCTTAAATATTGCAAAGCTCAGAATGTAAATTGTATTTTATCTGGCTGTGTGTATGGGAATGCAGAAAAAYGAATGATTTCTTCCAGGTCASTCCAGGACAGCTGTGACAGGGTGARCCACAGAACATTGTAACATTGCATTTTTAGGTGGGGAACACCCTATGGAAGTTGCAGGCAGGGAATGAAGGACAYTGGATGTGGCACGTGGCTGGTGAGGGCCTGCTGGGAAGCCTCTGGGGATGCTTGTGGCTCATGTGACAGCAGCTGGGCAGAAAATGGTTTTCTTTCTCTGCCCTGTGGTTAGAGTCAAGCAGACARGTTAACTCAGCCCAATTTGTTCCAATCCCTCTCTCCCCAGTCTCTGTTTTCCCTTTGACTGTTCCGTGCCTGCCTTTTGTTTCCACTCTCATCAGAGAGGAGGCTTTAATTTCACATGAAAGAGCAGATTGATGTGTGATGCCAGGGATTTACCCAGCATTGCTGGCATAGTCAGCTCTGCATTTGGGCTGTATGTATCTGGAAATTAGAGTATTAGAAAAAAAAAAAAAAAAGAAGAGGAGACTATTTCTCATAAAGCTGAGCTTTATGTGGCTCTTCTGCATGTTCAAAGCACTGTCCAGACTACATCTAAATAATCTTGTGATCTTTCCAGGGAATGGAAATGTAAACAGAGTTATCTCCTTCCCTGACACTGAAGTGAACTGCTCGAGGCCAGCAGTGGGAGAGGCTCCACTTCCCTTCCCACTGCCTTCCTTTGAAATCCTGGGTACAAATCCCTCTCTTCAGGTTTGGGATGGATGAGAAAGGAAGCGACGCTTGGGAAGAAGGCAGGAGGCAACAGTTCAGAGATGAGGGCTACCTCTGGGTCTGTGTAAAAGATTAATRTAAAATTAAACACTTTAATGCTSTGTGCAAGTTTAAATATTTTAATGCACATCAACCGCTGCTAATTCATGCCAAGCAAGCATCATTTTTATGCTTTTCTTAATCAGGGAGTGAGTTGAAAAGAAATCCTTTTCCCTTTCAGCATTCCCTGGAAGAGTTGAGGAAATGAGTAGATGTGGCATTTCATGATATGGTTTAGTGGGCACTGTGGGATTTGAAGGATCTTTTCCAGCCTTTGTGATTCTGTGAAACCAAGGCATTATTTCTCAGTATTACTGCAACTGCTGTATCCAACAGAACTGATAGGATTCCTCCTACCAGCAAACCTTGAGACAGCTGTACTTACTGACTTTTCCTGTTTGCCCCTCAGTTAAATATCTGYGTGTGGAAATGGGGAAATAGCGTACCTGGAGTGCAGAAGTTGTCCATGAGGAGGATCCTGAGCCTGCCTTGGAAGTCACACTGCATCATTTCTGCTCCTAGGGCACTGACTAATCAGCTCCTGTGCCAGGGAACTGTGGAAATCCTGCCTCTGGCACCATGATTTTTGTGCCAGAAAGCTTTATCCAAAGGTCAGGCAATTTTTTTATTCCTCCCCTTCACTTTACAAAGAACAGCAGGTGGGCAGAACTACTCCTACAGGAAGATGTTCCCTTTATAATACCCTTGAAAATAAAATTATTTCTGAGGCAGGTTATACCCAAGATGTTTTAATTATGAATGGAGTAGATTTCTTTCCTTCATGTTAAAATGGAGATTTCTGATACCTCATCTTGGTAAAAACCATTTCTAATAAATTCAGTAATGGGACACAATGTGGGAAGAGTGTGCCACCTGCTGAGAGCATGACTTGAGTAGCTTGGCTAGTAGAAATGCAATTCTTCAACCTGTGTATTTGATGTAGAATCAACCTGTTGAGTTCACCTAGGCATGAAGTTTCAGGTGAATCTGGACTGGAGGTCCTGAAGCAGTTGGCTGGGAAGCTTACCAAGCATTCCAGACAGCCCCACTGTCACAGGCTGCTTTTGGCCCTTTCCTTTTTGTGTGCCCCAGCCAGGACTCTTTGCTGATCCTGGCTTGTCTATAAGCCTTGGGAGGTGTTGGTGTTGGTTCAGTGCTATGGTTACTCTATGATGTTCTCTGAAAGGTTTGKACAGGTTTTTTTCATTTTCTCTTGGCTTATTTGCCTTTTCCTCTTTCAGAGATGTTCACACTTTTCCCCTTCTACTAAAGCTGAACTACCAGTCCAATACAGGACTTATTTAAGCCTTCCTGCTGCTTGGATAGAGCCCATCTTATTTTCCTTTGAGAAAGACAAAAAATTAATTTTAATTATTCAAAAAGTCCCTGGATTACTTCTCTTTAAAGCCACACCACTCTCCCTTTCTCTCTGCTTCTCTTTCTCCCCCCTTGACTTTCTTTTCAAAACATAATAGATTCCTTTCCTTGTTCTGGGTGTTTTCATCCTCCTGTAAAATTCACTAATGAATCCCTTGTGTAAGTATTAGCCTGATCTTTCAGGCTATAAATGGGAACAGAAAAAACTGACAAAGCCAGAGTTCAGGGTTCTGTATTTCATATGAAATGTGAAATAACATCCTCTTTAAAGCAAGGCTTTTCTGCAGCCACTTTGTCATTCCTTTAGGTGCTGCCTGTGAGCTCTTCAAAACCCCAGCCTTGCATTATGCTGCTGGCAGAGGTGGGTCTCTCCAGAGGGAGGTGTAATGTGATAAAAAATGAAGTAATGGCTCATTTTTAACCATTTAAAGCACCCCAAAACCTTAGTGGATGCTGATGGTCTGGTCATTTGGGCAGGGCAGTTTCCAGCTCTGCTGCTGCCTTGTGTCCCTCCCTTCACAGCACCCAGGGTAGATACATGGCCCACTTGGGAGGACTTTAAACTGCAAGATTTGATGAAGCAATCCTTTCCTTACCCTTAACAGGGTCCTGTTATACAGATGGCACACTGCTGTCATAGCTAGAGAATTTCTAATCACAGCAAGAATTAAAGGAAGATTTTGAAAGGTGTCTCCTTCCAGAACCCTCCAAAAGGGCCTCACACTCAGCACATCGGCCATTCTCTTAAGACCAGTTCCTGGCACTTTGATCAGTTTTATAGTAAAACAATAACCATGGAACCCACTTTCCCTTTAGGAAGTTTTTTTAATAAGAAATTACTTATTTTCATCCCTAGAAAGCACATTTTTCCTGTCTGAGGTAGGGGAAATGGAGTTTTTTCTAACTAAAAACAKCATCTGTGTGTTTGATGTTCTGGTGTAAATGTTTGAGAAGGGAGGCCTTCCAGTGCCTGAGGAGAACCTCCAGGAATGATGGAGAGGGACTTTGGACAAGGGCCTGGAGGGACAGGACAAGGGGGAATGGCTATAGGCTGCCAGNTGGTCTGGTCATTTGGGCAGGGAAGTTTCCAGCTCTGCTGCTGCCTTGTGTCCCTCCCTTCACAGCACCCAGGGTAAATACRTGGCCCACTCAGGAGGATTTTAACTGTAAGATTTGATGAAGCAATCCTTTCCTTACCCTTAACAGGGTCCTGTTATACAGATGGCACACTGCTGTCATAGCTAGAGAATTTCTAATCACAGCAAGAATTAAAGGAAGATTTTGAAAGGTGTCTCCTTCCAGAACCCTCCAAAAGGGCCTCACACTCAGCACATCGGCCATTCTCTTAAGACCAGTTCCTGGCACTTTGATCAGTTTTATAGTAAAACAATAACCATGGAACCCACTTTCCCTTTAGGAAGTTTTTTTAATAAGAAATTACTTATTTTCATCCCTAGAAAGCACATTTTTCCTGTCTGAGGTAGGGGAAATGGAGTTTTTTCTAACTAAAAACATCATCTGTGTGTTTGATGTTCTGGTGTAAATGTTTGAGAAGGGAGCTTTCCAGTGCCTGAGGAGAACCTCCAGGAATGATGGAGAGGGACTTTGGACAAGGGCCTGGAGGGACAGGACAAGGGGGAATGGCTATAGGCTGCCAGWGGCAGGGTTAGATGGGATATTGGAAAGAAATTCTTCCCTGTGAGGCCTGGCACAGGYTGYCCAGAGAAGCTGTGGCTGCCCACAGCGTGTAGAATTCAGTCACTTTGGACCTCCAACAATTCTGCAAAGCAAATTACAAAACATTTCAYGTGGCCTTCAATCACATTAGAGTTTGCAATGACACAAAKTAACCCAACTGAAAACCCCACTTGAGAGCAGCAAAAACACACTTGAGGAGCTTCTCGGAGTGATTTCCCCCAAAAGATAGACACAATAGAAGACAGTGGTGTTTGTTTACCAGCAGTCCTTGCACAGTTGCCCAATGTTTCATTCCCTTCTTCCCTGGGTATGCCATGGAGGAGCAGTTCCCAGAGAGAGCTCAGTTCCTGTTTGGCCTCAGTTTCATTAATATTTGTGTACACAAACACACTGACACTCCAGACAATGCCGTGCCTGCAGAGCACTCACACACATCCCTGCTGCCAGAGCATTGTTTTCTACATGGCAGGAAACTATTCCAGAAGTTACTTTGCAGTTATCTGKCAAAAAGGAAAGAGTTGTAGATTCCTCTGCTTCCAATCCCATCCCTAGGTGGAGTCAGGGAGATATTTCTGACCTGCTTAATTGGACAACTGGGAAAGAAATGTCGCTAAGTTTTGAGTCCATCTCCCTACAAGACTAAGCTAAATTATTCAAATATCATCAAACCTCAGGCATAGTAACTCCAACAGCAGAGGGAGTATGAAAGGAAAGAGAGGCACAAGGAGAGAGAGGCAACRTCTCTRTGAATCCCCCAACCATTTTGTGCTCATTGTTTTTTGTCTCACRTTTTAATGACTTGGCACAAGCGGGGAGAAAAAATATGTGAGGCATGTTGATGCTCATGGAAAGCAGAGCTGTGTCCTCTCTGCATACAGAGCTCATGATGGAGATATGAATGAGAAATTTATCTCTTTCTGGAATGCAAAGGATTTAGTGAACTTTGGGAACTTTCCCAGTTCTTTCTCTTCCTTAATACTCGTAATGCAGCTTTGAATATAGAAGTGCAGATAGTCTTTATTA
>CADDXX010000382.1:353129-364599 GCA_902810485.1 Alauda arvensis
AACAACACAAATGCTTGTGAAGAGGGCAGTTGTTTTACCTGAGAGCTCTGTACATCCCAACTCCATTAAATATACAGGGAAACCAGCTCTAAGCACTAAACCAAGAGTTTTAGTGGTACCACTGCAGCTTCTATCTGATGTCTTGTTCTGAAAGCAAAATCTTACTGCCTGCCTTTTTCTGAAGGCTGTTTTGTTCATTAAATAGTTAAAAATCATGCAGTCCCAGAATGGTTTGGGTTGGAAGGGACCTTAAAGCCCATCCAGTGCCACCCCCTGCCATGGGAAGGGACACCTTCCAGTAGCCCAGGTTGCTCCAAGCCCCATCCAACCTGGCCTGGGACACTTCCAGGGATCCAAGGGCAGCCACAGCTCCTCTGGGCACCCTGTGCCAGGGCCTCCCCACCCTCACAGGGAAGACTTTCTTCTGAATATCCCATCTAAACCTCCTCTCTTTCAGCTTAAAGCCACTTCCAGTAGCCCAGGTTGCTCCAAGCCCCATCCAACCTGGCCTGGGACACTTCCAGGGATCCAAGGGCAGCCACAGCTTCTCTGGGCACCCTGTGCCAGGGCTTCCCCACCCTCACAGGGAAGACTTTCTTCTGAATATCCCATCTAAACCTCCTCTCTTTCAGCTTAAAGCCATTTCCCCTTGTCCTGTCACTCCATGCCCTTGTACAAAGTCTTTCCCCAGCTTTCTTGTAGGTCCCTTCTGCAGAACAACTGTGACATCAGTGAAATAAAACTCCTGTGTGTAAAACCAATTCCTTAAACCTTAGGGTATTTTATTTTGCAAGAGATTGTAAACAAGCTTCCAAATGTTGGTTTGTTTTTTTTTTTTTTTTAATTGTAGATCCTCAAGAACAGTCCCTTGATGAGGCCATCTACAGCAGAGCTTCTGAAATACATTTTGGACATTGCCTACTAGTATTTACTGATCTGCAGAGAAGATCCACCCCCTGCTTCTTGTGCTCCTGAGCCTGTGCTGGGAAGGTCACACTGAGCATCATAGAGTGGCACTACCAGAAGAGGTTAGTTGGATGCTGAATATTGCAGTTCAGCTGTGTGTTCTCTCTGTTTAGTCTGGTTTTGAGGAGTGGATTTAGAAGTGCTTTAACCAGAACAAAAAAAAATACAACAATAAAAACTCTGTAACTGCAAGCAACAGGAACTAAATGACTGTAACAAGCATCCCAATAAGTCTGTAGAAATGCTTTGATCACAAGAACACTCCCAAACCCTGCAATACTGCCACTGGTGTTATTAAGCAGGAATACATTTTATCTTGGCATTCAAGAAGTGTAACAGAAAAAAATTGATGCATTACCTTCCTGCARATTATTATATTGTAYACATAGAARTTTATATTTTAAGCTATTAAAGTGTGAATATCTTAAAAATCTTCACAGCAGCTCAGGATGGCTGGGCAAAGACAATACATGATTTTGCAGACACTTGAGATGTTCTGTGGCTGACAGATATGGAAAGGGCACTTCCCCTCACTTTCTGCTCATTCACAAGCCATGGAAAGGGGAGGACTGTATTTTACTGACTGGATTCTAAAAGTCATGAAAATTAGTTYATTACTGTTGTTACATGTTAATTAGAGGGCACAGACAAGGGTAGAAAGGAGTCATGCAGGGCTTTGCCAGAAGCCCCATGGGCTTTAGTGGCAGTCCTGCTAATCTAGGCCCTGCATTTTTGGAATTATTATACATGCCACCCTAATCAGTGGATTCAGAAAATCTCCCATTGGAAATGAAGTACACRGATAGGAGAAATGGGAGAGTTGATCAGGCTGCCTGTGTCTGGAGTGTGGCCTCCCATACTGAAGGAGCAGTTTATTCTGAACACATTGCCTGGTTAAMCAGGAATGGTCTGATCCAGAGATGGCTGGAAAGGAAGTGAAGGAGCCCATTCACCTCTTCAGGCCAGGAATGTGTTATTGTTTGTATTTAACTGGAATCAACATTATTTCTGACACCTTTCAGCATAGCAGACAACCTTTTGCTTTCAGACTCTCAGACCCAAGGCAGGAGGTAAATCTACCCAAGACTGGAACACTGAAATAGGAATTTGTCTTTTTAAGCATAGCTGTGTTCATTCCTTACAGGAGCTGTCCCTGTGCATGGGCCAGCTGCTGCAGTTGCAGGAACAATTCCTTTWCYCAGCTCAGCTTATGTYRGTTACTCTTGATGTGAATTTACCAAGATTCTCTGTGGTTCWTCAGAAAGGGCTTGGCACTGAGTTACMCRAAGTGAATCTGCTGCTCACTCTTTTGGAGCAGAGACAAACCACAGGCAGTGACCAGAGCTTGATCACTTGATGCTCCACTGCGCTGGAGCAGAATGGGCTTGCTTGTCTCACATGCTGCTGTGGCTTGGCTCCAAACCAAATCTCTCTCTTGCAAGTCAGGCTTTATAAGAGARGTTCAGCCTGTCACAGGGCACTGGGAAATTTCACTTTAGACTGAGCTCTTAGTGACAGGAACCAGTGCTGTGCTTAGACTGTGACCAAGGGATTTGGTGACCACAGGGGAATGACCTCTGCTGCTTRCAGCTGACTTCAGCCCCACACTGTTGCTGCATCACCTCCTGAGGTCCATTCAGGACCTCATTTGACACCCAGCAGAGCTGCAGACCAGCGGGTTGGTTTGCTTTGGTGTTATAAGGTAAGGCTGAACAGCCTTGCAGGGCTGTGCAGACCAGCTGCAGCCATAGCTTTGGGGATTTCTGCAAACAACTAGATGTTCTCAAGTCTCAGAAAATGAGCTGGAAATCCTGGCAGCATAGACCTGTGGCTCCTGCTCTCCAGTTTGCATTGGTACAAGCCTGGCTGTTGCCACCAGCACCAGGCTCAGAGCATCAGCACCTCATCAGCCCCACCTCAAAGCCTGCTCTGTGCTGGCCTCACTCTCTGTGACCAAAGAGCCACCACATYCAGAATGGTRTCAGTTCACCCATGYTGACTCAGGAGCCTGGTCCCAARTAGTGCCAGGRSACATTCASATTGGATRTTWGGAAAAATTTCTTCATGTAAAGAGTGGTGCAGTACTGTCATGGGTTGCCCAGGGCAGTGCTGGACTCACCATTCCTGCAGGTGTTCAAACCCTGAGCAGACAGAGCACTTCATGATATGCTTTATTGGGCATGCTGGCATTTGGTTGAAAGTTGGACTCAATGATCTTGAAGTTCTTTTCCARTCTTCATGATTCTGTGATTCCTTCCACCTTTGATGCAGAGCTCCTGATACTGCTGGTTCCTGCTTTGGGCACCATTTGGCTCCCTGCCCTGTGCTTTGCAAAACCAGKGCAGAGAAGGGTACAGAGGGTCTTGTCTGGGGCAGTGGGTGCTCYTGGAAACACCTGAGTTCTTTCAGTGGAAAGCCAAGAAAACCACCCCAGAGCAGACTTTTTATCTGGAAAATTTCAAACCAGACCATGAGTCTAACTAAACAATRAGGCCCTGAAAGCAGGTTTGGAATGGAAACTGCCAGGTAACCTGATGCCAAATGATAAATKAGCCATTTCTGTCTGTTATGTGTGTGTGCATTAACAACTATGTTTTGTAAGGGGAAACCTTTTTTATCACTCTTTCCTATGAAAGGCTTTTTATTCTTATTATGAATAAAGGCTCAAGTCCACTCTTACTTAACTCATCCCTTTAATCCTAGAAAATGCTRTGCCTGACAGAAGGCTCACATTTTACAGTAGAAGGAGAAACAGACAATAATGAAAAAATTTATATGCAAAACATTCCAAGTTTTAAGAACACCTCTGTTATGCCAAGAAGAGTGTGACTGTGGAGAATASAGTCCATGCTGGTAGTAAAACTAGCTCTCCACTACCTAGAGGTCTTGGAAAGTTATCCTTGTTAACTACTGGGGAGGTGCTAACTTACAGTCTGGCAGGCTTTTAAAGGATGCTTTGGTCTTTATGGGCTTAAATGTAAAAACTGAAACTGCAGACAAAAAAAAACCAAAAAACCAAACCCTCCAAAATGATGAACTCATAAATTGTGTGCACTTGGTTCTTGTTTTCATCAAATGCTGGGAAAACAYGTCTCACATGCCTAAAGATATTCAGTGCTCTGTGGCTGAAGAAATCTGAAGCAGGATTTTTAATAATGTGAGAAATATTTAAATTAGCCAAGTTGACACACACACAAAAATATAATATTGAGATTGGAACTGTGAGCTGACACTTTGATGTAGATGCGGATAGGTGGGGAGAGAAGGGCCAAGCAATTTTCATCAGTCTCAGCCTGTACAGACAGGTGCCTGGAATCCAGACTTATCTTTGCTTTAAAACAAAATACTTTTCTGACAGGCTTAAGAGGAGCAAAACTACAACTCTGGTGAACAAAACATTTATTTTCTTCTTTGCTATG
The DNA here is from genome assembly GCA_902810485.1 of Alauda arvensis. Lineage (NCBI taxonomy): Eukaryota > Metazoa > Chordata > Aves > Passeriformes > Alaudidae > Alauda > Alauda arvensis. Next base: position 357,515 of record CADDXX010000382.1, read on the forward strand.
GAAATAGCACAAACACTAAACTTGTTCCCATTCCTGGAAGTGTCCAAGGCCAGGCTGGACAGGGCTTGGAGCAACCTGGGCTAGTGGAAGGTGTCCYTGCCCATGATCCCTTCCAAACTTTTCTAGGATTSTTTGGTTTGTTGTTCCATGAAGTAGTTTTATTTCATGATTTATGATCAAGGATGCYTAGATCTCTTTCACTTCTTCTTTATCAGAACACACCCACAGGACAGCTCTATCTAATTTCTGTCATGGGGTGTTGATTAGATGCTGAACCCTAACTCACTCCACCTGAGAAATTWAAACCAGAAGAGTTCATTCCAAGGCATGAGGTGCAGTAATTAAGCTCATCTGTCARCTGCATTCCAGAGGATAGCTCCTGGTATGAGAGGAATGGGATGCTTTATGATTTTATCTATGATTTGAGTGTCTGTCATTGACTCCAAAACAAGTTTTTGTCTGYAGAGCCAAGTGGCAAAGCAGCTGCCCTTTGTAACAGGATTATGATACTTGAAGTAATTTCCTCTTCTTTCAGATGCTGTTCTGGGTGTCAGCCAGGAAATATTACTGCTTGCCTGACAGATAAGGGATTGCAGAGCTATGTTCTGGACTGATTCTGTTAGCACTGCATCAAACATTTAACCTCAGGTCCTTCTGCAGTGTGTAAGACTTGCTTTAGTAATAAAATAATTGAGAATAGTTCTGCATATCCAAAGGTGCTGTTACATGTTATGGACTGTCATGTGGTGGAACTTTTGTAGATTTTTGTCAATATCAAAGTTCATTTAAAGCAATTCAGAACTATTAAGGAGACAACAGAAAGGCATTAAATGCTAGATTTTCTCTGGTCAAATTATTAAACAAATCCATTATTGGACCAGTTTTGAAATAAATATACTCTAAGTAAACTAAGTATACTCTAAAGTTTTCCCCCAAATACAGAAAGTACTCTTGCTTTTTGAATTCTCCTATCACTGGAATTCCTCTGTGCAACTTAATTTACTTTCCAGAAACCTTCCTGTAGAAAAGACTTGTGTAAACATTATGCACAAAACATTTGGACATAGGGATGGTCTGTGTGTATCTGTGGTGTTTGCTGCTATTTTAAGGTTGTTTTCAATGTCACATGTGGAAAGTATTCCTCTCATATTCTCTAACTTTATTGAAAATAAGGCTAAAAATTAATGCTTTCTGTCATCCCTTCTCACAACATTTCGTTGTGATGTACCAGCAGAGGGAGATCATGTTCTTGTTCTTCTCCTGCTGTCCTAACACAGCCTGGTTGCCTAATTGTAAATGTACTGGTAACCCTGACGTGGCCAATGGAATATGTTGGAATTCTCCAGAATACAATTCCTTGTCAAGGACAAATTTTAATGCAACTTTAAAAATTATTTTTCAAAAAATTCCTGTATGCAACAGGCAATTACTCCAGTGGTGAAAGCAGTAACTGTGTAGCAATTGGATCTGTTTTCATAGAATCATGGAATTGTTTAGGCTGGAAAAGTCATCCRAGACCATTGAGTCCAGCCATTCCCCACCACTGACCCAAGTGCCACATCCTCACATTATGTGAACACCTCCAGGGATGGAGACTTCACCACTGCCCTGGGCAATCTGTTCCAATGCCTGAACATTCTTTCCATGAAGAAATTTTCCCAGAAATCTGCAATCTAAATYTCCCCTGGTGCATCTTGAGGTCATTTCCTTTCATCCTTGTTTTGTTACAGCTCTACATTTAGTTGTCTATAAATATAATTTGATGTAAAGTTCATGCATGCAATTTAATGCATATACATGGGGATTTCTTGGAGAAGTCAAATGGGAGATCTCCATGGACTGCAAAAGGAGCTCCAGGTGTTCAGKGTGGATGTGGACACCCATGGTCAGTGGAGATACTGATATTTTAGGGGCAATGAACCCCACACTGCCTCATGCACTGTATTTAATATACAACCAGAAGTGAGGTTTGCATGATGACATGGCTGTGGGTAAAAATGGAATAATGGATAACTAGCATTAATCCCCCATGTGCAGAATTAAAAATTTTAAATACAGGATTTATTGATCTTCATGGAGCWGATCTTGAAAAATGGCCTTTATGGYGTKGYTCTTCTTTAGCTTTCAGTGTGTTCCCAGTGTTTTCATAAAGAAATCCATTACTTTTCTCATTGGGTGTTTAATGACTTGAAATCTCCATCCATCAGTTTATCTTCTCTTTTGTTTTTCCAAGTAAGCAGCAGAGCAGGTCCTGACTTGGTCCTGGTCTTGCTCCATAATTGTATTAATGGRGGCAGCAAGTCTGCTTGTGAGCCAGAAACAAAACTTTTGACCCCTGACTTCTATGTCATGATCACAGGATGGCCTGTTTTATAAAACAAATGTTTTATAACCAAAAGCAAAGCRATTTCATCTTGCAGATGAGGGATGATTCAGTGCTCCAGCGGGGTGAAATGGTCTCTTGGCTCAGGCACAGGGTTTGTTAAACAAACTACTCCAGTTGCTACAGCTACTTACCCCGTGTCTCACTCTTTTTCACTGGGATGTGAGGGTTTGAAATGTGTTGAACTGTGGATCAGTCTGACATTTATATGTAAGCAAACCTCTGTGGAACACAAAGAAGATTCAAAATGGCAGAAGTGTCTCTGATGGACTCCTAGATTCTTCACAATGYAGAACACACAGCATGTTAAAATAYSTCAGTTTTACAACTTTKACATGAAAAGCTGCCTGTCATCAGAAATGTTTGTAGAACACAGGGAACTGCTACCATTCACCTGTCTGCTCTGATTCTGCTGTAAAGCATTAATGGGCAAAGCCATGAAATATYAGAGCAGACTGAGTTTAAAAAGGAAGCAGGAATCATAAAACACAGGATGGCCAGAATTCAGCCAAGACACTGTAGGTGAACATTTCAGAACAGATTTGAGTTCCCAGCTYATCTCTTTATAGCTGTAGGGTAGGAGCAGGGAACATAGCCTGCAGCTTAGTTTCAGATTCAAAACTTTTGGAAAAGTGGAGATCAGAAACTTGCAGTTCTTCAGCATCTGGGCTATGTAATAAAAACATTCATTCCTACACAGATGCTAGAATCCAAAAGTTTGTTTCCTTAACTAGAGCAGGTTGTTTCTAGTCATGTGGATTCTGGAGAAAATTCACAATGTATTATCCTTCTGAAGAGTCAGAAGGCAGAAGTAGAACAAAAGTTGCACACATCCCATTTTTATATTAAATCACAGTTTTTATATTGTTGCCAAAGGTAAGGTACCTCACAGGAAGGTGTGMATCCTCTGTGACTGAAAGGCCTTGAGATTGTTCAGTACAGAGGCTCTGGTTCTGTCTGCAGGACAGCTTTTAACCATGTCCAGTGAAATGCCTTGGTCACAGAGCAGAGATGAGTACTAAAAACACACTGTCCATGTGTGAGAGSAGCTGCAAAGCTGAAAGCCACGGGGCACAGGCTGGAAAAGGGTCAGGGGTTACTGATCCCTTCATAGTCTGAACCCTCATCATATAATGGCATCCACATTACAAAATCTCCCCCAGAAGTTGTGCAGGTCTTTTCATRGCCTCTGTAGAGGACTATGAAGATTAWAACAATATAAMCACAGATTAATCTATCAGCCCTTTCCCTTTTCTGCACCTTGCTTATCTTTCCTTGCAGATCTCTAAGCAGCAGTTCCAGTGAGCTGCATTACCTGCTTCCAGGCTCCTGACATACCTGCTAATTCCTGTTGCAGCATTCCTGTCCTGCCATGGCACTTTAACCCCATCCCTGCCAAAAGCAACACAGGTTCTGTCTGCATGCAAGAATTTGAGACAAAAATGGCTATTTTTCATTATAGAGCAATGAGTTTGCAACTCTCATATGCAGGATCAGAGTGTCTGCATCCATAAAATACAAAGACAGGACTAAAGGCTGGCTAAGAAAATACAGTCAGTGAACTGGAGAGATCTCACTCTGCAATACACACACTTCTCACAGGGAGAGCCAAAGCCACCTACCCAAAACAAACAGCAACTATTCCCTCCTTTTCCACAATTAATCCAGTTCAAACAAAAAACTAAAAAACAAAACAAAATAAAAAAGAAGAAGAAAAGGAGGGATAGGACTTTTAGAAAGAGTTGTAACAAAAGCTTTAAATGCATAAATGCATAAAAAGCTTTCTGGAGTTCCAGAGGAAACAAAATATTGTCAAATGTCAGTGACAAGGCAGCCCAGAGTATCTGGGATACGTGCAGAACTTGCTGGCCAGGAGAGAGGTGTCGTGAGAAAGAGCTCTGGGGGATGCAGCCTGCTGCGAGTGGCCCACGGGATCCCAGGAGGAGCATCTGTTTTGGGACCAGCAGTTGCTCTGTAATTAGAGAGCAGCAGCAAATTTAAAAACAATCATTTTGATGTTCTCCTTCAGATGGAARCTTGGGTTTTTGAAGTGCAGTCTTGTTTATTATAAACGAGGATGAAGCAGGGAGCTCTTCCCTCATCAGCAGCCACTGGRCAGTAACTGTTTTTAGCTGCAAATTTCAAAATGGGGCAGATTCAGACAGAAGCACAAAGGGTGAAATTTATTTACTTTCCAATCTTCTAAGCTTATATATGAATTTTATTAATTTTAACTGAGATGAGCTAGAGAAAGGAATTAAACAGCTTAATTCTTTACTCCACCCCAGCTAATGCTTTATAGCTGTCCAGGATAAATACATAGGGAAGGACTCATGGACTGTTTGGGTTGGAAGGGACCTCTAAAGKTCAGCTGGCCCACACTTTGCTCACATTTGGTGTGACAGTACAGAACTGTGGTGGCAAGGGTTTACACTATTAAGACCAGATCTGTTGGATTCTTCCATGCTACCAAACTGCATAAAGAAAGTGTTAAATTCCAGCCCCAAAACAGGCACAAAAAGGTGATCAAGGTGAAATAGAAACACTCAGAATTAGGAAGTGAGAATAGAGCTGAAATATCTGTGCATATGAAGGAGACTCCAGTGGGCTGGTGAGGGTGGCACCTGCTGTGGCAGAGGCAGGGCTGCTCCCTCTGGAGTACCCTGACCCTGCTCCCCTCCATGCCCTGCCCACAGCCCCCCACCCTGATAATCCCCAGGGGTTCCTGCCACGGAGCACTCCCACAGTGCCATGGCCTGACCTCAGACTGCTTCAGAGTCATGCTGGCATCTTGTCAAAACCTTACTGGAGAGCATGTCAGAAGCAACACAGGGATTTTGTTTTTTCAATAGATGAATCTTTGGCAAACTATGAAAACCATTTCATTCGAGAAGAAGGAAAAAAAGTTGTTCCTATTGCTACAGGATTTTCTTCCTGCAAATTTCAAAGGCCTGCTGTGAAGAATAGTGTCAGAGCTTCCAAGCTGCAAGGCTATTTTATAGTGGAAAGTGTGAGGCAACCAAAATAAATATCAGTTTCCACTGTTACAAATGTTTTAATGCTTTATGTTGTACCTTAAAAGCCATGTTCAGGGATGTGTTTTTTGGGACACAGAAGTAGGTACCCCAGAGGGTTATTTTTTCATATAGGCATTGGGTTTGTCCTTTCTTGTTCACAGCAAATTGGGAAATAATTTGAGACAGAAAGAACACGATGGTTTTCTTTATGATGTAAAATGTAACAGGAATTTGTCTTCCTAAAGGACTCAAGGCAATCCATAAATCCAAATGCTGCCAGTCCTTAGGATGTTCAAAATACATATTCCGATTTAATGGCGTGAGTGCATCTCTCCTCACACAATTTGTGAGTATTTTTGACAAACCTGGTCCTAGTTTTCTGCTAGCAGAGTTACAGATGAGACAAGTTTTCCATGGTTTGGGGTTTTATTGCGAATGCTTCGCACAGCTCTGTTTATGTGCTTCCTTCTCATGACATCAGTGCTGAAGGGGAGAAAGAATGTAAACATCTGCTTTTTATAATTCAATTCCAGGCTTATAACTTGATTAGGATAAGCAATGTTTCTACATGATTTATTTTCCAGTCACAACAATGCGCAGTTTTAGCAGCAATTTGAAGATTAGTARAATAAGGATAGAAACTAATGAGGTRAATCCTGCTTCACRGTCTACCTTTCTGAGCTGCACTGAACATYGAGCAAAGGCTGGGGATTTCCCTCCCACTTGGTGTTTAAAATGATGTCCCGTTTCTCCCCACAGTGCAGGATGCAGCCCATGGAAAGGAGGCTTACACAGCAGCACTGAGGTGAGCTGGAGCTAAAGGAATTTGGCTCCTGACTCTCTACGGAGCCCTTCTGTGTGGCATTGGGTCAGGACTGAGTTTTCCAAAGATGCCTGCTGGGACATTGCTGCATCCCTAAACAACTAAGAAGGYCTGAAATATAAAACCTTTAATCTTTTCCATCACCTGAGCAGGGTTAAAACTCCATTCTGGTCACTTCCCTTCCTTTGTTTTCCAAGCTTTTTCTTGCACCAGGAACTGACAGTGCCTGGAGCCATGGTCACAGTCTGGAGTCTTTCCTACTCCCTTTAAACTATTAAATTTAAGGATATGCTCATGGGCACTGAGGAGGGCTTCAGTAACAGTTGTGGATGTGTAACTGAAGCCTATGGACAGCCRGGGCAATAGTGCATGTCAGAGTGATTTCAGTCTTGTATCACATTTCCAATAATAAAACACTAAAAATCACTGAGTCCCAGAATGGTTTTGGTTGGAAGAGACCATAGAGCTCATCCAGTCCCACCCCTACCCTGGGCAGGGACACCTTCCTCTAGCCCAGGGTGCTCCAAGCTCTGTCCAACCTGGCCTTGGACACTGCCAGGGATCCAGGGGCAGCCACAGCTTCTCTGGCCTGTGGGTGCCAAGGCCTCCCCACCCTCACAGGGAACAATTCCTCCCCAATATCCCATCTTCCCCTGCTCTTCTGGCACGAGCCGGCACCGCCGCCCTCACCTGGGGCAGGTGCGGGCACAGACCCCGGGCCGTGAGGGACGGGTCCTGCTGGGTGTGGCCGGGCGGGGAGCGGGAGGGCTCAGCTGAGGGAGAGACCCCGGTGTGAGGGCGGAAACCTGAGGTGAGGGAGAGACCCCGGTGTGAGGGCGGAAACCTGAGGTGAGGGAGAGAC
>CADDXX010000382.1:364817-396402 GCA_902810485.1 Alauda arvensis
AGGTGAGGGAGAGACTCCGGTGTGAGGGCGGAAACCTGAGGTGAGGGAGAGACCCCGGTGTGAGGGCGGAAACCTGAGGTGAAGGAGAGACCCCGGTGTGAGGGCGGAAACCTGAGGTGAGAGAGAGACCCGGGTGTGAGGGCGGAAACCTGAGGTGAGGGAGAGACTAGAGACCCCCAGGTGAGGGCGGAAACCTGAGGTGAAGGAGAGACCCCAGTGTGAGGGCGGAAACCTGAGGTGAGGGAGAGACCCCCAGGTGAGGGCGGAAACCTGAGGTGAGGGAGAGACCCGGGTGTGAGGGAGGCACCCCGGAGTAAGAGCGGCAATCCGAGGTGAGGGAAGTGACCTCGAGGTGAGGGAAAGACTCCCAGGTGAGGGAGGGACCCCGGGTGAGGGAGGCACGCCGGAGTGAGAGCGGAGACCCGGAGGTGAGGGAGGGACCCCCAAGTGAGAGCGGAATCCCGGCGTAAGGACGGCGACCTCGATGTGAGGGAGGGGACCCCAGGTGAGGGAGGCACCCCCAAGGTGAGGGCGGGATCCCGGCGTAAGGTCGGTGACTTGATGTGAGGGAGGCACCGCGAGGTGATGGAGAGATCCCCGGTGAGGGCAGAAACCCTGCGGTAAGGACGGCGACCTCGCAGTGAGGGGCAGACCCCAGGTGACGGAGAGGGACCGCGAGGTGAGGGCAGGGGCCGTGGCGGGCCACGGGAGGCGGGACGGAGGCGGGCGCCGCCTCACTCCGCAGCCGGCAATCCCGGGGCRGCAGCCGCAGCTCCATCGCCAGCCCCGGCCGGCAGCAGCAGCCCCCGGCACGGCCGGGATCAGCCCTGCTCCTCGGGGCGGCGCTGCCCCAGGGAAGGCGGAGCGGGGCCGCAGCCGCGCGCAGACAAAAGCGGCGGCGCTTCCTCCTCCGCGCCTGAGGGGAGCGGGTGGTGGGCGACGGGCTCCGTTCTCTCCTCTCGGTCCTTTGCTCCCCTCGGTCCTTTGCTCCCCTCGGTCGGTCCCCGCTCTTCCCGGTTTATCCCTGCGCTCTCCCCGGTCCGTCCCGGTTTATCCCTGCGCTATCCCCGGTCCGTGCGGGGTCCGTGCCGGCTCTATCTCCGCGCTCTTGGCGGTCCGTCCCGGTGTGTCCCCGCGGTCTGTCTGCGTTCCCCGGCCCGGCTGTCCCCGGAGTGCCCTTTCCGGCCGCCCGGGTGCCGGCGCGATGGCTGTGGGTGGGAGCCCCGGGGCGCTGGGCACGGCGCTGCTGCTGCTGCTGCTCGCCCTGAGCGCCCGCGCCGTGCCCGAGCCCGAGCCCGTGCCCGAGGGAGCCTCCACCCTGGCCTTCGTCTTCGATGTGACCGGCTCCATGTACGACGACTTGGTGCAAGTTATCGAGGGYGCATCCAAGATCCTGGAGACATCGCTGAAGAGACCCAAGCGGCCGCTGTACAACTTCGCGCTGGTGCCGTTCCACGACCCAGGTAGGACATTCCCCCCCGAGGCGGGCAGGAGCCGGGAAGGGCAGCAGGGAGCTCCCGAGGGCTGGCAAAAAGTTGGGTTTTCTGCAGAGACTTGCAGAGACTGGAGCCTAAGTATTCCTGTCCCATCCTAGTTCTTGCTGCACGCGTTTCTCTGCCGAGGGCGAGTAACATTTCGCGAGCACCACCTCCTTACAAAGCTTCCCAAAGCCCTCAGAATAGACTGGAGTGGGCTCTAAGTGTGCTTTGTGCACCTGAGAGTAGCTTAAAGGATGGAATACTCCCCTTAATTGTTCTGATACGGGCTGAAGTAGCGTCAGTGTAGCACGTGTAGTAGTAACGGTGCTMCTGAGCTTTTTTCCAATCCCTTCTATGGGAGCGCACTTAAGAACGTGCATAATGCAGTTGCACTCTTCCTCCTTATTATCCCATGTTTACATTCAGAAACTTGCAGTGAAATGATCCAGAAGCTTTACATGGTGGTTTTTATTGTTTGTGGTCTCATTTCTTTCCCTCATTTTACCTTTTCACCCCTTCTGCTGTACATCGTGCRTTCCTCTCTTTCAGCATCTGTTTTTTGTTCCCTTCCTATCCTTTTTCTCTGGCTTTCTTCCTCTTTCCTTGTCAAATTCTTCTGTTGACTTGAAGAGGAAATAGGAACAGGATGCCCCAGGCTGGTGATGTCTGCTGTATTGTGCAGTAAAAAAATCTTCAAAAAAACAAACAAACAAAAAACCCCCAAAAAGTGGGAAAAAGCCCTTGAAATTTGCCTTTTGTCTTTCATTCCCAAGGAATATCTCAGAATATKATATTCCCAAGATCAGTGCTTAAGAGTTCCATTTTTGGAGGGATGTCAGTAAAAAAATGGGCATCCTTTCTATTTCCTCCCAGTCACAGATACTTCTGCTGTATGTTTGTTTTTGGTATAAGTACCTTAAACCAAATGCTTAGAAAATTAGAGGGAATAGCTTGTATAGGTTGTCTTTATTTTTTCTTGCAAAGAGTTCTTCATTGTGTTATAGAGTGTTCTATCACAAAAGGGTCATTACTGTTTTCACATTTAGTGTAATGTTCTTTTTGTTTTTCCTCTGTTCCCCCTATCCCCTCCCTCCCCGTTTTTTTGTTGTTGTTTTTGTTGGTTTTTTGTTTGTTTGTTTTTGTTTTGTTTGTTTGGTTGGTTTTTTGTTATTCTATGGGACTTAAAAAGCATCATGCGACAGAAATAAACAAGAAGGGAAAGATTTGGGTCAAGTGTAGAACCTAGAACTCTTTTATATCCTTCTGGAAGATCAAGTTGATTGGTCTCTTTGGACCTCTTTTTCCATAGAATGCCCAGGAGATCGAGAGGATGGGACTGTTTTGGTTTGATTTTGTCTCAATGATAGCACATCTTCAGCGAGCAGAAAGGGATTCAGTCTAGGAGCTGATAGTTCTGTTTTTCAGAGTGATTGGGTAACTGTTCCATCCACAAGAGCAAGAAGATCTTGTGTGGTGCACTTTTAGTTTGCAGGTTTGTGCGGAGGTCCTTTGTTTTTGTGCATCCTCAGCAGAAAGAAGCCTCAGCTTTCTCTCATGAGTAGTCCTGTGCTTAGTTTTCATCACAGAACACTTCCATGTCCTCTGTTTCAATACCTCCTGTTTTCTTTCTCATCACATACGTTTTCATTCAGTTTTTCTTCTTCACATTTTCACCTTTTCAGTCCCTTTTTCCATCCTCCTCACATTCTTGCTCCCACTGCCTCTCCACTTCTTTGCTTGTGTTCCAGACTGACTGCTTTGACCATGCTGTGCTGTACCACCCCTCCTTGCTCTKTACAAACCTCACCAGCAACAAATCCACTGCCACCTTCCAGTGCTTGAGTCACATTTTCCCACTCACTGACTCCTTCCTTGCCTCCTCCCCCATTCCCTCTCTYTGCRCAGGAGATCCCTTTCCTTGGCAAMTGTTAGGCTTAGCTCAGTGGAGTGACTGAAACTGAAACCTGCAGAGGGCTGACCTGTACAGCACAGAGCTGCTGGCAAACGTGCCTCAGAGTATCCTGTTACACCTCTCTGTGTGGGAMGCCCAACTTCCCTGAGGGGGCATTACTTCTAGGCATGATGGATAACTTGTGAGGGCAGGGAGCTCTCTCAGAGTGGAGGATGGACAATTTTCAACTTCATTTGGTCCTAGTTTCTAGAAACGATTTTTTTGGTCTTTCTCAGAGTTAGAAAGACACACCACAGGCTAATGCCTTGAATTCTATGGCTGTGTAAGGTCTAGGTGACTGCTGGTCATCCATACTGTAACATCTCATGATGACCAAGCTAAAGCACTTGAAAAGAAAGTGCAAGAAATGCTTTGTGATCATGTCAACCACTTTTTGTCTCTCTCTTTTATTTTTTTTTAATTAATCTATAGAGAAGTAACTTTACTCAAAAACCTCATAAAAATGTTGCTTGGCAACTATTTCACAGCATCCAGTTCATTTACCTAGTGTTGATCCTTCTGAAGGTTGCTCAGCTGAATTAATGAGCATGGAGCTAGTTTTTTCACAAGTTGTGTTGTTATTCACTCAATTCTTCTTCTAAAAGATAAGAGCTTTATATGTAGCTGCCTCACAGGCAAATTTTCTGCATGTTTTGGTGGAGTGCTGTGGTCTCTGGAGAAGGTAGGACTCTACAAGGGGCACAGATACAGTTGGGGCTCAGGTCCAAGGAGCTTCACTTTGTATAAAGGTGCCCTGATGCAGATAAACTATTGATAGGTGATTGCAATTTAAATTAGGTGTGGATTTGGTTTTGAACTCTGTTTTCCTAGTCTGTGTTGCAGAGTGCGTTTGACATCCCACAGGGTACAGTTAGATTGTAAATAATTTGGTATAAATGTAGTCCAGCAGAATGTGGGAGGATTCTTAAATAACTCAAAGTGCTGCATTATTAGTACTGCATGGAGGCACTGGAGCTTGTCCAGGGAAGGGAACGGAGCTGGGGAAGGGGCTGGAGCATCAGGAGAGGCTGAGGGAGCTGGGAAAGGGGCTCAGCCTGGAGAAAAGGAGGCTCAGGGGGGCCCTTGTGGCTCTGCACAACTCCCTGACAGGAGGGGACAGCCGGGGGGGTCGGGCTCTGCTCCCAGGGAACAGGGACAGGATAAGGGAAAATGACCTAGGCTGTGCTAGGGAAGGTTCAGGTTGGACATTAGGGAAAACCTTTTCCCAGAAAGGGCTGTAAAGCATTCACACAGGCTGCCCAGGGCAGTGGGGGAGTCCCCACGCCTGGAGGTGTTCAAACACCAAGTGCACGTGGCACTTGGGGACAGGGTTTAGTGATGATGGTGTTGGGTTGATTGTTGGACTTGATGATGTAAGTGGTATTTTCCAACCTGAATGATTCTGTGATGCCATGATTGTGAYGTGCCCATGCACTGGGGTGTGTGATGGTAGATTGAAATGTAGTGTTTTCCYTACTGCAGTGGCATTTTGGTAAAACAGGAGTACAAGTATATTTTTAGTATCAAACCTGAGGCTTTTGGCACAGAATTATGGCCTATGGAAAAATTTGTGGGTTTCACATTCCTATACCATGTACCATCTGGTGGGATGCAGAGTTCAGCTTTGGAAAAACCTTTTGCTTTGGATTCTGCTTTGTGAATAAGCATGAGCAGTGCTTTAGCAGATTACAGGGAATGTTTTTRTTGTGGACTTTCAATGCTTAAACATGATCCCAGAACTTTTGTAGATCGTGAAAAGGGCTGTTGATTAAGAAATCTCTTGCCAGACTCGTGTTCCATGGAAAAACTGGTGTGGGGGGTAGAAAACTGTCCCAAATTTAAGAAGAGTTGGCACAGGATAATTTTGAACTGGAGCTAAAGCTGAAGATCAGCAAATGCTTTTGTAGTTGCATGTTGTGGGTCCTGATGTCCTGCTAACTCCCATTGTATCCTGTGGAAATGGGATTGGACTTGGAATGTCTTTATTTAACATCTGTGGCCAGCTTTGCTATTTTTTCTTTATGCCATTAAGGAATTTTGGAATGGAAAATAAGCCTGAGAGGACAAATTCATCCCTAGTATTTTTCTGTAAAGCTAATGGAATTATACCAGTCATAACTCACTCTGTGTGATTTAATCAAGCATTCCTTTAGTGTGAATGGCTATTCTATAGACCAAACTGCAGCAATTAATTAAGACAAAAATGAAGGGAATACATAACCTCTGGACTTCCTAGGCTAGAGGGTGGTGTTTGCCTGTTCATACTGTGCATATCTACAGAACTCTCAGCATCTCCTGACCCTTTTCTTACAAATCAAATAGAAAACACTGTGTGAGAAAAGGGAAAACATTAATAATGCTTAGTTTAGATGGGAAAATAGTATTGAACTTAAGTCACATAGCGTGTAGGAGAACTAGGAATACATTTTTTTTCTTGATCCCACTCCTCTCTTTTGAGAGAGTAAAGCTCTTTTCTATCTTGAAGTTATGCACACAGTTAAGCACTGAGTTATGTTTAACTGGAGTCTCCTTTCTTTAACAGACTGGCAGGGCTGTGTCTGTAACATGGTTAGGCTGCTGAGCCACATACRAGCTTGGATCAAGTTCAGGAGGTCATATGAAAAGTCTGGGAACTTTGGGTTTTGCAGGTTTAATAGTTTTTTTTTTAGAAGTTATAATGAAGAAGTAATGTTTTTTCCAGAGGAGGAATTGTATGAAATTAAAATTAGGCTATTAATGGAGTTAAAGTTTTTCATACTTCCTGACAGAAAAAGCWCTGTGGCTATGCACTTGGATAATGAAGGGAGAGGGGAAGGCAYTGCTGTGGCTTTGCTGTACCCACAGCTGGATGGTGTCACGGATGATGTCCCTGCCTCTCCTCTCACATCCAGCTCTCCTGATACCCCTTCTCCCTTGTGCTGCCCTGCACTTCACATTCTTCTGGGACTTGAGGTCTTTGGGCTTTGCTCTCAGATTTATGGGCATCCAAGCTTCTCAGGCAGAGGCTGAATGTGTGTAAMTCAGCTGGAGAAGGTGAAGAATGGCCCTTCTGGTATAGCCTGAAGAAGAGGGGCATTGTCTGCGGCATTCCCTCTGCTTCCTTTGTGGGGTGGAAGAACTGCTTCAAGACTTGCTGTTAGTTTTAGTAAAGAACAGGAACATGGATGTGGAGAAACAATACTGGTTTTCAAAGCAGGGAGAACAAGTTTAAGGGAAATGTGGTGTTCTGTCCTGGTATCTGAGTTTGCCCACATCATGGAAGTGGTGCTTTAMAGGGGATGGGGGCAGCATGAGAAAAGATTGGTGTCACCAAGCTGTGGCTGCCCCTGGATCCCTGGAAGTGTCCAAGGCCAGGTTGGATGGGGCTTGGAGCACCCTGGGATAGTTGGAGGTGTCCCTGCCCATGGCTGGGGGTGGGACTGGATGGGCTTTAAGTTTCCTTCTGACCAAAAGCAGCCTGTGATTTTATGATTGTAATGAAAAGGGAGACAGCTGAAAGAGGGAGAGGAATACAAAACCGGTGTTCGTGTCCACATTCCAGGGGCCTCCTTACCTTCCTTAGTAGGTAAAACTGAAAACTGTCTGCTATTTGAAATAGACAAATTATGAGATTTCCCAGAAGAAAAAAAAAACTGCTTAGCAGTGAAGTTTCTGTGGGCAAATATTTTGTGAAAACTGGGTACTTATCAAAATCCCATAGTTTTTATAGGACAATTTATTGGTTTTGCATGACCTGGTTTTTGGTAGCAGGGGGGCCACAAAGATAGCTCCTGTGAGAAGCTCCTGGAAACTTCCACCTTGCTCAGCAGAGCCAGTCTGATGGCTCTCAAGCTGGACATGCTGCTGGCCAAGGCTGGGCCAGTGAGAGAGGCTGGTAACACCTCTGTGGTGGCATATTTAAGAAGAAAACCAAAACAAAGTCACAGGTTTCTCTCCTAGTCAGAGAAGATGAGAAGGTGAGACTATGTGAGGGAAACAACATGGAGACACCAAGGTCAGTGTAGAAGGAGGGAGAGGAGGTACTCCAAGTGCTGGAGCCAAGATTCCTCTGCAGGCTGTGGTGAGACCATGGTGGAGCAGCTGTGCCCCTGCAGCCCCTGGGGATCCAGGGGGATGCAGAGATCCCCCCCACAGCCCATGGTGATCCAGGGGGATGCAGGGATCCCCTCACAGCCCATGGGGAGGTGCTCAGGCTGGAGCAGGAGGATGCCTGCAGGAGGCTGTGATCCCGTGGGAGCCCCGGTGGAGAGAGGGGGCCCTGCTCCAGGCTGGAGCAGCCTGGCCTTGGAGCACTGCACCCCGAGGGAAGGGACCCACACTGCAGCAGTTTTGGGAGGGCTTTGTGCCCCTGGGAGGGACTCAGGTTGTGGCAGTTTTGGGAGGGCTGTGTGCCCTGGGAGGGACTCACCTTGTGGCAGGTGTGGTGGGGCTGCTGCTCATGAGAGTGGACCCATGCTGGAGAAGTTGCCAGAGAACTTTGTCTCCTGTGGGAGGGACCCCAGGGTGTCACAAGGTCTCACTCCTCTCCCTGAGCAGCAGAAGAGAACCTCAGGTGATGAAGTGACCCAAACCCCCACACCCAAACTCCCTGTGCTGTCAGTAGGAAGGAGGGAGGGGATGGGGGGGAAAAAGGTGTTTTAAGGTCTTATTTCACTTCTCATTATCCTCCTCTGATTCTTAGTAATACATTTCACTTTGCAACCTTAAGTTGAGCCCGTTTTGTCAATTAAGTGCTTTTTCCCAGTCTTTATCTCAACTCATGAAGCCTTTCTGAACTTTTTTTTTCTCTTCTCTGCCTGTGCCAGGGGAGGGTGAGCGAGTGACTCTTGTGAGTCTGGTGTTGGACCAGTGTCAAACCCCAACAAATAGAGAAGAATTACCTCAATTCTATTTGAAAAGAGTAAGGTCAGAGGCCAAAAAATTGTGCTCTCCACTTAATTCAAATAGTTGTCTTATTTGAGAGTTGAGTGGGTTTTTTATGCTACCAAAATCAAAAATGGGAAAAAAAGGTGCTAATTTAGGAAGTCTCGTCTCCTTCTTCTGATGGGTCACAGAATACCAGGCTAAAGCTGTCACAGCCCATCTGTCAGAGCAGTGCTTTTTGGTGGCCTCAGATTTGCGAACATCCCATCCAACAACTCAGGGATGTGTAAGGATTTGGGGATTTTTGGAGGCTGGTTTATTTTGGACTTAGATACACAGTGACAGCAATACTGAGCGCACATCCAAATTCTGAGGGTTTTTCCCTGGTGTTTTAGGAGATGCATTGTAAAGGTACAACTGTTCAGTGCTGTCTTGGTATTTGTRAGGGCAAATGATAAGCAGACCTGGGCATAATTAACTGGGAATTCTGCTCTTTTTTGCTAAAACTGATGAAGTATTGCTATCARTATTTCACTGGTGACAAYTTCAATGGGAAATACTGCTTACCTAAAGTTCAAAAACTGCTCTGTGTTGTTACTGCTACCAAGTGTTGTTGTTGTCATCAGGTGAGTGGCTGTCACCAGTGCTGTGTGAGTGAACAGCTCTGGGCTGATAAGGATGAAGTCTAAAGCACTTACAGACATTTTGCATCTCTGAGGCTTCTGGGATAACTGCACTGACCATGTAGGAACCGAGTATTTGAGCCTTATTGTCCCTTAAGGGAGACATTGTGATACCTATAAAATTAATTCCCTGTGATTGCAAGGAGGTTTTCTGGTTCCTCTAGAAGAATTTATCTGGGCTCCCTCTAAAAGTAGCTGCTTATATAGATTACAGAAGACAGTAAGTATTGCCAGTGCCAGAAGCTCCAAAATCTGTGAGGCAGCCAAGATGATGTGACATGATCCAAAAGACTGTTAAAGCATCACTTACAACTTATTTTTCTGCTGTCTTAACTCTGCATGTCCAGCCCAGAAGGTATGCGCAAGGGGCAATTTCCCCTCTGATTCTTGAATCCTTCTGGCAAGGGAAAGGATTATTCTCCCTGTTTTTAATTGAAGATGCAGTAGAGATTCTTTCCTTGGGAAAAAAAAATATTATAATGTCTCAAACACATCATTCTTTTCTGCTTTGAGTTACAAATTATTTTTCATGATACATTTGAAATTGTTGCCTACAGAACGAAGAAGCTACTTATTCTATTTTGCTTTGCTCTCCTCAGCTCCAAGTGGTTTTAATTCCAAGGAAAGCTCTGCAGCTCAGTAACAATGTATTCCAGTGCTAATCTGTCCCTATAATTACTACTGATGTTTTTTTAGGTGAGCCTTGCCGTCTGTCAGCAGTGTGTGCCTTTCTGCTAGAGCTTCTGGAGTTTGCTTAGAGGGTACTTCACCTGTTGTGTCCCACATGGAAGTCACAGTGCCCTTGTTAATTCAGCTTTTAGGTACCTGACAATTCACAGAAAGATCTTCTCCCAGTTTCTTAACCACTTTTTAAACAAAGAAACTTCCTCATCCACCTTCCTGTCTTCTTTCCCATGCTCTGAATTTATCTCCCAGGAGTTGCAGCAGTTTGTGCTTCACACAATCCCATGGAGAAGCCCAGTTAATCCTATTCATGGCAATAATTGTTTAAGACGAGGCTACAGTGGCTACGGGTCTTGATGGGAGCTCTGTGGTATGGAAAGAAAAGAGCAATTTCTGCTGCCACATGCATCTCCTGGATAGGTTTAAATGCACACAAATCTAATTCCTACTGCTGTGAAAAAGCAGATATTTGATGCAGATCCTCAGGTACTTTTAAGCTATGAATAAACTGTCCCTCCCTGAGACTTATCAAAGTCCAGTTTTCATCTAGAGAAAACAACTATATTCTGAGAATGCATGGTAATGAAGTGATTAAAGAGCCATGAATATTGTATAGATCTCTATCTCACTTTAACTGAGGCARGAGTGTTCATTGTAAAGAGAATTGCCAGAGAAATATGGGAGGAAAGTTGTATTTGCCTCTTGAAATGCCAAGCTTGCTCTTTTTAAGTGCCAATCTGTGGTAAGATAGGTAAAGATAATGTGGGGAAACAGAGTTGGTGCTGCAGCTAATCTTGCCTCTGATGGATTGCAGCTGTGTTAATTATCCTAGAGTGGGAACAGCCTTGCTCTCCCAGCCATGGGTGTGATAGTGAGCCAGCTGGGAGGGGCTTGGTTGCAGTTGCAGCTCAGTTGGAGTTTGCTGCTGTGCTGTGAGGACCGAGGGACAGGAGGTGGTGCAAGGGACAGATAAGGTAGGATTTTGTACCAGGGAGGGACAGGGGCAGGGACTGGGCCAGGGACAGGGACAGGCTGGAGTCAGCCAGAACTGAGAGAAGGAGAACTGACTGACTGGCTGCTGGCATAAATGGACAGACCCTGAGAGCTGCTTGGAGCTGCCTTTGGGAAATGAGATAGAGACTGTTGAATTAGAAGGTGTTGGTGTGTGAAGCCTCTTGATAAGTATGAGAGACTGATAGATAATAAAGTCCTGATACTTGGAGCCCTYTAGAAGTTTTTAATGAAGCACTTTGTGTCCTTTCACTGTCTCRACAACCACACCAATCCTAGAGGAAAATTAGGAAAAGAACATGTCGTTGTGGTGGGGAATTAGAATCATATAATTAAGAGAGGTTGACTGTTAAGAGATTGAATGAGACCTCTAAGGACATTGARTCCAACCACTAATCCARTGCTGCCATGTTCACCACTAAAGCATGTCCCCAAGTGGCATATTGGMATGTCTTTTGGACACCTGCTGGGATGGTGACTCCCCCACTGGCCTGGGCAGCCTGTTCAGTGCCTCACCACCTGTTTGGCGAAGAAAGAAATTTTTCCCGATATCTGATCTTAACCTCCCCAGGAGCAGCTTGGTGCTTTTTCCTCTCATGCTGTTCCTTGGGTGCAGAGCCTGACTCCCCCCAGCTGCACCCTTTTGTCAGTCCCCCTTGAGCCCCATTTTCTCCAGGCTGAGCCCCTTTCCCAGCTCCCTCAGCTGCTCCTAGGGATCCAGCCCCTTCCCCAGCTCTGCTCCCTTCTCTGGACATGAATTAATAGTGAATGCCTTTACTGAAGGGAATGAAGGGAATGCCTTTACTGAAGTTGAGTTCTCAGGGGAGAAGGAGGGAAAAGAACCACTCAAGATCCGAAAACTGGTGATGCTGACACTCTGATCCTTAATCCTTGCTCTGTGTCCTGCACTGCCATCCAGCAGTGCTGACTTGATTGGATCAGGGATGAGGCCATGCCCAGGAGCCTTTTGAGAGCTCCTATTGTGTGGTGCAGAGGTGTGCTGTGTGTTACCTCCAGAGGGTGAGCAGTACCTGTCCTGCACAGGGGGCATGCAGTGRTGGGCCTCCCTGTGCTGATCCAAGCTTTTCTTAACCAGTGGGGAGCAAAAGGAGTTTGTATTGGGTTGGAGATTTTTTCCATGCATCGTGCAATGTTCATTCTGCATCCTGCTGGACCAACTTGTTAGAAACCTTAGAACTGTTTCCACTGTGTACTGTGAAAACAGGGGATGGCCATGGCCCAAAGGCTGCCAGAGCTTTAGGAGCTTTTGGGCAATGCTCTCAGGCACAGGATGGGACTGTTGGGGTGTCTTGTGTGGAGCCAAGGATTGGATWATCCTTGTGGATCCCCACCAACTCAGGATACTTTGTCATCTTTTTTCTGACTTGTGCTTTATCCTTTGTGTATCAGAGGCTGCTTGGAATTCATACTAGTGTGGATTCCAGTGGAGGATCAGGATAAACCAGATTAAGGACTATGGAAAAGGAGCAGATATTTCATTTAGTTAATGTACTTTGAATGTGGCCTAAAGCCTGGCAGGAGGAACCCTTTAGACAGCCCTCAGATGCCAGTTGGTATATATTTTCCAGTCAATGATTTGATTGTTGGCATATGCTGTGGCTTTGGTYTTGAAGGAGACACATGCATCAGAGGAAATATTGAAAACATATGTTTTTCAGTTTGCAAATGGCAAAACAGTTTCTCTGTTGAGAGTGATGGTGTTACTTGATCAGCTCACCATGCCTTGGTAATCAGCAGTTTTGTTAGAAGGAATAGGATGGATTTAATGAAATGTGCTCTGGGCTGGCTGCTTTTTGTGCTTCATTACTCCAGCCAGGGAGAGTGTTTTACCCCTCACTTACGTTGTTGAACATARTGTGTTTGTTATAATTGTTGCTGGTGTTTAGGATTTCCTGTTTGAGGTGTGCTGCTCTGAGATCAGATTTATGAGATCCTTCAGTGATGCTGGCAGTGAATTCATGCTGTGCAGTTGTTGGGTGAACTCTGGGTCCAAGATTTGCATTTTGCAAAGGGATAGTTTGCAATGTTGCATTTTTAAGGGGGATCAGAATGGTTTAGGTTAGGCATATCCCCCTGTGGTCGCTTGTTGAGCTGCTTTTGTTGCCTTTTGAGGAACATGTGTGACCTGCTCTTTGGTAACTGGTTTTACCAGAGAAGAAACCCAGTGACTTCATGTTCCTGAAGCACTTGGATGGGATCATGTTACATCAAGATACATGAAGCCTCGACACTGAGGACAGGATTAATCCCATCTCACTTCAGGCACTTAACTGAAGGCTCTCAGCTGAGAGGGTGGTGACCCAAAGGCTCTTCTGGAAATCACAAAATGAAACTGGCACCTTGAGGAGCAATTAATCTCCCCTCTGGAGATCTCGTTTGCTTTCACTGGCTGTAGGGGAAGCAAAGGTTAGTTCAGTCAAAGCCCTGAATTCAGAACTTAGGAAGTTAATTRTGAGGCTTTCTGACATTCTGCACTGGGCTCACTGTCCACAAAACAGTCCCTGAGGTTTGTTTCACACCTAGGTTTTCCTCCTACCACATGGATACCAAGGGCTCTCTGGAGGGAGCAGGTTATTCCCATTGGGTGATTCCCTGGCTCCCATCAGCAGCTGAAGAAGGTCCCTGTTGGGCAGCCCCACCTGAGGGCTCCTGTGAGCCTGCTTTGCCAGGGGCCTTGCTGAGTGTCTGATCATGGGGCTGCTCAAAAGCTCGTGCAGCTCCTTTGCCTTCTCCACAGATTATTGGCAGAGTTTGAACCTTGGGTGTTCAGAGCCCCCTTCTGTGGTCAACTAAAGGAGTAACACTGGCAGCTCAAGGCCCATGGTACGGGGGACAGTCCCCAGCTGGGGGCTGGGCTGTGCCCTGTGCTGTGTACTGCAAGTGTAARCAGGCTGTGGGTGTTCATGCAGCARTGTTAACTTACTGTTCTGTATCCCTGTGCTCCTCCATCTTGATTTGCTTTGGCACCCTTGGTACTGCTCTTCACTCTGTGCACTTTGCCAAGTTGTATCCCTTCTCCTAAAACATTCCTAGCCATGGATTTCAGCCTGCAAGGCAAGATATATGCATTTTTGCAAATGACATATTCCCAGACAGTGAGCCAGCATGCAGAAAACGTCCCAAACAACCAGAGAGAACTGAAGAGTTGAACTTATTCTCAGTGATATCTCCCTGTTAGCAGGCTCATCCATTCTCACTGGAGTCGTGGCTTTTGGGAATAGGCCAGTAAGTGTGTGATATRGGCACAATGAATGAATATTATACAGCTTTAAAAGCCAGTTTCATGTAGCCTGATACATAGTGGAGCCAAATATCAACTTTATAGGATAAATTACAACCAGCAGAGCTTGCTCAGCAAGGAGAGGTAACCAAAGCAGAACAGGACCCCAGTTCTCAGCCTGGAAAAATGCTGCTGAAGTGGAGTGAGTGGGGGTGGGTTTGCAGCCTGGAATGAAAATGAAGCAATGTCTTGTGTTGCTGTAGTCCCTGTTAAATGTCTGGGCTGTTTGCTCAGGATAGCAGCTCTGAGCTGTGACTGTAGGTTACTGCTGGACTCCTGCCAGCTTGTTTAAATTAGATTCCTAGCCGGGGGCTGGGGTGGTCAGCAGGAAGCCATTGTAATTTTCATGCCTTGGACACCAGTGTATTTTCATGAGCTGGAGTGAAGTGTCTCTGGGGATGCTGAATATCTCTGAAACATTTCCTGAGTTCTCTTAAGCTCTGCAATGGTATGTCCGAGTCTGTTTTCCAAAGGATGGAGCTTTTTGTTTAGTTAGTGAGGTCTTAGTTCACTTGAGCAGTATGCTTTTGCTGTTGGAACTTAGGAACACAAGAAGAGAGGAGGAAAGCTGTGCAGGGAAAATGATGGGCTCTGTCTTAGGACAGCTAGGAATATTGTAACTTCTTTTATGCTCCCATATTAATTTGTATTTGTTTACTAAAATCTTCATGAGATTGAGACTTCAAGCTGCTGTGTCAGAGCTAGATTTTTAGGCTGTTAATTGGGGAAATGCTTGGGCAAGCACACAGTTTTAGGTAAAAGAGCAATAGCTGGAACACTGAGACAGAGAACCTCCGATTCTGCCCATCTTTAGGTAGATTCTTTCCCATTTTTTGTTACTTACACCAATACAATAGTGATGTGATTTTTTAATCAGATCTTTAGCATCCCTGTGCACACTAATGGTTGTCATGTACCAGAATCTGAGTACCAGCAGCACAAGAAGAACCCAGGGTGTGGCACAGGCCAGGCCAAGTCCCTGGTGATGCCCTGGTACTTTGTTGAAATGAGACATGGTGTGCACTGGCTGGGGTGACATTTTGGCTTCTCTCCTACAGCTTTTGGAGAAATTAACAAGGTGCTTGGCCAGGACTGTTTGCTCCTGATTTAACAACATACTACTTCAACCCCTACATCTCAGTGTCTTAGGACATTTCAGATGTCTGTGTGGTTGGCTTTGTTTTGTTGGTGTGCTTTGTTTTGTTTTGTTGGGTTGTGTGTGTGTGTGTTTTTTTGTGTTTGTGTCTTGGATTTTTGGTTTTGGTCATATCTTTCCCTTTTTAAATTTTACATAAGCCGAATCCAATCACAGGGAATTCATGTGACCTACCCCTGAGTCACAGTTCTGTGTTAACCACAAATCACTTTTTTCTCCCTGAAATGTTTATTCTTTCTTTTCATTTCTTGCCTAGTCTGTCTGACTCCTCATCTTTTTATCTTCTTTGTCTCTGTATTCAGCCCATCCCTTCCKCAAAATTTCCATTGACCCTTTTCCCTCAGAGGTTCAGTGTCCCTTCTCAGTACTCCCCTCCATTTCTTGGCAGTCTGGASTATCTTTTGCATATACACACTGGATCCTGGTGGGGAAATGTGCTGGTGCTAAAAACAGTATATTCTTGCTCTGAAAGAGGTGCTGTGTTACCCAGAAGAAGGTCTGTGTGGGAGAACACAGAATMATGGAATGGGTTGGGTTAGAAGGGACTTCAAAGAYKGTTTAGTTCCAGCTCYCTGCTGTGAACAGGGACACCCTGCYCTAGTTCAGATTRCTCAAAGCAATCCCTTGTTCTATCACTCYGAGCCCTTGTCCCAAGTCCCTCCTCTCCAGCTCTCCTGGAGCCCCTTTAGGCACTGGAAAGGGCTGTAAGGTCTCCCTGGAGCCTCCTCTTCTCCAGGTGAGCACCCCCAGCTCTCTTAGGCTGACTCCAGAGCAGAAGGGCTCCAGCCCTGGGAGCATCTCCATGGCTTCCTCTGKGCTCTCTCCAGCAGGTCCTTGTCTTTCTTCTTGTGCTGAGAGTGCAGTCTCACCAGAGCAGAGCTGAGGGGAGAATCCCCTCTCTCAATCTGCCAGGTGATATTTGCCTCAGGCTGAATGAGGCTGGTAGCTAGGAGACATCTCATTCCCACTTCATGTGTTGGCCGTGGGAGTGAGTACTTTTGTAGAGTTTGTTCTGTGTCAAAACTGGACCAACTGAGCCTGATATTTTGTTTTCTGAAATTGTGCTGAATGTGTTGAGTTACACTTTCCTAAAGTGGACAAAATATTTATTGTTCTGCACTGCTTTCTCCTTTCCTCTTCTTTAAGGTCATGGCTTTTTCTGATCCCCAGCCTTGAGTGCTGCTTGGCAATCCCAGTTTCATTCCCAACAATCCAGGTTGAAGAGGCTGAGTTGTCTAAGTTCGGGAGCTTGATTAGAGAGCATGAGGCACCCTGGGGCTGAGCAGAGGAGGTGATGGTTTGTGTTGTGGTGGTTCTGGCCAGCAGGACTGGCAGTGGGCTCAGCTGGCAGAGCTGCAGTGGGCAGGGAGGGAGCATCCCTAGAGGTAGTGAACTGGAAGGATTGAGTTACACAGGATCTGTGTGTGAGAGAGAATCTGGACAGTCTCTGTGAATGCTGACAGTGGGGAAAAAATGTGGCTGCTTTGTGTGTCAAGCTTTGTTCTCAATATTCCTCCTGTGGCTTGTGCTTAGGGTGTGAAAGCGAGGATCATGTCAYTGCTGCAATACATTGGCCCTTTCTCTACCTTCCAAAGCTGATTTGAATGTCATTCTGTTCCCCAAATGAGCTGTGCTATAGGGAGGTGAAAATAATGACTGTTGGCTAAATGGCATTTTGAAAAATTAGCAACTTTGCCACATCTTGCAAATCTTTTAATGCCTTGGTGGTTTGGCACAGCCACCGATATGATGTGTACCCATGGCTGGGACTTTGTTTAGAGGGAAGGCACAGAAGTATTCCCCAATCTGGAGGTGTACAGTATGGTATGGAGCTGGAGCTGCAGCTTAGCAAATGGTAAGAGTCTGTATTCCTTTCTGGAAAGGACACAAGGGAGGCAGTGAAGAGATGCTGTTGCATTCYTGCTTCGTGGGAACGAGTCTTGGTTCATCACAAACTGTCCTTTCTACAAAACAAGCAAATAAGAAAAACTCTGAATAAGTGAAGCATGTTTTTAATTAACTCATTAATTTTCCTAAATCTTGTTAGAGGTAGATTTGAAGGACATAAAACTTTTCACTCTGTAGAGAATTTGGGCTGTGGGTATTTATGGGATAACTCAAGCCCATCTCACCTTGTGTTGTAGCTATGTAGCATTAAACACTTRCTTAGTTACTTGCAATGAAATGCCTTGTTGTGTAGATATAAAAGCCTTTTTTCCCAGTTTGATATTCTGTCTCTGATCAGGTTTTGATCTCAGCATGGAGTAAATCCAGAGTAATTCTATTACAGTCAATGGTGCTAGTTTGGATTTACACCAGTACAACTGAGCTCAGAGTCTGGCTTTGGTTTCTGCCATCTTATTTTGCTAAATATTGCATCCTTCCCAAATATCCTTTCTCATCTTGTCTTCAGACCCTGCTGGCTCCTCCTACTTTACCAAATTCCAAGAGTAACAACATAGGTGAAGTTCACTTGATGAAAGATTGTTTAAGCAGGGTCTGGTTTTTATTAKCTCAGCTGGTTTTCATTTTTTCAGCCCTGTTTGAAGTCTGATTGTGTTCAGGCTGGGATCTGGATCCATCCTGCTTTTCCTACTTGACTCAATTTTGCCCATTAGATGTGTGGTGTCTTAAATTACAGGGTGCTCCCCGACATTACCATTCAGTAAGAATTATGTGCCTCAGTAATGTTTTAAAGCATTTTTTAACTCCAAAGATCATAAAAAAGGAARAAAGAGTGCCTTAAGGCATTACTGCTGATCAGGAACATAACGTGTTTGGAAAGGCTCAGTAAATGTGAGATGTGACTTTGGAGAATGAAATGAATTAAATTTTTCCTGGTTTTGTTGATATTTCCTTTGTAGAAGTGCACACTGAACTTTCTTAGAGTATTTTAACTTCTCATGTATGAGAGACATCTGGAATTTCATCTAGGCTATTGTGTTAGTTAAATAGGGTGGTTTATTATTCAGGTTTGCAGATTGGACAGTTCTATCTGTGTTTATGTAGTTTAGCTGGACACTGGGGTCATGGGCCTCATAATCATCCCAGAAATTAATCCATAACATTTGTCTKAACATTTTTACAGTTGGGCTTATGCTGGTACAGTATTGCTACATTCATGTGATGAGAAATAATCCTGCCCAGGATATCCAGCCCCAGCTCCAGGGATAAGGAAGGGATATGAGATAGGAAACGTCACCTCCTTTAGTTTGGAGACCTCAGGCACAAACTCTGTAGTTAAGCAAAACACACTGGAATGTTTTTRTATATATTCTGTTGATTTTGATACCCTTTTCATATATACTCAAGTGTTTTCCTGAGTGAGGCCTGAAGAGTTGCCTCTGGCAACAAAGGGGATGTTTGGCAGAACTGGTGATTTAAGCCTGAGCCATTATTATTCAGATGCTGTTTTGTACTGAAGACACCTGAACAAGACCTTCAGGAGAGGCTGGATGACTATCCATGTCTGTGCCTGAATAGCTCCTGAATTCCATGAAATGGCAGTCTTCACTGTGACCATTGCAGTGGGCAGTTGGTACAAAAAAAATGGTGCCTTGAGCCTGCCCAACAGGCTGTTGTGAAAGCAATTAGTGATGCCCTCACAATGTTTGTTCCTGCATTTAATTCAGGAAAATTGCCTTGACTCTCAATGTATGCAGGAATTCCATGTTGGTTTGTGAATGTCTTTGAGACACTGAAGGGGGGTAGAGAGGGTTTGCAGCTGGAGCACTGAGCAGCACAGCAGGGCAAAGACAGGCCCAGTCTCTAAGGGCAGGATTGAAGACAGGCTGGGAGAGCTGGGGGTGTTCACCTGGAGAWGAGAGGTTTTTGGGGAGACCTGAGAGCCCCTTCCAGTGCCCAGTGGGGCTCCAGGAGAGCTGGAGAGAGACTTGGGATAAGGGCCTGGAGGGGCAGGATGAGGGGGAATGGCTTCTCACTGCCAGCAGGCAGGGTCAGATGGGATACTGGGGAGAAATTCTCCATTGTGAGGGCGGAGAGGTTCTAGCAGAGGGTGCCCAGAGAAGCTGAGGCTGCCCCTGGATCCCTGGAAGTGTCCAAGGCTGAGTTGGACAGGGTTTGGAACAACCTAGCGGAAGGTGTCCCTGCCCATGGCAGAGGGTGGAATGAGATGAGCTTTAAGGTCCCTTCCAAACCCAAACCATTCCATGTTTCCATGCCATTCACTGGTGGCATCCTCAGTGACTTTACCTGCTGCAGTAGCTCAGGAATKAGCACTCACCCTTCACTCGTGTTGACTCATGAGGGGAGTAGTGACCCAACCACTTCAAATATCCAGTGTGAGCTGTCAGACTGTATTTGAAAGCACCTGCCAGTTCAGAGAGTGGGTTTTCTTCCAGACACAATGCAGACCCTGAGAAAATATGCTTTAGATTGACCTACACAAACAGTGCAAGTCAGGTGGTAGCATTGAWTTTTGGAGCTCAATGGCTTTATCGTCACAGATCCAAATTCCCCAGAGGAGAAATCTTTGTGCTGTGTTGTATAAACAGGCTGAACAGTTTAGTGAAAACAACCATCGTGGTAAATGCTTAAGTTTTTAAACTGTAATCATTCTTTTAGAGTAAGTTTGGTAATTATTTAGCAATCAATTATTTTATTGCCCTGTGAGAGTTCCTTGTTTTTCCAGTAGTCAGCTGAGTACATTTCAGTCTGTTTGGGCTAGGCCAGATAGAGGGTGAAACTGGGAAATACAAGGCTCAAGACAAATGAGTTAGTTTAAATTAATTTCTGTGTAAACATAAATAGTGGCATTATTTCAAACAAATTTTACAAGATGAGTGAATGGAAAACAARATTTTGCCTAATGTATTCCTGTTTAGCTGATCAGGGCAAAAAAGTTAATGTTCTCATCATCTTTCCCTCCCTGCTCACATCTGCTTTTTGAGTTAGTTTGGAGTGTGCTTGTATTTTTACACCAGTAAAACTCCATGGACTTTTATAACCCACAGATAATATTTAATGTTTCCCTCTCTTCCACAGCTTCCTAAAAACTACTGAGCACTGAAACCTRCATCAAGAGCAGAAATATTCTGATCCCTTTTTTTTCTTCTTCTTCCAAAGCTATGAAACAGCTTTCTTCTAGCTGCTGAGCTGCTGTTGTGCTGAGGGGTCCCAGCACTCCCGTGGGCTGTGCCGTGCCCATGGGTCAGTGCAGGGGCACTGGGCCCATGCAGGGAGGAGATAGAGATCTGCATGGCTGGGGTTCTGCTGCTGGGCAGACAAAGCTGGGCAGAGCTGCCTGGATTAGCAGCTCCCCAGTTAAGCTCTCCTGGATCCTGCTCTAACGAGCTGCCCAGAGTTGTTCTTTGCGTGCTTGGCAAAAGGCAGCGTGGTTGGAAGGGAGCTGCTGGCACTCAGGGAACAAATGCCATTTGTGGGACTCATCAGTGGCATCTGAGCAGGGCTGCAGGCCAAGGGCAGGCCAGACCCTGTGACACACATGTACCTGTGCTGGTTCTGTGAACTGGGCAGCCTGSTCTAGTGAAAGGTGTCTCTCCCCATGGCAGGGGGTTGGAAGGAGGTGATCTTTAAACCAAAGCATTCTGTGGTGTTCACTGGTGGCATCCTCAGTYACTGTGCTTGGCTGCCAGCTGCAGCAACTCAAATTTGCYCTTGAAATKACTTTTTTGGTAAAACACTTCCACMGGCTTAACTTGGAGTTTGTTCTGAGCCAAACCCACAGGGAGTAAAGACATGGCACTGTAGTACTACTGGTAGTCAGCAAAGGCTCTTCCCCTGCCTGCTCACAGGGTGGGACAGGTGGGACAGCTGAAATCCTGGTTGTTTTTTTTTTTTCTGTGGAGTCCAAAGTACTGATGGTCTCTTCAGCTTTAATCCATGCAATTTATCAAATCCTTCTGTTTGTATCTTTTCTATGCAGACACCAAAAATGTCATAGAATTACAGGCTCATAGACTCTCAGAACAGTTTGTGTTGGAAGGGACCTTAAAGCCCATCTCATTGCACCCTCTGCCATGGGCAGGGACACCTTCCACTAGCCCAGTGTGCTCCAAGCCCTGTCCAACCTGGCCTTGGACCCTTCCAGGGATCCAGGGGCAGCCACAGCCTCTCAGGGCAAGTCYTTCAGCTTGCTAGGGGAGCTCATCTGCTTTGAAAACTTCTCATATCCTTGAGGATTTAGGTAGACTCTGAAGGATGCTGAAGAAAGGATGTGATGAGCTTTTAGGATTCTGATATCTGCATGGATTTGTGTCACACTGAGACAGTGACATGTTCCGAGTTCTTGGCTGAGCTGCTGGTGATGAACTTCCAGAACTGCTGTTTCACACTGGAGAAGTAACCTGGAATTCTTCCTGAACAAGTGCATGGCTCTTCCAGCTTTGGGCTTCTTTCTGGTTTTTTCTCATTTGACATTCAAAGCTATATTGTTATATAACACAGAAGGAAATAGCCTCAAGTTGCTCTGGGGGAGCTTTGAATTGATGTTAAGAAAATTTCTTCCCTCAAAGGGTTGACAAGCATTGGGACAGGGTGCCCAGGGAAGTGTCAGCTTGGAGGGATTTAAAAGCTGTGTGGATGTGTCACTTGTAGACATGGTGGCCTTGGCAATGGTTTGACTCAATGATCTTTGAGGGCTTTTTCATCCTAAATGATTCCATGATTCTCTATTATAAGGTGTTTTAGCTCACTAAGATGTCAATTTTATATGACAAATGACTTTGGGCAGACATGATGCTTAGACATGGATTGGTGGATTGTTTACATACCACAGAGTTTATGTAAGTCAGTGAATGTGCAGATTCCCTTTCCAAAGTGACAACTAAACATGWGTGTCTTGCAGCCAGACCCTCAGCACTACTGAGTGGGAGACTTCTGTGCAACAGGATTCATTTACCAAATAGTCATTCTCAGGGGTTGTGTGACTACTGTGGGGAGAAGTTTTGGGTTTTGGTTCTCCTGGCAGATTAAAACCATGAAGTGAGTGCAGCCCTGCAGAGAGGGGAGAAGAGCCTCTGTGCCTCTGTGYAGATGGCTCCCAGCAGCCCAGCTCCAGGGGTTGCAGCCTGTCCCAGGGAGCAGAGCTGCCAGGGAGCCCTGTGTGTGCTGCTGGGAAGAACCAGAGGCAAGGCATTCTCACTGCTGTGGCCCACGGAAAGGAAGGAGACACATGAGACCACTGTCACCACTGAGTTATTCTGGCAGTGTGGAGGCACTGCTCAGCCTGGCCCGACTCCTTTCCCCTTCCCCTGGGCTCTGGTGAGCATTCCAGTTTCTCAGCCTTGGTTCTCTAGACTTCCACAAGAAGTTTATCCCTTGCTGAGTGGTTTCTGCYTGAAAATGTTTTTCTTGGTGCCATTTTGCAAATGACACAATTACAAATGATACAGGCAAAAGKGAAGGGATGGGAAAGAGCTGCTTCCAGCTGACTCGCCAGTTACCAAAGTAAACAGTGCTCTAAAGAAACTTTTGAGAGGCTCATCTGGCCATGAAAAACTTGCCATATCTTTCTTTTTAAATCGGCATTTCAATCCAAACCACGTATTTTTAAAAATAGAGCTAAAAAGTTTCAGTATCCTCATTTTCCTGGGTTGGCTCTGTCTGTTTAAATAGATAAGCTAYTTTGCAGTCTTATTTTCTGCTTCTTTTTCCCACTGCCTTCTTGTATAATAGTCCTGCAATAGCCCAGGTTAGAGGGCACCTTGAAAAAAATCATGTGATCCAACTTCTCAAACAGAGCCTCACCAGGAATAAGAAATGTGTCTGATAAGTAGAAATAGAAAATGATTTATTTAGAGTCTTCACTGTTTCAGTTAGTAATAGATTTTTTAAAGGACCAAGAAGTTCACCTTAACCTGGAACAGGTAACAACCCTTCTTTGAACATCCTTAAATGAGTGTTTTAACTTCAGCTGATTGATGCCTCTTTATTCACTGCGGTATTTGGGGCATTACTGCACCCTTGTTAGAGCCCTRGGGATAATATTCCCTACTGGATGGTGTCAGAGTGAATAATTGGTGTACACAGACAGTGTTATCTGCTGTAACATTCCATGTTCTGTCAGCTGCACATGGATTAGTTCTGTGAAGTGGAGACTTAGCTGGAATGATGCAGAGATTTGAATTTACAGTTGTAATGCCTGAAAGGACAGGGTTGGGATTTTTAGTAGTTTTTAATCCTTTAGCAATTCACTTTATAGTGGAATACTTGGACAGGAGCTGGGGTCTGTTTAAATGAAATCAATAAAAACTCTGTCAGTTACTTGGAAAGAATGCAGATTCATTTTTATTGTAAAAAGGAAAAAAATAATATTTTAGGTACAGAGTAACTTTATGCATAATATCTGAATTTTGTACTGAATGTGACACTTCTTTCTCCCAGCAGCTGGCCCCAGATTACTTGATTTTGTTATGTTTGGAAATCTGCATTCTCAAAGGATGGCAGCTGGCTGTATCCTAAAGCCTTTTATAGTATCAAAAGGGTGATGTTCATGCACATGTATGTGTACAGGCACACACAGGTCATCTCCTGGAACCTTARTTTTATTCTCCTGGAATTTTCAAAATTAAACTTTTTTCTTTCTTCATGTTCTATTGACAGACAGGTGGCTTGGTATGAAAACTGAGGAGATTCTAGTAGTGTTTGAATTATACAAGTGTAGGCAGGTCTGTGCTTAGTGTCTTTTCCCTTTGTTTAGGGCTAATTGAGTAATTATGTGGTTTGCTGATACTTTGCTGAGTAAAACTTAATTAACGTTTCAAGGACTGTGTCCGGCATCTGAAGGAATTCTAGCTCAGCCTTTACTTTTTTGTGTTTCTTTTAGGGAAAAAAAGCCTAAAACTTACCACACTGTGTTTGAGCTTCATATCCAACAGTGGTATTTTTTCCCAGGCTGTGTAACTCCCTCCAGCCAGAGAAACCTCTGGAGACTCATTTAAATCTAATACACCTTAGTGCATGTATGGTCAGGTCTTGCAGTGCCTGAGGGGAGCCTACAGGAAACATGGAGAGAGGGATGGARAGAACAGGACAAGGGGGAATGGCTTCCTGCTGCCAGAGGGCAGYACTGATTAAATTTTAGGAAGGAATTGTTCCCTGTGAGGGTGGGGAGGCCTGGCACAGGGTGCCCAGAGAAGCTGTGGCTGCCCCTGGATCCCTGGAAGTGTCCAAGGCCAGCTTGGACAGGGCTTGGAGCAACCTGGGATAGTGGCAATGTTCCAGGGATGGAACTAGAAAAACTATGAAATCCCTTTCCACCTAAGCCTATGATTCTATGATGATTTAAAAGAAAATTACCTTTTACCATGTGAAAGCAAACCCACTATGTAAGCTTGTAAATCAGGATAGGGTTAATATGGGAACATACTCTGGGGAGTCCTTATGTTCCCATGGTCTCTTGGCAGTTTTAAGCACTGATGGATTAGTGCCATGGTCTCCATAAAGCTTTTGAGGGGAACAGCTTCTTGAAGAAAACACTGCTTTATTAATAACTGGGGGTAATAACCCCCATTAAGTACCATTCCTGCCTTGGGACTTGGTGTGTGCTACATAATGGGCATGTAGAATGTTTCCCCTCATCCCAGACTGAGCAGGACCATCGTGCTCCCAGGATGCTCAGGTTGCTGATGGTGACTTTATTTGCTTACAGGGTGTGCTTTTGTGTAGCTGTGGGTTCTGAGTGCATTAGTAGTTCCATATCCTTTGGGAAAGCAATGCAGCTGCACTTTCAGCAGGAAAGAGCCAGTTGCTTTTCAGTTTGCTGATGTCTCAAGATCAAAAAGCTGACTTGGCTTCAGTGAGGTAACTCTCTCTAGGGATTTTCCAAATCTCTTTGAAGGAAGTAATCTGGGAATATAATCTTCCAAGCMGAAGAAGCTTTTAATTAGCCATTGTGATTGAATTAATCCATCCTGCAAATAAAAGAAGCTGTGAATTGTTTTTCCAGTCAGCCACCAGACCCCTGTATTGGTGAGGTACATTTGGGGACACGGTGGGAGCCTGAGTTCCAAGAAGAAGGAGAAGGAGCTTTGTGGATGAGGCTGTGGTACCCTGCAGTGCCAGGAGGCTCCCGACGGTGGAGCTCAGATATTCCCAGCTGGCAGCAGCGTGGACAGCAGCTCCAAATCAATCATGCTAGATGTCACAGTGAATAAGTTGATTTTGTAATGCAATATTAAGTATAAACTGTGAATTAAAAATTGCGTTTTAAATCTCTCTTGATTTGACTTCAGCATGGTAAGGTAATTAATCACAAAGCAGTGCTGTGAAATGGGTAGTTGCATTCATTCCTGCCCAATTCCTCTGTGCACGTTCTTTATCCAGTACTGTTACAAGTGTAGAAGGAGCAATGCCAAAATACACAGACCCAGAGATGAGACAGAAATAGACCTGGACTGAACTGGAGTTCAATCTGGAGAAAGAATTTAAAGAGCATTATGAACTGAGTTTTACTCTGTTGTTAACAAGGGGAAATAAACACAGAGAGTGAGCTGATGACCTTCTCAGATGTTCAGTGGGAGCTGGGAGCGTGGGCCAGCCCCGGGATCCGGCGCTGCTCCCAGGCTGARCAGTGAGGAAGCTGTGTCTGCAGTCCTTATCAGCTGTTTGTCCTTTACTGTAGGCTGAGCAAAGCAAATCGCTCAGAGCTCTTTCTCCTTGTGTCTGCTCGTGCCTTTTGTTGCTGGAAAAGCAAAGCAGCCCCATGAACGCCTGCAGTASTGGCAGTGCTGGATGGGCAAGCACAAACCCCAAAGCTCTGGGCATGCAGGAGAGCACRGACTGCAGTCCTGGATGGAGCTCAAGCTCTAGGCTTGGCTGTCAGGGACCACCTAGTTGTAAGAGCTTCCCATAATCTCCATGGCTCACTCAGCCCTTGGCCTCTCTCAGGGCCTGTCAGGGAGTTGCCAGCCGTGGCTGTGTGCYGGGGGTCGGGCAGTGATCCACAGAGGGCTGGCCAGGGGCAGCAGAGCCAGCTGAGACACTGTGGCCCCCTGGGAACGGACCTCCGGTGCTGTGCAAGAGTGAGGCAGGCAGCAGGGAGGTGGGGCTGCTCCAGATTGCAGCATTCAGTGTRTCTGCTTGTCCCCAGAAAGGAAAAAACCTTGCTTTGTGTCATTCTTTTTTGGGACATTTAATAGCCACTCAAGTCATTACTTTAAATCTGAACCACATGGACTCAAGTTTTCTGCTCTCTTTGCCCACAGTTGTGCACTAGCAATAGMCAAAAACTTCTGGCCTCACACYGGAGCTAGAGGAGATGTTCAGGTGGATTACTTCCTCAGAACAATAATAAACCTGTGTTTCTATTTCATTCAAGCTGTCTTTTTCTCATTTTCGATCTAAGGGAATAGTTTCTTTAATTAGGATTCCTTGGTTAATGTGTTGTGCCACTCATGCAGAGGGCTTGAGAAGCTCGAGGACTGTTTTGTGCATCACCCATTTAAGAAAGCATTTGTTGCATATCTGGATGCATATCTCTGGGTAGAGGAGGTTGCTCTGCACACACTGTGATTTGTGACTGTAGCTCTCAGAAGGTGGAGTTAACAGTGTGCTGGGCAAATCTGTCCCTGATTTTTATTGTTTCATACTGCATGTGGTTATAACTTTTTGACAACTGCACTTGAGGCTCATAAGCTAAACTTGGTGCTTGTTGCAGTAGACAAAAGATGAGAGTATTAGATTTTATCCACTGTGGGTCTCCAAGTGAGCTTTTCTTTTCCAAGAAATGAAGCATGTGCAATGCTTTTTTTTGGTCATTGTTATTTTCCTTAAAAAAAAAAAAAGTAATGAGCTCATAACTATTAAAACAATGAGAAATAACAACACAAAYGTGGCACATTGCTAGTAAAGCTTGTGTTAGATCTTTGGTCACTGAATTTCAGCCAKGCTCTGGCCTCTGTCCTGAGGTGAAGAGTTTGATACATGAGGGTGGTGGCCCTTGCCATCCATGAGGATGAAGCTTCATCAGCTCCCTTGGCACTGGGATGGGCTGCTTAGCAGGGCTCTGCAATTCTCAGGATAATCCATCTGGTGTGTGAACAGCCAGCTCATGAAAAACTGGGTGAAAAACTGTGAGCGGTCCGACTCCTTCCTGTCTGCTCTTATACGGTAGTCATAAGTCATGAGGCTAAAAAACGATGTAAAAAATAAAAAGTGAGTGTGTGAAGGAAACATGAGCTTGCTGGGCTGGTTTGGCTTATTTYTTTCTGGTTAAGAATCTGGTAAAAGTTGCTCACTGCAGTTTCTGGGCTCTTCAAAAAGTTAATTACAGGCAGGTTAGAATCTGAAAGCAGCTGAGTTGTGAGGGAATATCATTAAGGAAGAAATTTTAAATATTTATTACATATTTAGTGCTAAGCATCTTGGCTTGCTCAGTGCTCCCTGAATCCATTGGGATGGTCGTTTCAGTGGGATGTGTGTTAGCCATGGGGGGCTCACTGAAGAGGGAGCATCTTCAGTGCTGCCTTGTGCTCCTGGAAAAATCCAGCAAGGTTTCTATCCATACTGTTCCCATCACCTGAATGGGTGTGGAGGGTATCCTTCACTTCAGAGCACGAAGCACAAGGCTTTAAGTTTTATCTTTGTTTACGACATGGTGGAATCAGCTTCTTGATTTGGTAGTCTACAATGAAAATTTGCAGTCAGTTAAAATGGGGCAGCTTTTTTGGTGCATTAAAACAATGCTGTGAAACAGCTTCTGATCCTGTGTGCCTGTRTTTTTCAGCTGTGTGAGGAACAAARCYATTSRCTATCACTTGAAATGGCACTTCCAAGKKGTTTTCTTTKATGTAGYCTCACCTGTGTGATGACCCTCCCTYGAAGGGGAAGGAGAGCCCTGTGAAACACTTCCAGTGGCAGCTCTGAGGGATCTGTAGAGGGAAGAGCCTGCAGGATCCAAATTGCTGTTGGAAAATTGCAGGTTTCTGCTTCTGTGCCCTCAGGATGGACAGCTGGCTGGAGCCTAGCTGGGAGCAGCTCTACCATTGTTCTTATTGTCTGAATTCTTGGCAGTGGCTGCTCCTAAAGGTCTTCAGAGGCATTGTAAACAGAGCTTTGCAATGGATTGGATGCAGTTCTCTTCTTTCTCTGAGAAGAGCATTAAATCAGATAAACCTCGGTGCTCAGCACCCTTAGTAAATGGCTCTTAGGGGATAATTGTACACCAGCTTCTTTTGGCAGGGATCTTGGTTTAGGCATTTCAGCTGTCCCATCTGATTACTGCTAATCCTTCATCATCTTTTCATTTGTGGTGAAAATTAYTTGATGTACGTGTACTGACACACATATATACACACAYACATAAATGGGCAGGTGAGGATTTGTGTATATGGGTATATGGAAACCCATGTTAGTCCTCTGATCTCAAAAACTGTCAGAATTGCCACAGCCCAGTGCTAGACTTGCCAGTCCATAAATAAAAAAGGAATGTGGAAGATAATTGTCACCCAGGTATTTTCTGTGTATACTGTGTTATGAACAGATAACTAAAAACAAATAACTGTAATATTCGTTGTTATGACTAATTAATATAATTATATAATGT
The DNA here is from genome assembly GCA_902810485.1 of Alauda arvensis. Taxonomy (NCBI): domain Eukaryota; kingdom Metazoa; phylum Chordata; class Aves; order Passeriformes; family Alaudidae; genus Alauda; species Alauda arvensis. The sequence continues at coordinate 393,470 of CADDXX010000382.1, forward strand.
AACAGTGTAATTATTGTGTTATATATAATATAATAATGTTATTGGAATATCAGGAATTTATTGCTCTTCTGTGGTAGGTTTTGGGGTTTTTTTTCTACTTTTCCTTTTCATTTGTAGTGTCATAGTTTTGAAATTTATATTTCTTTGGAAGTATTCAAAGGTGTGGAGGCTTTTTGGGGGGGTATCTTTGCTTTATTTAGTTAGTTTTAATTCTGGATATGGCTTTGCATCAGGAAAACATCCTTGCTGTGAATTAGAAGAAGGAATTCTGTGGGTGAGAGCACTCCACAAGGTTTAGCATCTCTGCCAAAATTCCTTCAGCTRCCATGTATCACTTAGAGCTTTTTTATTCCTTCTGGAACAAACARATCCAGTGTTCTGAGTTGATGAAAGGTAGGCAAAAGACTTCCATATTCCTTTGCTAGATCTCCTAAAGCACCCAGCTGTCCAAAGCAGATATTTGGTGCAGATGTGTTCCATGGTCAGGACTAGGGGAGTGCCAAATCTGCAATCACCGTCAGTGGTAATTATGTGTGATTGTRTGTCATGGGGAAATCTGTGGTTTTCCCAACGTGCTTGCTGCTCAGCTTGTACATAAACATGTGGCCATTTGAGGTGTGGCAGAAAGCCATGGAAAAACAGCAGGGCCTTTTGGAATGGCCAGTTTCTCAGGTTGCTGCGGGCTTTTCTCCTTATTTCCCAATGAGATGGTTTTTACAAGACTTGCCCCAGAAAGGAAGCATCCAAGTCCTTGATCTCTGTGTTACTCAGTCTTATGTTGTTGTAGTTCAATTGTACAAGCTCAGATGCCACAGTGGCTATGTTGACTTTTGTGATTTCAGTTCCAGAAGTCCAGGCTTTGCTCAGGGATGTGCAGCCATTCCTTTAAAATATTTCCTTTGGCTGTTACCAGTCTGTGTGTGTGCAACACTGACTGTTGGATTCCCAATCAGTCTGGAAGAGCTGACATTTACACTGTACTTGTGAGGTCTGAGGACTGAATTGGTGCCTCAGAAAAACTCACTGCCATTCCTGGGGCTGTGTCAGCTTTATCACCTTTGTACAGCTCCCTCTGGGTGACCATGAAAGTTTTAGAGTAGTGAGCGGTGGAGAGACCCCCCACAACAAATGAGTTCCAAATATTCCTGTATTGGTCTCTAATGGGGAAGAATGGAAAGCCACCCCATTGCTGGAAGTGTCCAAGGCCAGGCTGGACAGGGCTTGGAGCAGCCTGGGCTGGTGGAAGGTGTCCCTGCCCATGGCAGAGGGTGGGATGGATGGGCTTTAAGGTCCCTTCCAACCCAAACCATTCTCTGATTCTGTATTCTGTTAGAGTATTCCACGTGTCAAGCTTCACCTAAAGAGCTTATGAAGTTTAAAAGCTTATTATTTTCTTCTGCTTGGTGTGTTTACAGGGTGTAGTTTCTGAGTGACTATTCTGTTTAAACTATGCTTGTTATGTAAGTTTAAATCACTTCTCATAATGGTCTCTCACTTTTTTGTGTTCTGGACACTTTGAAGGCCTGTGTTTACCTGTGTTGGTGAAACAGCCTTACTTGGGCAGCACTTGGAGGTCACAGAATGAGGATGAAAGAAACTGAAGCTATGAAAGGTGAAGGCCAGGCCCCGCTTGGCATCRGCACTGCTGGAGCCAGCCCCTGCTGCCCGTGAGGGCATAAGGCCAAGTTCTCAGCCCATCTGACCTGATGGGCTGTTTTAGCTTAGCTGAAGGGGTGTTGCTTCTCAGATCCTTATTTAATAGGGTAAGAAAGCCTTTCCAAAGGGTTTACTGCTGTAGACTGARACATTGAATCCCTCAATGGATGGGAATAAGGGAGCTAATGGGGTTACTCTATGGAAAAAACTCCAGCAAGTGACGTGCTTTAGAACAGTGCTTGGCAAGGGGGACATTGGAAGCAAAACAATTTGGAGGTAGCTTTATTGCAGGTGCTTGCTTTAAAGGATACCCAAAGGAGAATAGTGCAAGGGGGAGTGGGAACACAGCAGGATGAGGTATGTGAAGTCCTTATAATGGCTCTTTTAATGACAGGGCAGCATTTTAGTACATGGCATTCACAGATAAATGACTCACAGTCATACAAAGACCCCCAAGGACAGTTTAATATTCTAGGAAAGGTTTTGTGTGATCTCATGGGTGACTTTCAAAGAAATTACACCAAAAGACACWCATAAATAGAGCTTGCCTAGCAAATACTGGTGTGCTTAGAGTAGACCTTAGTGAYGGCAGTTGTTGTAACTCCAGTGAAATAAAACTTTGGATTGTTTAAAAAAGAGAAATGTCTGTATTATATGGGAGATAAGTGCCTATTAACTTTTATAGAGCTTGGAAAGTGTTGTGAGGTCTGCTGAGGCAGCACTTCCCTGTAAGCTGCAGCTGCATGAAATTGGCACTGCTGCAGTTTCATGCTTGGCTTTTACCCTGCCAGCAGAACTGTGCCCCATTTGGTCTGTTGGGACTCAGCTGATCTGTCTGAGTGCTTTGGAGCACTCAGCTGTCAGAAATCTCTTCATTTGTGTGTGTGTGTGTGTGTTTATTTACTGATTTTTGGCAGAGCAACCTGACTGCACTTGATGAGCTGGGCGAGTGCCCAAGGCCAGGGCAGCAGTGCCTGCCCAGGCCAGGCAAAGAATGAAGGGCACTGGTGCCAAGGCAGATTGAGGTGAACAGGCAGGAAATCACAGCACAGGAACCAGCTGGCTGGAATCACATTTGATACCAGTCAGGAAGGCAGCTGTGTGAGGGGCAGAGGGACTGCTCCGTGGGATTGGGAAATGCTCACACATGTGCTGCTGTTACACACCCCAGGCAACTTCACTTGGATGCCCTGCCCTTCCTCAGTAGACAAAGACATGGCAAATGCCATGCATAATGTTGTTTCTGCTTTGGTTCTTTCTGGCAGCTCCTGCTAGAT
>CADDXX010000382.1:406028-427521 GCA_902810485.1 Alauda arvensis
AYSAMSCAATCTGAAATTYGTTTCACTCARTTAAAGGTGTAAAAGGCCCCTCTACTGCTTTTCAAGGATACAATGCAGGTGACAAAGTCAAAAGTTCAACATTACMKTATAGAATGAAGGTTTCTTGCATACCTCTGTTTCTTGCCTTTTCTTCTCCCTCATCACAAACAGGCATTATCCATTTTCACAGAAAAAGGAGGAATGKTTTCATGGGAGAAGCAGCTGAATGCTTCTATTCTGACGATACATAATGTACAGTGAATGCCAAACAAAGAAAGCAAAAACAAATAGTTGCAGCTGGTCTTTCTCTTTTTCTATGGAATTTAGAGTCTCTGGAAAAAATAAACCATGATCATGTACCTAAGGTCTGTCATAAAACAACTGCAGAAGGGCTCTTGAAAGGCAGTTGAAAGCAGACAGACTTAATTCTTGTGGTTCCTAACTTTGAAGAGCTTGAGATCCAACAGTAAAACTTTTCAGTCATGTGGTTTTCATGCATGTTATATATATAATTCATGTTTTATTTTTTACAGYMTTATTTTCTCATGCACTGTCTCAGTTATATTTTTGATGTGCATTTACAAACATTATTARAATATTTTTCCTCTTTGGGTGTAGGCATGTACCTAAATTTACTTAAGCAATGAAACAGTTAACCTGAAATCCCATTGCTTTGACTGCTTGAGAAATATTCTTGAGTCCCAGAATAAACAAATGGGAATAGAGACCATGCTCCACAGATTTTCCAGGTTTCAGTATGCATTCCAAGAAATGACCTGACAGCAGGGCAGGTTGCAAGAGCAAATTTTCTGGGGAAATGTTATAAATCATTGCTGTATTTGCCCTTCCCCCTCTAATAATGTTCATCACGTCACGTTTTGGCAGAACAACAAAAGCTGCTGTTGTTTTGGGGGCTTTCTGTAAAGGTCCCAGAGGAGAAACAACCKACTTCTAAACCAGTGTTACAGCAGTATTGCAAAGCTCTTTGGAATGACAGGGTTGGGAAATGGGTCTCCCAGAATTGCCTATTGAACTTACACAAGCAAGCTGCTGCCAGACTGCACACAGCTGGGTTGTTCTGTTGCCTTCCATTTTCAGTTTTGATCTTGAAAAACTCTCAGAAACTGAAGTTCATATGGGTTCATTGAATTTTACAATCCATTTAAAAACTTACCTGTGGAGGTGAGATCCTGGAATTAAATGGGAATTTTGCCATAAACCTCATATAAAAAAGTGCCGTGCTCATCTCACTGGGAGTAGAACACTGAAATTTCTTTGGAAGCATTTTTGGACCCAGATGTATAATTTCTAAAGTAGAACTKAAATGAGTTGGAGCCTTGTGATTCCTGTTCCAGGCTTGTCTAAWGCAAACACAAGTTGCTCCCTAGCTGGTGTCACCAGCTGTTGCACAAACCCCAGTTCTCTTGGGCCACGTTACTGCAGGGCTTTGAGCAGCACAGGCAATTTCACTGTGATTTTTTTGGGTGTGTTGTTTTGCAAACAGCCCAAGCACCTCGCTCATGCACACCCTTGGTGAGGGGACACCTGGTCAGTGCTGTGTCACCCTGTGCTGGGAGCACTGAGCACAACTCAGGTGGGACATTCCTAAGAGTRGAGGAGGAATCATTGATGAAAATCTGCTCCCACCATTTCAAATGTGTTTTCAATGATGCCCTTTGCTTATTTAAACTTATTTTATCTTTGCACAAAGGTTGCTGGGCATTCTGTAACATGTGAGAACAAGAGCACTTGTTCTCAATCTAGTTTCTATCACAAAATCATCTCATACACAAACCTGTGGCATATTTCAATTTTTTAAATGATAAAGTAGGCAAGTAATGCACAATAAACCASGGGAATGAGGCAATGTGTTGAATTGGGTCCTGTGTTGAAGGACTTGCCCTGGARTCCCCCAGTACTGAGGGGTAACACATCCAGGTTGTTTATTGTTGGTTTCCAAGTCTTGAACTGACATAATCMAAAGATGGCTCTCCTTTACAAGATGTTTCTCAATGCCACTGTGGTCAACTGCAGCTTAAAATCACAGTTCAGTGTTACTGTGAGCCACATTCATATTGTTACACAAACCTAGTATTGCTTCAGTAGGATTTTAAAAATATGCTGCAGCTCTGTGATGTACAGAGGTGATGCAAAATCACGTAGTTTGACAAACCAGATGTGTTTCTGGGGAGGTTGGGTTTGTTGTGGTGGGTTTCCCTTGGCTGATTATCAGGCTTCTTCTCAGCCACTCACCCTTTGCAGAGGAGGAATGGGTTGAGGAAGCTTGGGTTGAGATAAAGACAGGGAAATCAGTTGTTGAGGGCAAGATGAAGTTGATTTAAGGAAAATGAATTTGTAGCCAATTAAAATATTCCTTTAAACACCATGCTGACCATGGCTTTGCTAGTATCTTCTATTAAAGTAGCATTTCCTTTAAGTATTCACATTTTTAAAAAGAAATCAATATGAAATCTCTACAAGACAGTAGAGACAAGCATTTCAGCAGAAAATATTTCAACAGCCAGTACTTCTGGCAGTATAGTAACAACTCTTTTTTTTCTAGGTGCTAAAATGGGTTGAAGAAGCAGTTCAAGCCTCCAAAGTGCATCTCTTGTCTACAGACCATGTGTCCATGGCTGTAAACACTTGGCAGATCCCTTTTGATCCCAGTCTGAAGGAAGTGACAGTGTCCTTGAGTGGTCCTTCACCTGCAATGGAGATTCGTAATCCTTTAGGTGAAGTACTTTATACTTTCTTTTGTGATAGTGAAAAAAGGGAAGGAAAAATGCCTTTTCATGTTTTATTTTTTTCCCAGTATTCCGTGTCCTTTTTTGAGGGAGCAAAATCCCTCTCTAGAGAGCCAGTTCCTACACACAACCACTTACATATAAATGAACATTTTCAGTATTCTGTTAAAGAATTTCAGGGAATTTTGACTGTTGTAAATGTCATTGACTGCTAAGTAGTGAATAAATCAAGTATCAGAAATACATTGATACAAAACAACAATATTGTATTTACTCTCTGGTTTTTTAAAGCATTACTATGTTTACTCTATCCTGTATTTACTTCCTGTTTTTGTTTTTTCAGGCAAGCAGCTCAGTAAGGGATCAGGATTGAATGAATTGCTGAATATTCACAACTCTGCAAAGGTAGTRAATGTCAAAGATCCAGAGCCTGGAACATGGACAATTAAGGTAAAGCTATTGCAGAACTCATGTATGATTGTTCTAGGGGGTTGTATAAGGGGGGGGGTTGTATAAGGGTTTGCTGTGTTATTTATCATAGATAAAACATGTAGATGGTCACAGCTGAGTCTGTGTTACAGTAAATATCCTGTGATCTTGTGTTTAATATTGTTGTATACCTCTTTATGTAGGTAAAGCTGCATGATCCCAGCTTTCCTAAATAGATGTGAAAACACTCCTACTGGTGTAGATCCTTTCTGACTGAACTGTTCTATTGTAGCAGTGTAAATACTCTATAGCCGTTTTTGGAGGGGAAGGCACCGGGTGAGGCACTTTACAGGCAACACTGAATGGACCCTGCTGTGCTTTGTCCCTGCCCTGAGCACAGGGGTGCTGTGAAAAGCATCACTAATTCACACACAGCCCAGGGGGAAGCTGCTGATCCTGCTGCAGAACTGCAGCTACAAAAGCATGCTGAGCTCAGCAGCTCTGGGGAGAATTGTTTGAAYGTCTGTCTGGGACTGGGGGCTTATCAAATGAGCGACAGGGACTTTTTATATGGGCAGATAGTGATGGAACAAGAGGGAAAGGTTTTAAACTGCCTCTTAAACAGAGGGCAGGGCTGGACGGGATACTGGGAAGAAATTCCTCCTTGTGAGGGTGAGGAGGCCCTGGTGCAGGGTGCCCTGAGAAGCTGTGGCTGTCCCTGGATCCCTGGCAGTGTCCAAGGCCAGGCTGGATGGGGCTTGGAGCACCTTGGGCTAGTGGAAGGTGTCCCTGCCCGTGGCAGGGGGTGGCACTGAGTGACCTTTTAAGGTCCCTTCCAATTCCATGATTCTATGACCTGCACTGAAAGCTCCAGTACAGAGATAACCCGGGGGGCTGTTCAGAATTACAAAGAAAAAGGTTTGGGTCTTGCTGGGCATGGTAACACAAGCCACATTGTCCCAAGACCTTTTCCTACAGTCAGTGCCTTAGGAATCACTTGTTGGAGACTTCTAGGGATCAGTGCAGCAAATAGCTGGTGCCCTGCAGCCCAGAGGGACAGTGCAGGAAGAGCCCTGTGTGCTGCTGGCTGTGTGATGTGAGCTGAGCCACTGCTGTGTGCTGGCTGCTGGGGAGGAGTCCCAGGCTTAGGGTGGGACACCTGCAGAGCCAACAGTCCCCTCCTGCCCAGGCTGCCATTGGTGGCAGGCACTGCTGGCAGCAGGACAGCAGCCCTGCCAGGCCATCAGGCTGCTCCTGCAGGCAGGACCTGGGAGTGTTTTTGGGGTTGGGAGGTTTTTTTGTGTTTTTTTCTTAGCATAATGCTGTCTCCAGCTCTATGGAGAGCATGGATAAAACATTCAAATGGATGTATTTTGGGTTAAAAAAGAGAGGAAGAAAATCTCTTGAGTATGTAGTTGAAAATTTTTGAYCTAAATTTTATTAGCAAGCCAGGTCATGCATTTCTTCATAGATACCAGTATTTTAGGTAATTTTTTGATGTTGTTTGCAAGACAGGAAAGCATCTTTCAGAAATATCTATTTGCTCTTTTGATTATACTCATCCAACCTGGGAGGGGAAACACTAATGTACAGTCTCTGTACTCCATGTTCAACTACAAATAATAAGAAGAGACCTAAAGATAATAATGGGAAAGCAATCCTGTGTGATAAAACTAATTTCTGGTGTTTGCCTAAAGATCCCCAGCTCCTAGATGTGACAGCAAGAGATGTGTTTATTGTTACTAGGAAATGGTAAAATTTTATAAGGTTTTTCTGGCCTTAAAACTCACAAATATCCCAAGGTCTGAGTAATTCATAAAGAGAAATGATTTCCCAGTACATTTTTCCGTGGATTGTTTACTTGGCTTTAGTCACTGGCTTGGTTTATTTACACAAAGATCTTAAGACTTAGGCTTTGTGMAAATTTTATTCACACCATAAACTCCTTATACAGATGCACCAAGCTATAAAARCAGAACTTTATCACTGAGCTTATCTAATGAAATTTTAACTGGCAATTAACACTTCTTRCCTTGAGTTGTTTGGCACAATTAAAAATTTCTTTTAGTTGTTAACAGCTGCCTTATAGAAAAAAGGCTTTAGTGGTGCTATTTCTGAGGTGATAGGCTGACTAAATAGAAGGAAATACATTGTTTTAATCAGATAGAGATTGATTTGTCATGTTGTCTAATGCCTGTCCCAAGGCTGTTAGTTAGTAAGAAACATTTGATTTGATTCTCACATGCCGCTCTCTTCCAGAGAGCTGGAATTTGAGAATGAATTGGGTAAAACTCCTGGTAATGCTCAGTGGAAGCTTCCAGACACCTGAAGGTTGTAGAAGTAGGTGAGGAGGAAAAGCCATGGGTTTCTGTGCTCCTTTGGCAAGTAGCAGTTGACCTTTCTCTTCATAGAATCATAGGAAGTAATTTAAAATTACTTTGATTTGTCTTCTTGAAGATGAAAGACTTGCATCAAAGCAGCTGTACTCTCCAGAACATGAAGCTCAGGCTGTTCAAGGGTGATGGATGGGTGGGGGTTGTTCAGATTTGTTTTTTGCTGGTTGMAGCAGAATGACAAGGTGAGGGTACAAGGGTACAGACCAGAGCAGAGAGGTACCTGCACCCTCTGCTTTCCCCTTGGCTGTGGAAGAGAAGCACCTTCAATGCATAGATTATTKTGTTGAGTTCTGGTTCACTCACCCTTTTCTGGTCAAGTTTGGTCAGGTCTTAACTTTCACTGCTGRCACGTGGCAAGGAGTTTTTGATTAATTGGTGTTTTTTATTTCCAAGACAAACTGTCTCTCTTTGCTGACACCACAACTGTAGGGCCTGGATGTGAAAGCAAAGCTTTATTCAAGGTGCTTTTCCTTATAACTGTAGCCATGAGGTGTGCTGCTGTGAGGCATGCTGGGGTCAGTCCCTGAGCTCAGTGCTGGTCCCCTCTGTGTTTTGCAGACCTCGAGCAGTGGGAGGCACTCTGTGCGCATCACGGGGCTCAGCACCATCGACTTCCGCRCTGGCTTCTCCAGGAAGCCCACCTTGGACTTCAAACAAACATCCAGCAGGCCAGTGCAAGGTTTGTCTCCACTTTAATCCATGTTAAATAGCTTCAGGGCCCCAGAATCGAGTAGGGCTCTATGATGAGCTTTGTGGTAACTCCAGGGATGCTGTGGGTTGGTTTCTGGGAGGGCTTTGTACCTGTGTGACATAAATACAGATATTTTTAACTGTGCCTCAAAATTGTAGTGCTGTTTCTGTTATTTTTGGAGCTTCAGAAAAGGGCCTTAGCCCAGGGGCATGGTRAGGAGTTAATAAAGAAGCTGCTATTTCAGAAACACCTGTTGGAAATCAGTAATTTAAACCCTCCCCAGCTGGATCTCTTCACAGCTAATAAGCAGAGCTCAGCTCAGCACAATTTAGCCTTTCCCTGGTCAGTAGGTAAGGACTGGAGCTGAATGCTGCATTCATGGAGCAGTGAGCCATGCAGATGGAATTTAATCATTCATGTTTTAGTTATCTGTTTTCTTTAGCACTTAAAATAGTGTGTTTCTGTTTTTCTAGGGATTCCTACCTTCATGCTGCTGAATACCACAGGGATCCTGCTTCCAGCTAGAGTCGACCGACTGGAACTTCTGAGTGTAACAGGGGCACTCCTTAAGACCTTGCCTGTGAAATACTATCCTGACAGAAGGCCCTATGGACTATGGAATATTTCTGACTTCATTCCACCAGATGAAGCTTTTTTTGTTAAAATAACAGGCTATGACAARGATGATTATCTTTTTCAGAGAGTTTCAAGTGTTTCGTTTTCTAGTATTATTCCTGGTAAGAGACTTTAACTTGAATTGACTGTTCATTTGYCTCATCTGAATCAGTTAAAATTGAGATCTTGTGTGCTTTTGTAACTTATGCAAGTACTTTCTGTGCTGTTTCCTTCCAAAGTTCTGTTTCTATTTCATGATGGTTAATACCTACCAAGTGGAGCTTTACCAGAAATTCAGTTTCCTTTTAATAAAAGGAAAGGATAGGATGTGTGTTAGTAGCTGTTAATATACTTTCTGGGGAATGTTTTCTTTCTTCAGATGCCCCCRAAGTTACAATGCCCATGAAGACTCCAGGATATTATTTACAGCCAGGCTCTGTTCCTTGCCAYGTTGAAAGCCTTATACCTTTTACTCAGCATTTTACTAAAAATGGAGTAAAACTGGGAGTGGATCAGTTCTTCAAGTAAGTAGTGACCGTTTTTTCACAATCCTGCTTCATTTCCTATTTATAGCTTATGATTTCTGTTATTATTTACTGTTGTGGGCAGTCTACATCCTGCTACTTTTAGTCTGTTATTTCTAGTGCTCTTCATCAGGAAAGCTATATTTTATGGTGATATTGATAATATTTCTATAGAAAGAGATATGTCTATAWATGATACATAGAGGAAGGTGTACACTCTTTACATGTGATGGGATTTTTAAGGTTCTGGCCTAAATKCCCCTCAGATGTGTGCTCTGAAATTATGATAAACTGGGTCTAAAAGTCCAGAAGGCAAATTATTTTAATTTATATTTTTAAAAGTTATGCAAATGGTAACTAGCTTTCTTTATTAAACACACCCCTCACTCTGGCCCCAGTGATATGTAGGTGACTGGGCATATGTTAATTTGTTTAATTTTTAATGCMTTTCATGCATGCCCTGGAAGTATGTCCTATGACCTGCCCTATAAACTTTCATCTTTGGAAAATCTCTCAAAATAACAACGTTTATATGGGATATACTAGAAGGCTCTTCAGATTTCTGTATAGAAAAAGAATGGTATGCCCTTTCTCTGTAGTGTGAGAGAATAATAAAAATAAAAAAAGATAAATTAGTTAAAATACTCATAAGGTGCCCCTTTTAATTCTGTTTGTAAAAACCAAAAGGGAAGTGTGCTCTAGCAAACAGTGTCAGCAGCCTCCTGTGCAGCCCAAAGCACCTCAGGAGCAGACTGAAGCCTRAATTCTGCATTCCCAGCAGGTACAGCATGCCCAAGTAAGCACATCCTGCAGCTCCCTTGTGCACTGCTGGCAGTGGGAAATGCTGCAGCYTGGTGTGGTTTGGGTTTTAATGAGGTGCCACTGACACACAGTCAGCTCCAGCCCAGCACATACTTGAGGTGCTGTGTAATGTTTTCCATTCCTTAGGTAYCAAACCCCACGCTTCTCCTTGTTCTCCACACATCCAGCCCTGCTGATTCGGCTGCGTTTTTCTTGTTCCTGCTGCAGAGCTGTCATTATGAATGAATGCATCATCCAACTGAATTTAACAAAACAGAACTCAAGCCAAATATTGTTGGTCACAGTTAAATAGGATCTAATTCAGCTTGGCTTGTTTGCCTCTTATTTGTAGTGAAGTTCCAGGCAGGGTTTGTCCAGCTTAGTAGTTCAGTGCAGATCTGARCTCCAGTATTCCACTGCATTGAATGGGTTTTGTTTTGGTGTCGAGATGCCTTTACTCAACTATTTTAATATTTATTCTAAAACCTAACTGGTTTACGAGTTGAATATCATGTTTCTGTTGTGACAGTTGTCTATGTGAGAGTACCTTTAGAATGACTACAGGATCAGGGTTCATGAGGAGAACAGACTTTGAAATTTGAATACTTTTTTTACTTTGGTTCCAGAGGTACTATCAGCTGCAATAGTAATTCCTAATTTTAAATGAATAACATATGTTGGGAAGAAGAAATTTTTATAAAACTGTAACAGCTTTGTTCTTCTATGTTTCTGCATCCTGTGGTAGTGTAGTAAGAAAAATTTGGGTTTTGCTTAATATCTCAGTGCATTTTTGAYCAGCCTGATATAGGAGGTCAAGAGCAGTAGCTGAGCACCTCATTCCAGTGGGGAATCMGTGGGAACTGAGCACTAAAGTGTCTTTACAATCCATTCTTTATTATAAATAGCAGATCCCACCAATCCTGCAGAGATTAGAATCAGCAAAATTAAGACAATAAATTCTGACAAGAAAGGCAATTCATGTAGTTAATCAAGACAACCATCATGATAATTAAAACTTKCACTCATCATCAACTGATATTTGTGGTTGCTATTCAAGTGTAGTAAACCATGCAGAATCTATCCCTCCAAACCATGTGCTCAGAAGTGAAATTATAGGTTTCATTTCTCCCTGTGAGCCACAGGCTTCTGCTGGTAAGTTCCAGCTGGGTCTGGAGCAGCATGGTGGGGGTGTCCAGGAGGTGAGGTCTGACCCARGCACCACTGTGCTCTCTGCAGCCTCTGAGAGCCAGGGGGTCACCTGGGCTTTGGAGTTGGAATGCGTGTTCCCCAGCTGCCCAGACAAACAGCCCAATCAGCAGTACAATGAATTTGGTGGTGCTGGAAGGTGCTGAGTTATCCCATGACACGTGCTGTGACTTGTGTGCAGYTACAGCTCCTCACCCAGTGCCCATGTATGGAGCAGATGCCCTGAGCTGTGTGTTAGTCCTTGCTGCCAGTGTTGGCGTGTTTTTTTTTTTATTTTTCTTTCATAGCCCACCACAGGTCTTTGTTTTGCCAAGCTGTTCCACCCCCCTGGGCACATTTCCCTTTGTGCTTCTGTTCTCAAGGCTTCCATGTTTGCCATCTGGTGTGTAGCACAAGTCAGGAAGGAAGCAGAACAGGATTGCCTAACCTCACTTTTAACATACTTTCCATGAAACAGAGGAGTTTCTCACTCATTATTTGGAAGAAACAGCACCTTATTCTTCAGCGCTGGCAGTTGCTGCCATGTCCATGTGCCAGCATTGCATTGGGAAATGTCATAGATTTGAAGTATGATATATTAGGTTATCTAGAGTAAGTAAGAGGGAGCAAGTAAAAAGCCATTTAAGGTCACCATACACTGTTTTCATTTGTGGTGTCTAATGGTTGGATTGTCTAATGGTGCTACAGCATTGAACTTCCATGCAGATTCCAAGTCTCTTGTTCCTTCTGTATCCTTTAAGGGCTGATAAATCAATCTATTCAGACAAACAAAGGGGTCATTAATGTAGTGTTTTCCTGTAATGTGGYAATGACTTGCCAAAGCTCTCATAGATATTTTAGTGCTTATCAGTTTTGTTTGTGTGCCATAGCAACAGGCCATGAGGAGCACTGGGACACTGCAGAACCACTGGTTTGCTCATTTATGTTATCCTCTGTGTGTCTGTAGCACCAGGAGTTTATAAAATGTGGTTTTGAATCAAGAGAAACTGAGAATCATGAGAATGTTTGTTTTGAGGCACATGTAAGCAGCCTACATAGCTACAATTTTATTCCCTTCTTGCTTCCACATTGTGTGTGATACCAACGTGGTGTTACTGCCCAGAAGTCTTGGCCTTGCTGGGATCTAGAGAAAACCTGCAGTGGTTCTYTGGATTCCTGTACCTGTGAGTTTGGGAAGCTCAGGTGGAAGGATGAGACCTTGTTGCCTTTGCTGGTGAGAAGCATGGGTTTGGTACCATGTRCTGGCTCTGCACAGGAACTGGCTGCCATCAAGGAATGTGTCCTCTCAGGTGGTAAATACAATAGAGCACAAGCAACTGAGGGAATGGCAGCAAATACACTRCCTTTGGGTATTGTGTGACARCTGCTGACWTGTTAGAGGTTTATTTTYTGATGTCCAAGTGGGACATTTTGCAAAATCTGACGAGAAAACATCATCCATAAAGTCACATCCAGTTTGATTCATCGGAGGGTCTGTCTTGCCTCTTAATAACAATGAAAATCTCCTGTGTCTGCAATCAGGAAACCAAGCTGGTGTAGCTCTTGGTTCCTTGAGGGATTCAGTGAGTGCCCTTTTCTCCTGCAGAGAATCCTCCAGCATGAGCTGGGACATTGCCCAGGTGTCCGTGTCCGATGAGGGCTTTTACGAGTGCGTGGCCAGCAGCACTGCAGGGACAGGACGCGCGCAGACCTTCCTCGACGTGTCAGGTGTGTCCCTGCCACCCTCCTGGGGTCAGTTCCTTGGGCTCTAACACTTAACAAAAGCCCATGGGGCTGATAAAATACATTCCCAGTTTTCAGTGGAATTACTGTGTTTTTTCCTCACCCATATCCACAAGTGAGCTGAGGTTTATCCAACAAAGCTGTTTTAAATATCAAAGTTGGTTTGGTTTTAGTTCCTGCTATCAGTTGGACTTGAAGAATAGGTCTGACCTGTAGAATCCAAAACTTAAATCTCAGATGTCAACTGTTCTCATTTTTATTTCACTTCCTAGCAATTGTATGTTGGTTTGATTGTATGTATGTGTTACCTGATAGACAAGGGAGTACGAAAGCTGTGTTCAAWTTTCTGCTTTTTTACAAGACAAAATTCAGTAAATAGTTAGAAATCTCATCTACTGAATTTCTTAGAAGTKATAATAAAGATGAGGAAGTAAAATGAGTGAGGTAAAAATAGGGCTAATCACAAATATAATTTTGAATAAACAGTAGGCTTATTTCTGTGGGTGGATGGATGAGACCCCTGCCCATGCTATAGCAAATTGTCACCTAATTTTTCACAGTTACAATGCAGACAGAGAGAGAGGGAAAAACAAATTCTGGTTTGCAGCAAAGATCCATTCTGTACAGCATTGTGTTGGTGTTAATCAGATATGAGTCTTTCAGCAAGTGAAAGCTGTTGCTGGTGAGCTGGAAAAACTGAAGCAGTTAATTTTCTGTGATGGGGAGGAATGGAAGAACTCAAAACAGCATTTTCAACTCAGGGTTTCATTTAATGGCTTGAAATTAAGTTGTCTTGCCTCTTATCTCCTGCAGTAGCTACTCCAGGTAAATTAACCTGGATTAYGAATCACAGAATCACAAAACAATTCAGGCTGGAGGGACCTTTGGAAGTTATCTTGTCCAATTTCACAGCTGAAAGATAATTAGCTTCCAAGCTTGATTATGTTTTTCAGGAACTTGTCCAATCAGTCATTGAATGTCCCCAAGGGTGGAGATTTCACAAGTTTATGGGCAGCCTTCAGTGCTTAACTACCCCCACTAGGAAAATATTTTGTATGTYTGGTCAGAATTTCCCCTGCTGCATGTTATGAAAAAAGTATGAGCAAAGCATCTAATCTCTTTCTTTTCTTCTCCTGTGCCCTGAGAACACTCTRATTGTGTGTTCCCTAAAACAGCCCTCTCAGTAGCTGAAGAGAGTGGCTCCATAACCTTTCACCTTCCCTTTTCCAAGCAAAGATGTTCCTTTCCTTGTACTATGAGCAAATTMATATAAACAGTGTGATAGCATTGATTTTATSYAAGGYRAAGTRTGTAGAGAAAGAGCCCTCTTGGACYSAGGGATGAATTTGAGGAGAGGAACATCCTTTTATTTGCACAAAGTAGTGAGTAGAATGGAACAGKAACATCTGTGCTTACCCAAGTCCTGGTTCTAGAGCACTAGTTTATGTTTTGGCCACAAAAATCCTTCAGGCAGAAAGGATATTCCCAGATGCTTGGAGGGCAAGCAATTGTGGGCATATTCTCCGTCTGGAAGTTGCAGCCATTCTCCTCATCAAAGAGAAACGTGAAAGAGAATCCTGACCTTTTTCTTGTGATGTTGGTAGCACTTGAAAGCCAAGAGTAATAAGGGGAAAAACCCTGTCTCCCCTTGTTTACAAAGCACAAGAGATAGCCTGGAACTGAGTCACTGTGTAAACATGACAGTTTGTTCTCCTCCGAGCCYTGCAGAGGATTAATGCGAGGGAGATGCTTTGAAATCCTTGTGTAMAAATATTTGCAAGAAAATTACTTGAAATTTCTTCTTGAAGCAAAGTAAACAATCTTTTCAAGTGTTCTTGGTTTACCCAGCTGACAGACAGTATATCACAGATAATCCATTCTGGCAACTGCTGTGTGAAAGGTATTGGAGCTGTGCCAATGTTTTCTCATTTCACAGAGAGCAAACACTTGAGTTTGACTTTGTTTTACTCCTGTTAAATCTTTAAAATGTCAAATGGCTCATTAGCTTGTGCAGCACCCTAACTGAWGGGCCAGTAAAGTGCTGGGGGATGGCTGAGTGTGAGCACTGCTGTGGGCAGAGGCTGGGGTAGTCCAAAATTTTTGTCCCACTAGAACTGGCAGTCAAAAGATGGGGATTCCAGTCCTCTACTGGCCTCATCTCTCCCTTTCCTGAGTTTAGGTAACATATTTGCTGAYAAGCATGTGGAAAGCAAGTAAAAGATTTATTGTTTCTTCCTAACCCCCCAAACCTAAAAGTACAGGGGAGAAACTGCATTCAGTAAGCAAGTGTAGCTTTCCCTGACCCCCCTCTGCATGGGTTAAAGTCTGTGCATTTGGCAGTGGGGGTGATTGCTGTGGGAGCTGTGTTTGTAGGGAGGCAGAGCTGCACACCGAGCACACAGTGCTGTGCAATGATCCAGCATGGACCTTGTGAACCTCATCTGAGACTCCCCCAGGAGACCTTGAGGAGGAGGATTTATGGCTGGTTCTGAGTTCAGGAGTAACTTCAACCCTTAATAAATACAGATTTTTAAATTTTTTTTAATTCCTTCTTATCATTGCTTTTTTAAGGACAGTTAAGTTTTAGTGTGTACTGATAAAGATTTGGTCTTGCTTTTACAGCTGTCTTATTTCTGCACAAGCATCCCTCTCAAAGTGTTATTTATTGTGGAGTTTTCTTTGTTCAAGAACCACTCTGGGGAAAACCAAATGAAATATATGTGGTATTTTTAATGGGAATGTATAAAGCCATACATAATTCATTTTCTGGAAGTGTTTCCTCCTTGATCRGTAATATCTCAAGGAGGAGCAGAATGACTGCTGCTATTTTAAGCGYCTGTGGTTTCAAAGTTTAATTTCAGTAGAAAATGAGTGCATCCACTTTCTTCTGGGAGCATGATAGAACTGTACAGGTGTGTTGGGTAGAAAGCAGGTAACAAATACTGGGAACTACAACATAAAATGTGCACAGGAAAAGATAATGAAATTCCCAGAGATTTGAGTGGAAGTGAGAATTGAAGGATGTTGTACATAGCTGCAGGAATTCCTTCTGCCTGGCTGCCAGAGCTCATCCCATGTACCAGAGACACCTGGTGTGCAGCAGCACAGCACTGCCTAAGGTTCCTGTGGGCTCCAAGAGCTGGGCTGGGACCCCAGGCCCCCAGGAGCTGGTGCCACTGGCGTGGGGTTCCTAAACCCCTGGTCTGGCTCCAGCAGCTGGCACCCAGTCAGCTCACACCAGTCTGCTCACACCAGTCTGCCAGTAGCTGACACTGAATATTTGGAGGGAAACAGAGAAGGGACAGGGACTGAGGTTACCCTGGGAGACTTGAAGAAGGGATTTACTAGTGAGAGAGGACAAGCTCTGCTGGTCAGGCCAGGGCTGGGGCAGACAGGGCACTGAGTGGTGGTGCTTTACAGGGGACAGGCCCCTTTTGTGCCCCTTCCTCCCCGTTCCTCCCTTTTCTCCTCTCTGATTCACTTCCCTTCATATTCCTTCATGAGTTCCCCAGCTGCCCCTCACCCCCACCATAGCAGGGACCTGRGGTTTGTGTCCTTAACCAGCTGCACAGTCTGGCATGGCCCCTCTGTGCAATGATGCTGGTAACTTTTGGTGCCCTTCAGTCAGCGTGAGGAGGAGTGGCTGTTGGCATTGTGTCTACTGGCTGTCTGTCTGTGTACTGTGTTTATTACCTCCCCTTTTCCTACCCTGTTTCATGAGGTCCTTAAGCAAATAAAAGCATGGATGCTTTCTCCTTCCATATTTTTGTACAGAATCCATCATGAAAAGAGCTCACTAATGGTGCTTACTTGGTTCCATTGTTGCTGCTGGAAAAATTTCCTATGAACATATTTTTTTCCTTATACAACCTGTAAAAATCTAGCTTAGATGCCACCAGGTGGGGTCACACCTGGGGCAGAGATCACACTCAGAGGCCTGTGGTGGTCCTGTCTCTCTCCTGCTGCTGTGACACTGATCCCTTGTTGGCTGTGCTCAAAGAACACAGAGCTGACTCTTCTCATACAGGATGTGATTTTTTCATTCTACAGTGTGTGGTAGTTTGGATCTAGACCAGCTGTGTCCTTGTGATGTGAGATCCTGGCAGGTAGCTCAGCATCAGAGAATGAGGCTGCTGCCCTGGGTTCTGTGAGTGGCTTCGGAATGGAAGAAGAAACCAATTATTAAACCTGAAATATTAAATAATTCCTTAAATTTAATATTTAACCCCTAACCTATTAGGTAATTAAAATATTACAAATGTTTTTATTCTGTAGCATGCCTGAAGTTTTTTCTCAGGAGCAGCAAATGCTGAAAGGTTGCCAGACATGTCTCTGACCCTTTGCTCTGTGTCCCGCAGAGCCGCCGCCCGTGCTGCAGGTGCCCAGCAATGTGACGGTGGTGCCAGGGGCAGTGGCAGTGCTGCGCTGCCTGGTGCTGAGTGCAGGGCCCTACAACCTGACGTGGCAGCGGCACGGGCGGGATGCGCGCCTGCAGGACCCGCTGCGCCTGCGCCTCCTGCCAGACCTGGCCCTGGAGCTGCGGCCGGCCCGGATGTCGGACACGGGCAGCTACAGCTGCACCGCTGCCAACGAGGGCGGCTCTGCCACGGCCTCTGTCTTCCTCACCGTGCAAGGTAACCATGGGGTACCATGCCTGCAGGTCATGTTGGAATGGGCTGCCCACAGCCTTGGGCAC
This sequence comes from Alauda arvensis, assembly GCA_902810485.1. Lineage (NCBI taxonomy): Eukaryota > Metazoa > Chordata > Aves > Passeriformes > Alaudidae > Alauda > Alauda arvensis. The sequence continues at coordinate 421,856 of CADDXX010000382.1, forward strand.
AGTCCCTGGAAGTGTCTAAGGCTGGATGAGGCTTGAGCAGCCTGGGATAGTGGAAGGTGTCCTAGTCCACAGCAGGGGAGGGAACAAGAGGGACTTTAATATCCTTTCCAACCCAAACCACTGTGTGATTTAATGAAAAATCAGTCAGAACTAAAAAAGGCAGCATGAGTGATGCTGCAGCAGCCCTCTCGTTAGAGGGTAGAAATGAGCTGAGACACAAACTGCTTGTTTATCACAGCATGGAAAGGGTCCTGGTTTATTCCTCTTTATAGCTCAGCCATCCTGACTCCAACCACTGATTAGTTCTGGCTGCAGCAGCTCCTGCTGGAGGTTTCCCTTGCAGCCTCTGACTGCTGGTGATTTCCTGCTGAACTCTGACTGCAGGCTTTTCCCTGGCTGGACTGTGACTGCAGGTTCCAACAACAGGCTCTGACTGCAGACCTACACTGACCTTACAGCAGTGATTCTGTCTCCTCATGATCCTCTGGCTTCTCTTCCTCAAGGTTCCTCCTCCTTCGTGAGCTCACCCACTCCCTTTCATCACACTTACCTTTATTGGCTCCAGCTGTGACTCATCAGGGGTGAGGCTGTATTGGGCAATTAACACAGCTGTTACTTGTCAGGGAGGAGGTCACCTGTATTCTCTTCTCCTACAGAGTGAGACCAAACAAATGTAGGTTTTTGCTGTATGCCAGCAACAAATTTATATGGGAAAAACAAAGTATAAATGCAATAATTGGTATTGGAGCAAATATTTTWAAAATTTTGAAGTACTGCAGGATTTTTTTTTTCTATTTGCTTCGATTCTCTGGAGTTTTGAGCCTTGGTTCTTTGGTGCCTGTGTATGGGTGGGGAGAGACAGAACTCAAAATCTTAAAGAAGATGATTCCGTGACTTGGAGGTGATTCCAACAGATGTCTGCTTGCAATGCTGCTGGGCCTTGTTCTGTGCAGAGGGGGTACCTTCATGAATTAATTTTTCTGCTCTGGTTCTAGTAATTTGTTAGCTAATAGAAAACTTAAAATTATTGAAAAAAACCATTTTGAATGGAATAGTTTTACCTAAGGTGCTCCAAAACAGAGGTTGAAAGTGGAATTGTAGCACTTATTAAAGGAATGTAATTTTTCCTATATTGGTTACCACAGTAGGATAAGTAGGTATGGAACCACCTGTATAGGGCCTAGTACAAAATACAGCAGAGTGATGTGTGTTTTTTCAATCTGTTTGAATCACCCTTAGATTGCTACAGCAGAGTTATAACCTAATTTCTAACAAACTTAGATTTCTCTAACCTAAATTTTTAACAAAGCTGAAAGGAAAAAATGAAAAAACCTCAACCACCATGCATTTTGGAAACCTAGTTTTGAATTGTACAGAATTTTTCCAGCAARACACTCATTCAAGCATGTCAAAGGYATCAAGAGAAGTGCCTCTCTCCCTYGGTCATYTYTTCCTGGGATTTAAGYTTTCCTCCCTAATGTCYGTAGCTCAGCTGGGAGCTKTAWTACACCAACCAAATTGCTKSTGGTGGTTTTTTCTAGTGAAGTTAAAAGGTTTTACTTTTGCCACAACAGAATACTGAGTTTCAAATCACTTATAGATGTAGAAGAATTGGATCAAATAGTTGGGAATTACATTTTGGCTGGTCCTGGTAGTGCTAACAGCTTTCAAACACATTTGAAAGAACCCTCTTGGGCAGTTCTGACAGCCTTAGCTGGGAGTCTGAGTCAAGTTTTCCTTATTTTTTGTAAAGGATGCTTAGAACAGAATTAATACATGGGAAACACTAAGCTGCAGCTGAATTCAGCTTTCTGCAGTAGTACCTGCCTCTCTTGTTTGGAAAAAGTAACCTACTGCCAGCCTTCCCAATAGCTGCATGTGGGAGCTGAATGGTATCTGAAGGGATTGCAAGTACTGTTACTTGTGATCATTTTAATTTGCCCAGACAAAATGATTTCAGTCAGATTTCTGGGGCTACTCAGTGTGTGATTGTCATGTACAACTTGCAGTGCTTGTTAGGGCCTGGAGTAGTTTTCAAAAAAACAGTTTTTATTTGGCAGCAAATAGTAAAGGGTGGCCAGGTGTAAAARCTACAGCTTTATGGGCTTGTCATTGTTAACATGCCAAAGAGGGAAATTTGAAGTCTTGTTAATTGATGGAGATGGGTCCATGCTTTGTGTAGTTGTAAGTTATTCAGAATGTCAAATTAAATTCATCCTGAARCCCTTTATTGTTGTTGGACCAGCTCCATGTAGATCTCTGAATTTCAGATCATAAGAGAATAAACACTGCTTTCATCCCCATTTTCTCTCTGGGGGGGGAGTTAAAGCAGAGAACAAATGCTCKTGGCTCTAAAAATAACCCAGCATCTGCTTTTCCTGCTGAAGGGGGATGTAGTAAACCCTTGTTTTGAAAGTGTTGGGTTTGATGCTGCTGTTTCTGAAAGGGAACATTCATGTGACTCCTGTGCCARCAGCTGTGCAAATACAGCCTGGGGTCTTCGTGGGGCTGACTTTGTGCCCCAGTTGTGTGCTCTGTGCTCAGGATAACACACTGTCCCCAGCCTCTCACTGCTCYCCATGACTGGGACACAGGTAGGGCACAGCCCTGTGTGAAACCTGGGCCTCTCTRTAGGCTGGGAGTATTGCCCAGAGCACTCTGGAAGGTCCTGGAMTGCAGTTTGATAAATGCCAAGGAGTCTTGATGCCCATTGAGTGCTAGGACTAAAAGGTATGTGCTCAAATTTGGAACTGTGAAATAGTGGCTATGCAGTGTGAGCTGCTCAAGTCCTCCCATCAAATTGGTCTRGTATGGAAACATAAATGAATTTATGAGGGGATTCCTTGCTTTTTCAGGTGCATAGAGGAGTATATTGCAGATGTGTGAGGCTGGATATTGGCCAGGAGTATGAAACATTGGTGATCCTATGCATTTTTCAGTGTTTCTCACTGATGACTGAAATTCCRTGAACATTTAAACCTTTTCTTTCTGGTTTTGTTACAGCCTGGTAGGTGAAATATGAGTTTGCTGTTTGCATATTTTTTTAGGTTCAATTAATATAGCATATGGTGGAAGCTTGAAGTTTTGTTTGTGGTGTTTTCATATCTATATATATCATTAATACTGAGTAGGGAGGGGGAATATAGGAATTTGGGCACTTCTTAAAAATTGAAACAGTGTGCATGGTGAAGAGATCAATTTCTGGTGGCTTTTTTGTTTCCTTCACCTTGAAGAATTTCAACTACACCATTAATCCCCAGAAATTTGAGYRATGCTAAATGTGATTTTGTRGTAATCTTSGTTTTTCAGATGTTCTGGTGTAAGAGCAGTCAAGGAAGGGATTATCTTGATTATTGCAGCTGTCTTTTCCYTCCACAACACATCTGTGTAATGGGGAGAGACTTTGGCTTGTGCTTAGGTTGGGATTAGTAGAGATGTTTTGAGTTAGTCATCTGGGCATGTGATGAATTAACAAGCAGTGAAATCAGCATCCTACTCAGGTGCATGTTTTTATCGGAATGTATAGATAGAATAAAATCATACACGCTGTAGTTACTGTTCTGTCCACACCATGGTGGCTTTCCTTCACCTTAGTATTTAAAAATGTTCAAGTGCCTGTCTGGTACCACCATCAGCACCTGCTTGCAGGGAGCACTGTTAAAACAGAAAATAAGCAGATTTATTATGTGTTCCAMCTGCCCACATGAGAAATCAAGTGTCTGTTTGTCTTTGGGCATTGAAGAGTTGTCATTGCTGTAAGGAGTTGTGCAAGTGCTGTTTGGCCAAGCCAAGGGTGACAGAGTGCTGTCCTGCTCTCTGCATTAGATGTGCAGTGGGGGAAGTGGGGCCCTGTGCACTTACTTCATAGCAGCCAGTTTCACATCTCAACTAACTTTCTATCCATGGGTGGGGATCTTCTTCTTGTCACTGTAAAACAAAGTCATACATACCACAGAAAGTATCTGCTGCCCAAGTGAASTACTTTGGTGGTCATTTTTTACTGAGGAAATCTGTCTGAGGATGATGGAATCACAGAATGGTTTGTATGGGAGACACCTTAAAGCCCATTCAGTGCCACCCTCTGCCATGGGCAGGGACACTTTGCACTATCCCAGGTTGCTCTCCAAGCCCTGTCCAAGCTGGCCTTGGACACTTCCAGGGATGGGGAGTCCACAACCTCTCTGGGTTAAAAGTGACTGAGTTCTATTGAGTTCACAGTTGCTTTTCTAGGGAAAACACCCCTGAAATCCATAACATCCTTTACAATTGTTAACACTGCAGAGTCACTTCTCTTCCACTTATGTGTCTGCACACATATTGTGACTTTCATTCTTATCCCTCATGTTACATTCTGACAACTGACCTACCTGAAGGTCTGTGGGCTTTAGTGTCCAGTACTCTGAATAAATTTCATAGAATCACAGAATGGTGTGTGTTGGAAAGGACCTTAAAGCTCRTTKTGTTCTGACCCCTGGTCTGACACCTTCCACATTGTCTAGTGTTTGTCAAAATTGTCTCTGTTGTTGTTTTTTTAACCCCATTTCAGGAAGGTGAATTCCTGAATTTTGAYCTAATGCCTCTTATAAAGGTGGTTTAGTCTGAGACTGATTGACTGTGCCAGTGGAAACAAGTGGGTTGCTTTTTCACCATGGAGCTGTTTGAAAATGGGAATGAAGTTCTTATTGTAACCTGTGTTTTCTAACAAGATGTTTTTAATTGCTGTTTTTAATTTCWTTTGGTAGAACCTCCAAGGGTTGTGATCTCACCCAAGAACCAGACTTTTACAGAAGGTTCTGAAGTGTCCATCAGGTGTTCTGCCACGGGTTACCCAAAGCCAACAGTTGTGTGGACACTCAAYGATATGTTTATCATTGGCTCCAGCAGGTGGGACTTGAAGTTGTCTCCATTTATTTTAATGTCATGTGTGAGAAAGAAGGTTTGAATAGTGCCAGAATAATTCTACTACTTCAACAGGAGTCTGAGTTTTGGAAATAGTACCTCAGTCTTTACTTCARTAACTCTTTAATTGCAATTACCTCATCTCTAACAGAGAAACATTTTAGTTGTCTTCTCCAGGTTTTCTTACAAGATTAATTTGCCTACTTTTCATAAAATGTAGTGCTAGATATTATAGTAATAGTGTGTTTATCATTAGGAGAAAACCCCTAGAAACATTTCTTTATAGACCATCTGCTGATGCTGCTGTGGCTGCTTGGAGTGTGGGTATAACCACTGTTCTTTCTAATMATTTTGCTTGGTCCCCTGTGTGTTCTCAGGTACAGAATGACCCCAGAAGGCACCTTAATCATAAGAAAGGCGGTTCCCAGAGATGCAGGAATTTATGGTTGTTTGGCAAGTAACTCAGCTGGGACAGAGAAAGAGACATCTACCCTCACATACATTGGTAAGTGAGAAAAACAATGTAGTGAAGTTAAAAAAATAGACTAATTCATCATCAAGGAGGCGCAGCTGTTAAAATGAGTAGAACCCTGCAGAACATACTGATAGAAATTTCAGAAACCTCAGAAGGCTTGTTGAACAGCTCACAAATGTCCCTTTTGTTTTCTGTTCAAACCTGAATAGTATTGTTAGGTAGTGTTTGGAGCTTGATGCTCTTTCTAAAAAGAAAGCTTTTTAGGTTAAAAAAYCYCCTWARAWWRKGKTYT
>CADDXX010000382.1:430327-449747 GCA_902810485.1 Alauda arvensis
TGTATCATTTCAGATGCTGCAGTGAGCTCTCTTCTCCCCCTGTAGATCTGTGGGTCACTGATGAAGGGACTTAYGTGTGTGAAGCTGAGAACCAGTTTGGGAGGATTCAGTCCCGGCCAGCCACGGTCACAGTGACAGGACTGGGTAAGAGCAGTGCATGGCAGTGGGAGCTGWTGGTGTTTGGGCAGCAGACAAGGATGCCTGGGGGGTTATGTCCCTACATGCTGACCTATCTGTGTGCTGTTTTTATGTGTCATCCATGCAAACTGAATTAGAAAACATTTATGTGTAATATTGACATTGATGTCAGTGGATTTTGCTTGTTAGAGCATTTTTTTGCTGGCTGCACTAGCTGGAATTGGTTCCACCTGCATTTTTAGCTTGGACATTAAAGAAGTGATTTGTCCTCTGCTTTTTTTTCCCTCATTCCTAAGTAAATTTATTAAGGAATGAAAAATTACCAAAATGATGAATGCTAATGATAGGGTTCCTGCCATTTAATTAATCTTAAAAAAAACAGAAAAAAGGCAGCAATGAACACAGTTGTGTCAGTGTTGAGATAGGTGGGAAGGAATCTTGGTGATCCAAGAAGACAATAAATGTCTGGCCTTGACCACAGAATCCCACCTTGGGTTGGAAGGGACCCTAAAGCCCATCCAGTGCCACCCCTGCCATGGGCAGGGACAACTTCCACTGTCCCAGGCTGCTCCAAGCCCTGTCCAGGACACTTCCAGGGAATTCAGGGGCAGTCACAGCTTCTCTGGGCACCCTGTGCCAGGGCCTGCCCACCCTCACAGGGAACAATTCCTTCCCAACATCCCATCTAACCCTACTCTCTTTCAAATATTCCTGCTGTTAGAGGCTTGGTTGTTATCTCAGTTTGACATCTGGSAATAAAAGGAGAAATAATGCAATGGAATGTGTACATTTGCATGAGGATAAGAAAGAGTCTCTCTGACMTTAAAGAAACCATTTGTTAAATTCAAACTTACTGCAAGAGCAGTAATACTGGTACTGTTTGATAGACATGGTTTTACCTATTTAAAAGTATTATTTAATGCCCAGTACTTAATTTCTCAGCCATGTGCCCAGGTGTGTTTGCTGTTGGCTTTTCCCAGAATGTGCAGATTTTCTGCTGGGCTGTGACCTCTCTTCTGATCACAATTTTATGCCCATCAGAAATGAGAATTTWCTTTTTGTCCTGTTCAAACCCACTACTTCTGTTCTTCAGGATTTTGCCCAAGTAAGGAAAAATAATCCATCAACTTGGTGTCAGGGGAATGTAAGTTCCTAGGGAAACCCTTGATTGGATCCAGTTTCAGCTGGACAGCATCTTCCATTTGCTGCTATTCTTTAGGCTAAGGATCACCGTTTGTGTATTGCCCCAGCTTTCCATTGCCTCCTGTGCTACCCCACCCTTACATTTGTTTCTCTTTTTTTCATGTCTTTAATTTAATACTAATTTAATTTAGTACTTAGCATGAATATATAAAAATTCCTAGTAATTTTTTCTTCCTTTTGTTCAAGTTCCTCCTCTGATTGGAGCAAGCCCGGCCACAGCCAATGTCATTGAGGGCCAGCAGCTCACTTTGCCTTGTGTTCTGCTTGCTGGGAACCCCATTCCAGACAGGAGGTGGATTAAAAACAATGTGGTGGTAAGACTGCTTTGTTTCCTGTGWGATTTATTGGCAGAGGAAAGCTACAACTGACATCTCAAGGCATGATAACAGCTTGGTTTAATTTACAAAAGTTAATGTGATCACTGCCCATGCCAGGAAATTTCTAACCCTGAAGTACAGATGAGGGAATAGGAGATGGCAGTGGGGGATGTGGAGGTCTTGAAAAGAACTTGGAACCAAAGTATTTGTGAATTATCCTCTTATCTTCTATTTTGCTTGCTTTCAAAGGAGTTTTATGCATTTTTGTAGCTCATGAACTTCAGCCTTGGACTCTGAATATGAGAATGCTAGTGGAATATATCTACTAGAATGAYGAAGGTGGGGTTTTTAAAATAAAGGTACCAGAAAATTTCTGTGGATTTAGGATGTTTTAACATTTTGCCCTTTCCTGTTGCTGRTGGGCTGAGGTAAATCCCAGTATCYCTGTTCCATATCCTGCCTTCCTGGTGGTGCTCTACTCAGAGCATGAATGAGTGTTTTYTTTTCCCCTTGGGAACATACCATTGCCACTTTGTACCTCCTGCAGACACAACTGGCTGATCTTTATGGGYCCTTCCAACCCAAACCACTCAGAGGTTCTAGAAAGATGCTGTAGACACCACACCTGGGTTGGTTGTGTGAATGAAACTTCAGTCCTTTAATACTAAAATTTCTGACTTTACCTTATGGAGCTGCTTTTTATCTTTGTTGCCAGTTTCTCCCTAAGACCCTTTCTGCACAACTGGAATTAAAATATTGTAGCAGAATGCCTAATTTATTGTCAAAAGCAGAACTTGGTACTACCTGACCCCTATTGAGGTTTCCTGCTCAGTTCAGGTGTCTCTGGGAATCGCTGGCTGTTCCTTAGGCTGTGCAAGGAGCACAGGCTGTAAGCTCTGTGAGAAATACTGGCAGGATCCTCCTTGTTGAGTTGCTAATTCCTCTCTCTAGTAGTGCTGGTTTCCTGTCATTGTAAACTGCTGGGAAAAGCTGTGCTCCAAGGAAAGTGTTGGAGTAAGTTATATTTAGAGAAGAATTCWGCTGCTTCTGAGTGTGACTGGAACAGATTTGCTTTCTAACAACTTTTTATGAGGGAAGGCTTTGCTGCCAAGCTCAGGGTGTTTGATGTTGCTGTAGGATACATAACTCTTCAAGGGTTACTCCTTGGTGAAAGTTACAATTCTCCTTCACAATGGTTTGCTACAGAGCTGGATATGGAAGTTTGGGGGTTTTGATAACTGTAAAAGAAAACAGTCTACTTGTGGAAGAAAAACAAGTCATTGCACTCATCATTTACTGGAATAACCAATAAAAATACAGCGAAATAATTGGCCTGAATTTGGGTTTGCTTCATTAAAAGCAGGAGTGGCAGCACAGGATGTGCTGTGGCAGAGCGGAGTGGCTCTTGCAGTTTTTACTCCAGCAGTAAATACGAGGTGCTACTAAAACTCTTAAGTMAAATTAGCTTTGTGCGCAAGATGGAAAGAAGAAAATGCCCGAGTGAAATTCTCCAGGAACACATAATTTTAACAATGTGCCATAGTCAAGTAAAGCACCCCGAAGTGAATGTTGGCAGGGAGTTCTTTGCCAGTGACAGGCTCCCTCTGTCCTTTGGCAGCTGGTCCCCAGCCCGTACGTGAGCGTGCGCAGCGACGGGAGCCTGCAGCTGGAGCGGGTGCGGCTGCAGGACGCCGGGGATTACACCTGCATGGCCAGCAGCGTGGCGGGCACCAGCAACAGCACCACCACTGTCCACGTCTTTGGTGAGCAACGGGCCTGCCTCTGTGCTGGGGGCACCACTGACCACTGCAGCTTTCACTGCTTGGCTGCACTGACACCAGCTTCCCTCACCTCCTCTGCTGACACTGTGCTACCCTTCATAAAGTAACACAGAGGGAGATTGGATTCACTGCGCAGGGTGGAGCTGAGTGATCAACACTCTTTCTCAAGTAAAACTGAATAAAACTATTCTGCTTTCACAAAAGATCCTCATTCAAAGGCGGGGTTGTGTCGGAGTTCTCTCTTCTGAGATTAACTCCGGCAGTGTAAATTTTCCTTCTCACCAGCCCATGCTTGAAAGAAGGAATCGGAGAACGTCTGGGCTGTGGACTGCAGATGTTTATTTTACAAATCTTATCTCTAAGTTCTTTTTGTCCAGCATGAAGTTCACAAGCAGCTGGAAAAATGGTTTCTCCCCCACCACGACAGTGTCTGGGCTTTTATATTCTAAACTACGTTAACATTGTTTTTCTCTAAACACCAATAACTAAAACCCATGTCATGSAGTGAAATTTTACCTTTACCAATCCTAAAAACCCATCACCCTWTGCAAAGAGGAAGAGGAAAAGGAAGACAGAAACATGTGCTCTTATCACACTGATCTGCCTCCATCTTTRCCCCATTTATGTCTATGTAGCAAAATCTAAAAACCCTTCTACTCACCCAGTGACATAACAAAAATCACACCAATCAAACCCTTGTGACCTCCAAATCCTCAGACARCCCTGGCAGTGCTTTTCCCATGGGCTGAGACCAAAAGCCATCACTGTTTCTGGCACAGGCCAGGGAGGATCACCCCCCACCCCGTCCAGGCCCCTGCCCATCCAGGAGAACCAGAGAGATACTCTGGTTTGCCACATGGCTGTGCAATCTTCATCTGGTTTAATTAACAAGTGGAGGTTTACTGGAAAACAATGAGAAGTGCTATCTGAATGTTTCATAGCTGGGGTAAGGAAGCACAGCTCGTGGGAGAATTAGAATGAAAGAAAATGAATTATGAGTTTGGTAAAAGTCATAATTTGTTTGTTGTTTTTGGTGTCGTCCCCATTCTCCTCCCCCTTATTTTTTCTCTTTAATTAAAACCCACCAAAAACTGCACTGACAGCAAGACAAAGTGTTAGCACTCTGGTAACCCATCTGTGTTTCAGCTGAGCATATTTGTGTTAACTGTGCGAGGCCACAATCAATTCATGGTTTCTCACGTGTTAGATTTTCTCACATGTTAAATTAATCATGGGAGATTTATTTTAAGCTTCACTGAAGATGCTGAAACCTTCTTTTATATAAAGCATGACTATAAATTTTTAGTACAGGCAAGTACTCACAAGATCTTCCATGTCAACACTAGTTTTTTGAAGCTCTGAAGTTTCAGAGCTTGAGAACAAAAGGAATATCTTTGTATGTGTTTAGAAATATCTAGGYTTTGGTATTACACCCGTAAATCTTACCTTATTTTTCTGTTAATTCAAAGGCAGCTCAACTGAGGAGGGAATTCAGGTTTTTGTTGTCTCCTTTTACTGACTTGAGAGGCAAAGGCTAAAATGTTGTCGGAGGATAATGTGACAAAGTCTCTCTGAAATAATTTCAGTCAGTGACATACTTGCAGTTAGTTTAAAACTGTGTGTACATAATGCAGTGATGAGCCTATGGCTGGCAGGCTCTGTAGTGRACAGGGATTTATTCTGTCCTGAAAGGCTGGAAAGTGGCTCTTTGTCCATGTCAGGATTGGAGAAGAGGCCAAAAGGTCTCAAACCCTGCTTGCCTGGAGAAAGTAGCAATCGAATATGATGATTTTACTGTAGTAGTTGTGCATGTTGAAATGTGTTCTGCATGTCTKTAATATTTGTGTGTGTTTGTAGTCCTGCCCGTCATTCAGCACGGACAGCAGATATTCAGCACCATTGAAGGAATCCCAGTGACACTGCCCTGCAAAGCAAGTGGAGTTCCCAAGCCATCCATTGTCTGGTCCAAGGTAATCCCTCACCTCTGGGCTGTTTGTGCTGAGAAAAGGGCTGAACACATAATTTAGTTGTCATCAAAACTATATTTAAAGACCATGGCCCAAAACCCCAGTTGTGAGGGACCTGGAAATCTCTGTTCAGAGCTGCTTTTGTTTCTTAGAGCAAAACTTTTGGCCCTGGTCCTGCCACAGCTCAATGTTCTATTCTTTGGCAGGGCTTAGGTTATCGCTGTATCTTTATGGCTTTTACACTTTAGGAATTGTTCCTGTTCCTGTTGTGAGTTGATAATTTGAGTTTAGGCAGCCTGCCACAGACTGAGAGTTTATCTTCCTTGTGGAGCTCTGACTTTTTTTCTCTGAGGAAAGGGTATTTAATAATGGCATTATGGGGTTAACCCATTGCATTTCAGTCATGGCCTTGACAAGATGTGCACTGAGGAGGACCTCAGCTTTTGAGGGAATTTGTCTTAAAGCCCGCTGGTTTTTTTCTTTCCTCTTTGAACAGGGTAATTTCTGGTAAAAACAGTTATTTGGGGCATGTTACAGCTCACATGACATGGTGTGAAGGCACTTTTGGGCCTCAGAAGTTGTGCAGATATAACTGACTGGGGCCTTGGGAACAGCTTTCTTTCAAAGAAGGAATAAAATGTGGTTAACTGTTGGTTTGGTAGGGAAGAGAACATGGGAGGATTTATTTTTCTTTATCACTTACTCAACTACAGACAAAGAGGAGGCAGCTGACTAAGAACAAGTTTGTGTAATGTATACAAAATTCATTTTGACATCAGCGAACAATGTCAAAATTAACTCAGTTGAAATCCTGATTATTATTCTTGACTATTATTTTTAAATGTTCTTTTAAGACTTTGGGTCTGTAAAATGTAGCAAATTTTCTGCATAAAAATCCCTGTTCTTCTGTTCTTGTTACTGCTTAGAAAGTGGTACCCAAGTACTGTGAAAAGTAAATTGTAGTTAATTAGTTTGTATATATGGAATTTTAGGGCCAAGTTTCTTAGCTAATATAAAATACTTTATGCATCTGAGCCTGGAAAAAAACGAAAACAGCTTTTATTGAATTAAATAATTTTAATTTGCTTTATTTTGGAAAATGCAGGCGCCATGGACTTTGATTGTTTTTCTTTCCACAGAAAGGAGAGGTAATCCTTCCCAGCAATGTGAGGTTCTCAGCAGGATCAGATGGAAGCCTGTATGTGGTGTCCCCAGGGGGAGAGGAGAGTGGGGAGTACGTGTGCACTGCCACCAATGCTGCTGGCTATGCCACCAGGAAGGTGCAGCTGACTGTCTATGGTGGGTGTCCCCTCAGCTGCAGTGTCCCTGTCACCCATTCAGTGCATTTGGAGCCAGACACACCCAGGGCACCTGGGATTGGGAGCTCTTCTCTAGTTAGTGCTTTTGGATCCCCAGACCAGGCAGTCTTACACGTGGCTGATCCCACAAGGCCTGTCCTTCAGCCATTATAATTCCCTTAAAGCCTCCTTATCCCTCTCACCTCGAGTTCACAGACCTTGAGCTGAGCATAATTTCAGTTTTATGGACATGGATAGGAAGCATCTGTACAAGAGTAGAATTTCCTGCTGAGAGAAGAATGAAGATCCCTTAATCCCACCAGTCCCAAGCCTTCCTGTCATCATCAATCCAATGTTRTTAACATTTGGTTCAGGTGTGCTTTGCAAGGTTTTTATGGCTTGGAGTTGCTGGGGCTGTAGTGTAACAGTTTAGGGAGTGGTTGCTAGCTACCTATGCAATACAGAGCTCAGCACACACAGGAATTACAGCCATCTGCTGTGTCCATCTCTTTGAATGGGTAGTCCAGGTTTCTGCTATTTGTGCTGTTCCATGTGGGCATCAGCCTGTGTCTGAGCTACAGCACTGATTTATCTCTATTGCAGATAGGTCATTAGAACAGAATTGTAATGTTTTATACCTGATGATTAAAAAAAAGAAAGAGATGTTTTATGGTGTTACATTTGTACAAATATGTATATTCATTGCAGCTTCTTAACGTGTTCCATGTTATAGTGAAACCTAGAGTGTCCAGGCCTGGAGACCAGCAGGGGAATGCACATGAYAAACCCATAGAGGTCTCAGTGATTGCAGGGGAAGATGTCACACTTCCATGTGAAGTGAGGAGCTCGCCACCCCCCATAATTACCTGGGCCAAAGAAATGCAGCTCATATCTCCATTCTCTCCAAGGTAACCATGTTTGGTGGAAACAAAGGAAAAGTGAAATTGCCTCTAAACTGTCAGGATATTTTGGGAGGGTGTGTGATTTCTGRTTGCCACAGGATCACTCAGAAGGTGTTACTTTGTCCTGCCTTATCTGACTGGGCCTTGAAACTCTCTTTCCCAAGCCTGCTRAGCCTGTGCATGGTTGCACAGCTCCCCTTCCAGCATGTGCTTATATCCAGTGTCAGGAAACTAGGAGGAAAGAGATCCTGTGTATTTGTAATGTGGTGGTGCCCAGAGACCCACATCATCAGTGCATGATTRTAATTGCTTAAAAGCTGTGTTTCTTTTCTTATGTACTTCACATTKATGCTCAGGGGAGCACTGTCTGGGATTTACATGAAGCCTGGCCWGCCAGTAGGATACAGATGATGAGCATAAATGTTTGGGTGTGCTGACAAGGATGTGTTGCTTGCTGTGTTTTGGATCCAAAATCTCACCAGAGACTTGTGAACATGTGAAATCAGAGTTAAATACTTGTAAAAYGTTGAGCTGACAGCCTTAGAGAATRAAGAGCTGGGGACTGTGTTGGACAGTGCTGGAGTTCTCCCTTATTATTTAATTTAAGTGGCACAGTGTAAGAGGGGAGATGAGCTGGTGACTCTGTTGGAGTGCCAGGTACTGTCACAGGCTGTGCTGCTGYTTTCTGCTCCTCAGGGTCCCTCAGAAGGGCCAGCACCAGCTGTGTCCATAACCCAGGGAATGGCAAGGCTGGCCACAGGCAGTGTGCTTGCTGGTGTCTCCCAGTGATCCCATGGACAGCATCAGCTGGCATCTGAGCTAAGGAATTATACTGGAAATCCTCTTTCCCTTGTGGCCAAACCTGCACCTTGGAGGCATTCCAGGGAGCCTTTGACAGCCTCAGCAGATCTTTGGCCTCCATGTCTGCTGAAGGAGGCTTGTGTGCAGGGATTTGGCTTGTTGTCAGTAATCCATRAGGGATTTTCTGCTGTGTCCTGTGAGCATGTTGCATGCACTAACAAATCTGCATTCTTGGTCTCTTACTTGTCCTTGTTTTACCTCAGGAGACACTGATAAATTAGGGTTACTTGTTCATAGCTGTTGTGGTGAGATCCAAGTTGTCCAGAGGAACAGAAGTCCAGCTCAGCCCATTCCATAAAATTGTTTACAGATGTCAGCAAAAGTTACAGATTRGTCCAAACAGAACTGTTTGAGACCACCCAAAGATCCTGTTAGAAATGTGAACAGTAAACAAAGGGAGAGGGAAATCAGATATGAAGGAACTTTTATCAGAAAGCAAATGTAATTACTGGACAAAATTGAGGAGGAGAAGTTGCCTCAGAAATTTGTCTTCTGGGCTTATAAAAAAAAGTGCCAAAAAGTTTGGAATGATACAGGCAGCAGAGGAGAGATTGTAGTGTCAGACAGATTTTACACTGGAGAAAATACATTTCATTCTCCTTCCATTCATTTCTCCAGCCATTGCATCCCCAAATTCACCATTTATGTCCTTATGAAAATGTTGTCCTAATTAGGGCCACAGGAAGGAAGACAGATGATCCCACCAATTCTGGATTTTCTCTCGAGTGCCAGGCCTGAATTTCTTCTCCTCAGTCCTTAGCTGTGATTTTTTTTCTTCCCTCCTCACTTATTTTCCCTGCCTCTAATAACTGTGACTCCTAGAGAAGACTTTGTCTTAGCTGGCCAAAGTAGCCTCTGATGTTACAGATCTGTGATCAGAACTGTGGGAGAACTTCATGCTGTGTAAATTATTTATGGGGGAATAATGGCAATTCCTATAAACACCAGAACTGGCAGTTTTGAATCAAAATCCTGTCTTCCATCTTGAATCAATGGAACAGCATTTTTTGCCAGGATGAAGCAGTAATAAACATTTTAACTTTCTGCCCCAAGCAAAAAATTTTAACAAGAGGGTGAAGAGCTCCATTTCTCTGCCTCGATCACATTTTAATAAGTCCTATAAACAGCCAGAACCAAATTTTGTAATTTGGATCTTAAATTTTAGATATTTGCTGTGTATTCCGAATATAGGGGCTCCATAAAGAGTTAGAAAAAAAAGAGTAAATATAAGTCATAGTTGTGTGATAGGGTCAGAGTGGTGTTAYTTTACCTCACAGCAGTCATTAGCAGTGTGTATGGAGAGGTCATTGGCCTTTCCATACATGTTTATACAGTTTATCTGCTTCTTCTTTTTCCAGACACACTTTCCTCCCCTCAGGATCAATGAAGATCAGTGAGACCCARGTCTCAGACAGTGGAATGTATTTCTGTGTGGCTACAAACATTGCTGGGAACGTGACTCAGTCAGTGAGGCTCAGTGTACATGGTGAGTTGGAACTCCAGGGTTCATCATCTGCAAGTTTCCATGTGGAACTAAGCATCTTTAAGAGGTTTTAATAGTTCTTTCCTAACTGATATTAAATCCTCTCAACTGCTGTTCTTTCAGGTTGTGTTATCTTCGTATGTGTGTTAGTGATTTTGTGGAAAGGAAATATTGTATAAACACACACAAATACCTAGATATGTATAAAGGTGTCCAGTGGCTCCAGCCAGGACCTGTGTCCCTTCTCCCTCTCCTTACCTTTATCTCATGTGTCCTTTGTCTCTCCCCTGCTCTCCCCATACTGGGGTCCAACCACTGTCTCTTAAACACTCATACAATGTCAAGTCTGGAAAAACGTCACTTGTTATTGTTTCAGGCATTTTTTTAAAGTATTTTTATTGCCAGTGATCCTTAGGAAAAAAAATACTATGGCAAAAGACTTATGGTGGATTTATATTATTGTGTAGGACCAGTGAAATCACTTGCAGTCATGTTTTATCTCCCTTGTCTGAACTTGTGTTTGGAAGTTACAAAGATCAGGGATTAGGGAAAGGAAATTAAAATGCCAAAAGGAAAATGTGATTAACTCTCTCATAAAAGCTTTTGAATTGTTCTGTGTTATGAAGAGCCAATACCCACAGCTCTTCCATTATGCTCAGAATATGACAGTGCTCATGGGAGTTGTGCAGTGTGGCTCGTTCAAATAAATTCAGCACCAGGGTATCTCCCATCCTATTCTGTGCAGAGAACGTGCAGGGCTGCTTTTGTAGTCACCTGAGGGCATTTGATTTCAGTAAATAAGGAACATTTTCTGAAATGATACAAATAGAAAAGAATTTTGTAGGATCATAACATGGTTTGAGTTGAAAGAGACTTTTAAAGGTCACCCTCTGCCATGGGCAGGGACACCTCCCACCTCCCACTGTGCCAGGGTGTCCCAGGCCCTGTCCAACCTGGCCTTGGACCCTTCCAGGGATCCAGGGGCAGCCACAGCTTCTCTGGGCACCCTGTGCCAGGRCCTCCCCACCCTCACCATAAAATTTTCTTCCTTATACCTGGTCTGAATATCCCCTTAGTTTAAAATAGTTCCTCCTTGTCCTGTCTCTCCATCCCTTGTTCCAAGTCTCTCTTCAGCTCTCCTGGGGCCCCTTTAGGCACTGGAAGGTGCTCTGTGGTCTCCCTGGAACCTCTCTTCAGCAGGCTGAACACCCCCAGCTCTCCCAGCCTTAACAATGACACTGTATGTTGTTTCTCTCACATTTCTGTGGACTAAACTTGTCTTCCTCAGTTGCTCCAAGGATCCAGCGTGGGCCTCGAGTTGTGAAGGTGCAGGCTGGGCAGCGAGTGGARCTTCCCTGCAGTGCCCAGGGCATCCCTGCCCCATCTGTCTCCTGGTTCCGTGGCACAAGTGCTGTGCCCACAGATGGGGGGAAKTTCCTGCAGAGCCCAGATGGAGCTCTGGGCATCAGCAGCATCCAGCTCCCTGATGCTGGCATCTACACCTGTGTGGCCACCAACAGCGCGGGCAGTGACACAGTGGAGGTCACAGTGCAAGTGCAAGGTGATTGTTTGGGGCCAGGCTCCTGCCAGTGCTGTGGGGCTGGGGCCTTGCAGGGCAGGGCTTTCCCTCACCCACTGTTACGTGATGCAAAAGCCACATCTGGTTTAGATGTTATGTTCTGATGGTAATTGAGGAGAATTAGAATGAGCAAATAGTCTTTGGAGAGGTTGCAGAAATRAAAAAAAAGGCAGCGTGCACACTCTATATATATTTAAATTAAAAAATKATGTTGAAATGGTGAAAGGGTAAGTGGTCAGYGTGCCAATTTAAATATGTAGCATAACTCCTCACCTGAGGGGCTGACAGATGTCAATGGAGCATGACTGACTTAAGCTCAGCAGGAACTGTTTCTTCTYTGCAGAAGTCTAAAGGCAACATTCTGATCCCTTTGGACTAGAGATGCTGAGAAATGCCTCCTACAGACAACAAAGAGCTCTCAGTAACTTTATTTCATTATAAAGAATATTCTTCATATAGTCTCAGTCTGCACAGGAGTTTAGAATGAGGCTTGAGAACAAAGGATGGCAGTAGCTCTRAAATATGTGGTGTGGGGAAAAAGCAGTTAATATTTTTCAGATGATGCAGAAACATTGCCTTCCAAATAAATATAGCAAGATTTAAAGAGAACTATTTTCTGTGACGTTTGAAAGCGCCTTTGTACTGCTTACTTCCTAAATATTCCCACTGAAATGGAAACTGGTGTAGTACCCATTCCAGTCAGCGTAATTATTGGAATGTGACCTTGTGTGAATGAGAGAGGCTTAGTGTTGTATATTGTCAAACTGTATTTATATTTGGAGCAGAGATCAAGCAAGTTCTTTGGGTCTGATTTTCTTYCAGAGCCCCCCACAATCGAGGACCTGGACCCTCCATTCAACAGCCCYTTCCAAGAAAGAGTGGCCAACCAGCGCATTGCATTCCCATGCCCTGCAAAAGGTGAGTGCATTGTTACCCCTTGTAGTGACAAAAGGATCCTTTTCTGCTGACCACTGCAAATTACAATGCTGCTGTAAAAATGTCCAACCCACACAGTATTTTCCATGTATGCTTTATATGGAAAAATTCAAACTAACAGCGATTCAAACAACCACTGCGTGTGGAACTCCTGTGGAAAGTCATTGCTAGCCAACAAGGATTTTACAATGCTTAGGATGAAGATCTTTAATGTTAAAATCATCCTGTAACAGCTGGGGCTTCCTCTTGGAAGCTCCTGGCCTCCCTGTGTGTTGTCCTTCCAGCAAAACTTCCAGCGAGCAGCAGGAGTTGTTTGAATCAGTGTTGTTGTGAGCTGAGGGAAGCCTTTGTGGCCGTTTCCCCGTTTCCTCGCAGGTATTCCCAAGCCTGCCATCAGATGGCTGCGGAACGGGCGGGAGCTGAGCGGGGCCGAGCCGGGGCTCTCGCTGCTGGAGGATGGTACCCTGCTGGTCATAGCTGCCCTCACACCCTCGGACACTGGCGACTACGTCTGCGTGGCAGCCAACGAGGCTGGCAGCACACAGAGGAGATACAGCCTCAAAGTCCATGGTAAATAATGCATACAGCCCTTGGGGAGCTGCCCTGGAAAAGTATCTTCTGTTTTCTTCTTGCAAATTGCATGGCCCAAACCTGCCCTTGTGCTGTTAAATTATAAAATCTGAGTACATCCTGTTTTTCTGACACTCTCTATAGTTTTTCTTTTCCCTTGTTTTTTCTCTGTGACTTTGTGCCCAAACCATCTTTGTTTTGCTCAAGGATCCAGGTGCATCTTTTTGGTAGAAACTCCAGTGATACTTGAAAATTCTAATGCAAATAACAACTGAAGCTTTGTTCTGAAACCCCCCTAGAGATTGAGAGCTAGGTCTGCATTTCAAATGAGAGAAGAGTTATTACAATGAAGAGAGACTAGGAGATTTCTATTTGCTGATACTCTTCTTCTAGAATCCTAATTAGGAAATAAAAACCTTACAGGCTGCTGTTATTCCAGCCTTGTTCCCTTCCCATGAGAGTTAGTTCTAATGCCTGAGCAGGATTGTATCCTTGTTTTGAGAAGAGCAGGAATTCCATCTCGTGCCAGCRGGGCTCCTCAGTATGGTTAGAACTTTCTAATCCACCACTTAAGRCCATTCTCTCTAAATTCATAGTGGSACAAATGATAGATGGGGTTCTTGGGCATGACTGGACCAATGAAAAGAGGAAGGATGACTCTGGAATAGGCTTCCTTCATATGCTAAACAAATAACACTAGATGCAAGATTGAATTTCAGATTAATTTTAAGATTATTCTCTTTGAATGTTGATGGTGCTTGTGTTTGAGTGAATTTCCCTGGGAGTCTGTTATTGAGCAAGAGAAGACTGTTTTTGGCAAAGAGAAGAAAGGATGCAGGGAGATATGTCCAGAGCCTAAAGACAACTGGAAATATTGGGAAAGGAATGAGAAGAGTTTGAGAAATCTTGATTTATAGTGGTCCTTGACTGGGATGGAAAGGAATAAGGGGGAAATCACTGGAATAAGAAGACTTAAATCATAATGTTGAGCTTTCTTGCAGTTCCTCCTGAAATTAAAGATCAAGATAAGGTGACAAATACATCTGTGGTTGTTCATCACCCTGTAAGTCTCTTCTGTGAAGTAACTGCTAACCCCTTCCCAGTCATCTCCTGGTACAAGGATGATATCCAGGTATGTGGGATTCATCTAACTRTGGACTTTTGAGGGCTTGGTATGAGAATTAATTCAAAATAAATACAGGTAAATGCTTTTATGTATGTTTAAGTGCTCACAAAAAGGCAGCTAAATATGTCTGTGATCCTATGGGCACAGGTGTCATCCATTAGTTTTGTAAGTCAGATGTCAAATGTAAACTCTTATTTTTTCAGTATTCCCTTAGGAATTTGCCTTGGCAATCCCCCAGTATTGTAGATGCCAATCCATGCTGATGGGACCAATATTGCCTTTTTTTTCATTCTATAGATGGAGAAATAAGAACTTTTGGAGGGGAATTGAATTCCTCAGGATTATCCTTGAGTCCTCTGTTTCCACTTGTAGCTGATAAGTCATAGTTTAAGATGAGGAGAGGTCCCTTTATGCACTCCTGGGACTGCCCATTGCTGCTGGTTGGAGTTTCCCCACTCCCTGCCCTAGGCTGAGCTAGAAACCATATTGAATACATTGCAGCAGGGCCAGAGATTAGTGCTGAAACTGAAAGGGGAAACAGATTATCCTGCCACTAAAACTACCATTTTCTTATAAAAATCCAGCTGTGATACTTGGCTGCTGTAGCTTGGATCACATAAGGCTAATGTCTCGGGTTCCTCTAAGGTTGTGGAAAGCAGTGCTCTTCAGATTTTGCACAATGGGAAGATACTGAAGCTCCTGAAAGCTACCACTGAGGATGCAGGACAGTATTCATGCAAAGCCACAAACGTAGCAGGAAGTTCTGAGAAGCTGTTTAACCTCCATATACTTGGTTAGTTCCATGGCTTTGGGGTTGATTTTTGTTTGGTTTGGGTTTTAGTTGGTAATTTTTGGAGAAACAGCTGATATTTAAGAACCTGCTAAATTTCAACTCCTTATAAATAGATTCTTCCACTCACTGCCCATGAATTATTGGATGCTGGAGCACTGGGTGCTTAAACTTTGCCATTCTTATGGCAACACAGACAAAATGTTGCTTTAGATTTCTGGGCTTTGGTGCTTTGTTTTGTATTTGGGGGGTGCAGTGTGACAAAGGGGTGTGCCCAGTACAGTTCACCAGTGCAGGTGTGGAAGTGCTTGTCACGATAGACAGGCTGTTGTGATCTGCAGAATTCCCTCTGCACTGAACACTAAAGGTGTTTCAAGGGAATAGTAAGGTCCACTGCTGCATTCCCTTCAGTCACAGGGCACAGCTTCCCTGGCTAAATACCAGCCCTTCCTTAATGTTTGTCTTTTTAAAGTTCCTCCGAGCATATTAGGTGCCAATACCCCTGGTGAAGTGGCAGTCATCCTCAACCATGAAATCCATCTGGAATGCAGAGCCAAAGGCTTCCCAGTTCCTGACATTCACTGGTTTAAGGATGGCAAGTGAGTATATTGCAGCTTTTGTGATTTATGTCAGGCTCTTCCTCCCCTAGAGCAGAGAGGAAGGAGGTGCAGTGTTTAACTAATCAGTGTTAACTTAGTGGCATCAGAATTTGGGATGGTGTGAGGTGGTAAAGTCTTTAATCAAAACTGAACATCCCACTTTTCTTTCTGAACTCAGACATTATTGGTGCTTGCAGAGCAAATTTTGGGTTTTTGGGGCAAGATGGTGGTTGAAGCAAGATAAGCAGAACCATTTCTTTGAGTTTATTCTGTGAGTTATTCTACTGGGATTATTTTGCACACATCATTATTTAAAATGCAGTTGTTTAGCTGAGATGATTTTTTCACTGGTTGACAGAACTTAGATGTTTTGCTGGCTAGTGCTTGTGCAGTTCTACATTATATGCATGAAAGGTTTGACAGGTTTTATGTACATATATATAGTAAAGGTTTGAAAGCACTTATTGCCTGCATGTTTTCCATTCCTCCTCTCATCTTCCAGGAAAGCWCACGAGGAGAATAATTCTTGAATATTAGCTGAAAACCCAGCTGGGCTGGGTGTTTTTGGTGTTTAAAAATGTAGTTCAGTGTAGGCACTGGTCAGGACTCACAGATACTCTGCTGTGAYAATTCCTTACTCTTTGCTATGGATATGTTGTTCCTGTGTGGTAGTTGACATTTTGTTATCAGCAAAGGCCTGGCATGACTAAATAAATTAGGAAAAGGAGYTGAGGTCAGGAGTATGACTCTGGCTCTGATGCTGGCATCCTGGAGGTCTGAGGAAAGTAATTTTTGTGGTTTGATTTCTTTTAGGAGTAGAGTTAATCATTGTAGCTTGTCACTGCATGGTGGTTCTTGCCATTAATTTAGTGCTAAATGGCACTCTGGAATGGTACAGTTACTGCCACCAAAGGACCTCTTCTTCTTACTGTCAGTTTAAATTAATGCTGAAAGGGTGGGGGCAGAATTCTGTGACTCAAAATGGTCTCTGTTTCAGGCCCTTGTTCTTGGGAGATCCCAATGTTGAGCTGCTGGACAGGGACCAAGTTCTCCACATCAAGAGTGCTCGCAGGGTTGACAAGGGTCGCTACCAGTGCAGTGCCACCAACACTGCTGGCAAACAAGTGAAGGAGGTCARGCTCATTGTCCACGGTAAGTKAATGGAGTGYCTGATCCCTGAAGATCCTCTKGTTTTACTCTTAAGGTTTCTTTTTMAAKGGAGATRYTCAGGCAAATGCAAATTAAGTCTCCGATACTACAAAATTTGTGYGTGAACTTTATTTAATAATCATGTGGTCACAAAATGACCTTTTTGAGTGTTTGTATATGTGAAGTTAAGTGTGGATGTAGTCTTTGCAGGCTTGGGAAAACACCTCAAAATGTTGTTTATATGCTTCTTTTTTTAATTAGGGACAGCAAAAAGTCTTGAAGGGTGTTCTCAAATTCTGCTGTTAGTTTCAACTGTATTTTTATTGTCACATTGTCTTTATTGTTTTGGTCTGTCTTAGGGAGGAGAAAATTAATAAGATTTTGATTTTAGTACACATTTGGTCTTATTTTTCTTAACCTGGTGCCAGGATACATCCTGTGCTTCATGGGACTCAAACTCTTGTGCCTGGAGTATGAAGGGTAGGGATTTGAGTATGTTAGCTCTCAAGTCCTCCCTTGCTATGGATTTGTTCCTGAGCATTGTGTGTGATTCTGTGAATTTAATGTGCATTATTTCCCTCACCTGRGACATTTGTGAAGCACAGAGCACCCACAGGCACAGAAATATGGCTGCACACCAGTCGTGGTGAGGCCTTTTTCTGTCAGGAACAAAGAGAATGCTGGGAGGACTTGTAGGGGGTTGTGGCTGTTCTGAGATTAGAAGAATAAAATGGCTTCCCCCACTTCCCCGCAGATAAAATCCTTGCAGATGAGTAGATTTATTTCAGGTTCTTCAGGAAAGATGAGTTTGTGACAGCAGAAGGGAACTTCTCTTTACTTTTGTATTTCTCATTAGTCCTGGCTGGACAAACAGAAGCCCACAGAGTAATTGAGGAACCTCAGTGCTAATTYTTGCTAGTTCTTACTTTGTTTTAGCTGTTTAGCCCTGCTTTTGTCTTTGATATTTTCCCAACCATTCCTCATCTCTGATTGAGAAATGCAGTCACCTTTGAACTGGGTGTATTTCAGCGTGTTCAGTGGATTTGGGGTTTTTGATACAAAAAATATTTAATTAGTAAATATTTCATTGTGGTTTGATAACTGCAGGACCTGTCTCAGGTAGGGATCCATCCGTTCACAGATACTTTCTTTACATTTCTACAGTGGTGTTTTCAATGACCACTATGGAAGTCAGAGGAATCCGTGGMTGTACTGAGCATGTTTGGCAGCAGAGGAGTCAATGTGTCTGCCAGATGTGTCTGGTCCTTTCAGCAGCCATAAATTTAGTCGTTGCCAATTGCACTGTGTTTTTATTGCTTCTATAGAGATTTACGGACTCTTTATATTGGCTGATTTACACAAGAGCTTGTTCGCKAGAAAAATCCGAGTCCTGCTGCCTAGAGAGCAAGGGAAATGACTATGGGCCAGAAAGCTTCAAAAATAGGAGCATAAAGCAAGACTGTTAAGCTCATGCTTAGTCTCAAAGTGACTGACTTCATCCTCAAAAGTTTGGAGCATAGAGCAGTTCCCACTGCCGTTGTGGAGGCTCTCGGGTGTGCTTGGTATTTTCAATAGTAGGATCCTTGCTGGGAGGATGCACCTCCCACGGCATCCAGGGATTGCTCTTTCTTTGGAGGCAGGGAAGAGGGCTGCCCAAATGCGTTGCAGGAGGCGTGGAGGCCCAGCTGTCCTGATCTGGCACATATTGGGGCCTGGTGGCCTTTTCRTTGTGTTGTCTTCATGCTTTTCAACCTGTGCACCTTGAAGGACTGTACAGGTGATAGATGAGCTCTGCTGGGCAAAGAACCAAACAACACACAGCAGGAAGGGTTGGAAGGCTGATGAAGATATTTTATTGTTACAGCATTCTAACGTTTTGTTTAAATGTGCACATACCTGTAAGGCTCTAATGCTGTTGTTTTCTCTTTTGAAMTAGTCCCCCCTAGTATTAAGGGAGGAAACATTACCACAGAGGTATCGGTGCTCCTCAACAACCTGATAAACCTGGAATGTGAAACCAAGGGRATCCCTGTGCCCACCATCACGTGGTACAAGGATGGGCAGCGTGTGATCTCCAACCCCCAGGCCCTTTACGTGGACAGGGGGCAGTTCCTGCAGATCCCACAGGCGCAGGTGGCAGACTCTGCCCTGTACTCGTGCCGTGCGAGCAGCGCTGCGGGGGCTGCTGAGAAGCTCTTCCACGTGGATGTCTACGGTGAGGGACAGCTCCTGGACTGCCTTACTGCTCCTGCAGAACAGCTGGGGAAGAGATTTTCAGCCTCTGCAGCCTGGCAGTGGCTGTGATTAAATTCTGGCCTCTGTTGGCAGGGCTGTGTAGAGGGAGATTTAGACCCTCTGCTTTATGGGACTCTCCAACAGCTCTTGGCTTCATAGATTCATAAAATGATGTGGCTTGAAAGGGACCTTAAAGCTCTTTAAGGTTCCACCCCTGCCATGGGCAGGACACCTTCCACTGTCCCAGATTTGTTTCAAGCCCCATCCAACCCGGCCTTGGACACTTCCAGGGATTCAGGGGCAGCCACAGCTTCTCTGGGCACCCTGTGCCGGGACCTCCTCACCCTCACAGGGAAGAATTCTTTCCTGATACTTGAATTTAATCCTGCTTCCCTTCACTAGCCTTGGTGCCATGCTTTCTTCTACTCAGCTGTTTCTTTTTTGTGTATATCCATTCTCTATCTCACATCTGCATGCTAAACGGTG
>CADDXX010000382.1:465711-519611 GCA_902810485.1 Alauda arvensis
TACCTACAAGGGTTTGTAACACTAAAATTAGATTTTTCAATAGAGATTTCAAGTCTGTCATTATTAGAAGATCCATTCATGGCATTTAAATTAGAGTGGATGTTGTAGTACCATGCCATTTTCCCATGCTGAAGCAAATACCATTTGCTGTGCAGGTCAACTTCTGCTCTCCTCCCTTTCTCCCAGACTTTTGCACAGGACCTCTGCTGGAGKGGAGGGATAATTCCTTGCTAGTTAGCAGCTTTGATGGGATAGGCTTGATAGAAACCACAGGCTGCCTGTAAAAGCCATCTGTGGATAATTGTTTGGAATTACAGTTTTCATATGTGCCCCAGCACTCAGAGTCCTCCTTGCCATATTTTGACGTTTTAAATCCAGGAAATGTATCCTTCTGAGGATTAGTGTGGATCCAGGAGCCAGCCCATGTGTTAAATGAAGAGGATAGCACAGGCTTGTCTTGGCTGGAAGCAGGACAAATAAAGGATAAAGCAGTCAGTACAATAAGGCTCTTGGCAGTGTTGTTTCAAGCCCCACACATCTGGTTGCTGCTGGAGAGCTGGAGGTGTCAGAAGGAGAAGCTGGCTATTGTCACATGCATTAAAATGTGCTGCAGAAGTTGTTCACCTGGGAGGTTTTATTTGCCAGGTTCAACCTGCATTCTCCTCTGCTTTTTCTTGGTCTCTACCTACTCAGTTTTCATCTGATGAAAATGATTCCCTGATTCCTAAGAGGCTATTAGCCCTTCCCTAGGGATTGAACAAAAGTACTTTAAGACTTTGAGAATCGGAGTAGAAGACTGGTCCCTTCTGTCTGCAGCTGGTTGAGAGTCACAGAGCTGTAAAGCAGAGCAATCCTTCTGTTGCAGGAGGGTGGTCAGAGGGGTGGGATCCATGGCCTTGGATGTGGCAGCCAGTGTGCTGATGCAGGAAAAATTCAAAGGAAAAATGGAGGCTGAATTTTGAAAGTCACTGGTGATGATCTCTGTGGGTTTATTAGCTGAGGCCATGAATGAGGCAGGCTCTTAGAGTTGGAGTCACTTGACAAAGTTCCCCAAACCRGCTTTGTTCAGTGAAGTCCATTAAAGGCAGCCCAAAAGAAAGCCTGTGCATGCAGCAGCCCTTAGAGCCCAGAAGGATGGATGCAGTCRTTCCCAAGTGTATTGTTCCCTGTCCAGGGCCTGGTTAGCATTGAGGAGACAAATCATTGTCATTGCTTCAGAGCTGAATGGGAGAGATTTGCATTGGGGTTTACTGCTGSCTGATAATGAATTGTTTCAAAGGCTGCACTTACTTGCCTTTTCTTTGCAGTGTCACCAAGTATTTCTGGCTCAGATGACAGCTCTCAGCTGACAGTCACTGAAGGGAGCTTGATTAGCCTGATCTGTGAGTCCAGTGGCATCCCACCACCCAGTCTCACCTGGAAAAAGAATGGTGGGTAACTTCCARTTGTCTGTTTTATAAAGCAAATGGGGTAATTCTGGCCTACTGGCTTTTCTTTTAATCTTGTGTACATTTTGGATGGTGTGTTCTGAGGAGCTCAAATGTGCAGATATCTGCACAGTCCTGACACTGAGTAAAGTGAACTCCAGGAGTAGATTATTCCCTTCTCTCTATCTCACCTCTGCTTGGATTAGGTGTTCCCAAAGGTGCAAGAGAAGTGCAGTGCTGAGATTGCTCAGCTGACAAAAATGAACTGTGGAGCACTTAATATGTTTATTTACCATGGGGCAGAGGACAACAGCACATTGCCCCACCCCTGGAAGTGTTCAGACCAGGGTGGATGTCTTTTGAGCAAGTGGAATGTGTCCAGGTCCATGGCAGAGTTGGAATGAGATGATCTTTAAGGTCCCTTCCAACCTGAGCCATTCTGGGACTGTAAAACTTGATTGTGGATCCCAGATGTCAGGGCCAGGGTCACTGGGAGTCCCTTAGTGTGGAGTTGAGTTCCTGCCCTGTGAGCCACTGCATAACACAGATTCTCTGAGCTGGTTTTAAATCTGCAGACATGGCATTCTCCTGCCAAGTGGTGAAGATGCAGGTAGTTGTAGTAATTGCTTTGGGGATTCACCAAACCCTTTCTCTCATCCCATCTCGTTCAAGAGCAGTCTGCACACCTTTTGCTTTTGGGGTTAAAGTTACATTGCCTAACACCTCTTTAGGAACTGGTAGACAAAGCCAGCTAGTTTCAGCACCTTCTTTTAAGCATTGATGTTGTTGGAGACAGAATATAGGACAAAATAAGATAATTTACTCTTCCAGTGTGGTAATTCTTGTTATTATTCAATCTTACTTACATTTGTACTTCCTAAGCAGCACAATTCAATATGGTATATACTTGCTTTAATTAATTTTGGCTCATGGAAAGAGCATGTTGTAATTACAGAACACTTTTTCCAATGCATAACATTTTCAGRGAACAGGAAGTTGTTTTAAAACCCTGTCTCTTGGAAACCAGAAGGGCCTTGTATGACATGTAAATGCACTGCAAGGCTAATGTGTGTCCACTTAATGGCAGGAAGGAGACTTAAACCTGCTACAAAGTCTAGAAAGAGGAGTTCTAGGAGTTCATATTTTTCAGTATGTTTGACATTTGGTGCACTCTGTAGAGAGGACTTTAAATGCACAAGAGGGAAACGAAGACAAAGCTTGTTATAAGTATCCATGGCAGGTGCATTCCTTCTGTCACAAAGTCTCCCTGCAGTTTGGAAGGATGAAGATGGATAACCTGAGGTCTCCAAAGAGTAAAGAATCTACTCAGAGAATGCAGTGGGAGTTTGCTGTCAGGTTTCTGCTGAGGAGTTCCTGAGAAGAAGCCTGTGACACACAACACACAGATGGTGTGAAACCTAAATTATATGTTTCTAAGCACTGGCTGTGCTGAGTGAGACAATTATACACTGAAAAATRAGTCACATTTTACTGAAAGTGCTGAGCTTTCTGTTCAGTGGAGGTGTTCCAAAGTCTGGATGGATGTGAGGGGATATCCCATGAAGTCAGTGGTTAATACAGAAAGTCCTCAGGATCTGCTGGTACCAAGTTCCTGCTCTCTGGGAAAATTCTGACAGAGTACTTCTGAAATAGGCAAATGTGCAACTCAGTCCTTTTGAATGAGCCAGTGGACTTCACACCACGTGATTTTCATTTGCTCCTGGCCACTTGTATGGGTTTATGTGACAGAAGGTCTCTTGCAGGCTCTCCTGTGGTGCCRGAGCCATCGGGAAGGGTGCGGGTGCTGTCTGGGGGCAGACAGCTCCAGGTTGCAGTTGCTGACAGATCTGATGCTGCATCTTACACCTGCATTGCTTCAAACGTGGCTGGGAGTGCCACCAAAGAGTACAGCCTGCAAGTRTACAGTAAGTGCCAGGAAAACTCTGGTCACAGTTTCCAGTGTTATGGGAGTGTGAGCCAGGCAGTGATGCTGAGCTGCAGGGTCTCCAGAGATGGAGTGCTGGCTGTAGGACACTTTACAGGTAGTTCAAACAGTGTTATGTCATTAAAATTYTACCAATTTGGACCAGTAGCTTTAYCAAGACATTGCATATCCCTGTTGAAAGTGCACAGTCCATGCATGTAACCCCTTTAGACTTGTCCCCAAGCTGCAGTAGTGATGACAACTGACTGGATGTAGATTTCCCTTCATTCCCTTAGATTTTACTTTATTTTTGTTTGGAATAAAAAGAGGTATTTTTAAACAATCCCACAGAGAAGAAAATCCTCCAAAACCTGTAGGGATTGACAGTGCTGAGGCAGTCTTTTTTAATTTAATTTTTCCTCTTGCTTGCATTTTAAAAATTGCCTGTAAGTTAACATTTTAAAAAACAWTTTTACTTTATGCCGTGGGAGAAGGGGAAAGGAGGTGACTTGCCTTTTACTGGCTCTGGAAAATTGACTCAGCAGCAGGTGAAGAATCTGAAGCGTGTCCCTTGCTCTTCCCTAGCTCGACCAACCATATCCAACAGCGGTGCGCACCCGTCCGAGGTCATTGTCACGCAGGGGAGTGCGGTGTCCCTGGAGTGCGAGGCCGAGGGCACTCCYGAGCCGGCGCTGGCRTGGCTGAAGGACGGCCGGGCGCTGRSCGGGGATGTGGCACTGCTGGCCGGGGGCCGCCTGCTGCGGCTGCAGCGCGTCCGCGTGTCCGACAGTGGCCAATACGTCTGCGTGGCCTCCAACGCYGCCGGGCTGGCCGACAGGACCTTCCACCTTAGTGTCCATGGTGAGTGCCGCCTCCTGGGGCCGTTGGGGTTCACCAGTGCTGGGCAGCTCAGTGCTCCTCCTGCATCTGCTGCAGGATTAGGAGTTAGTCCTAACGTTAGTCCAAGTTAGTAATTCATGAATATTTAAAATTGTAGCCCTCTTTCTGTTAATATCAATCTACTCGGAGTTGCTTCATTGCCCAAGATAACCAGGATTTCTTTTTTTACTTTTTTTTRTTTGTTTTGTTATGATATTGGCGTGTCATGGTGAGAAATACTCTGTTGTTGGAGAGAGAAATTAAGGTTTCACCAAGGTTTCAYTGCCACACTGGTACACGAAAAGACAACATGACACACTTGGATTTCCACACACGAAGAGCGAGTTTTATTTTTCAACCTCGATATTTATATAGATTTTTAACCATGGCCAGAGATTGGAGAATGAAGTCTCCACCTCTCCAATCATACTGGTCAAACCAACAGTCTATTAATCCTTTCTCCTCCCAAGAGAAAGAATGTAAACAGCAGAGACAGTTAAGAGTAACATAATTGTTTACATGAAAACCTGTGAGGAACTCGGCTACAAAAATTAAAACATCAGAAGGCTTTRGAAAGTTAGGGTGACACAAGACCACCCTGTTACTCTCTCTCAGTGAACTAATCTTTGGGTGATACAACGTTTTGTGAGCAAAATTAATTTGTGCTTGCTCTGAAGTATGGCTTTTCCTTACTCTTTGCTGTAGTTCCCCCAAGTATTGGTGGTTACCTGCAGCTGCCTGAAAACATCAGCACTGTGGAGAAGAATCCCATCTCCCTGGTTTGTGAAGCCTCAGGAATTCCCTTGCCAGCAATAACGTGGCTCAAGAATGGGTTGCCCATCACCTCGAGCAGCTCGGTGCGAATCCTCTCAGGTACAAAAGCTGGAGGGCAGGTGGCAACATCCCACTTTGTCATGCCCAGAAATACACTTCATTAGCTCTCCTATTTGTTTTTCTCCACCTCTTCCTCTTCACAGTTGTTTTACCATTTAAAGTGGAAAAAGTCTTTGAAAGAAAATGACAAAAACCAAAGCACATCTTTGATTTCTGTGGGTCTGTGTATGAAACCAAAGGGAGCCTCAGAGATGAGTTCATGTGAAAGCATTTCTGGCCACGTTGTTTCTTTGACCTCGGGTTTGCCACTGGCAAGTAGAAATCTCATGACAATAAGTTTTGATGGAGTTTCTAATACTCTGTGATAGCCACCATGTAAAGCCTGCATCATAAACCTGAGATAACTCTCAGACAGGTAGAGAGCTGGAAGCTGTTTAAGAGCTCAGCTGAGACTGCACTTGAAGCTGATAAGCTTCAGGATGTTTTAATGAGTGCAGCTTTTAATGTTACAGATAGTCCTTCCCCATTTTTGCATATGGTGTGTGGAAAAAGGAGTGGGTGTGTGATTATTTCCCAGTATGAACCTGGCTCTGGGAGCTGCTCTGCATTCCCTTCTGGGTTAAGTTGCCATCAACAAAAATAACATCTTCTGGGCTTGATTGTTTCKGTCCTGTCTGTTGCTTTCTACACCCACACTGATCTCACCTCCCGGATKGCGAGTCAGGAAGGGAGAGACAAAAAGATGTTTATTGTCTCTGGATGTTGGCTGTGTGGGAGGGGAAACACGCCAGGGCTCAGGSCTTTGTTTTCCTCCAAGTTTGTGCTCCAGAAAGCTACACGTTGTGGTAGTGAACTGCAGTCAGCATGGCACTTGGAGCTTTATTTGTGCTTGTACAGCTGTAAAAAACAACAACAGCAACAAGAATCCTCCTCTAATTTGGGAGTTAAATACTTTGTCAAAGCAAGATTTTGGTTCTGTTGATTGAAAACATACTTGGCATTGTGGATAATTTCAGAGYGTGGACACACTGCTGGCAGCTTTTAGTCAGTTAATTCAGATCATGGAATCACAGACTATCCTGAACTGGAAGGGACCTGCAAGGACCATCCAGTCYAACTCCTGGCCCTGCACAGACACCCCAACCACCCCACCCAGTGCTTGAGAACCTTGTCCAGATACTGATGTTTGCTTTTGATGATCCTTCCTGCATACCTTCTAGGAAAAAGAAAAAATAATCCACTGTACCCCACCTGCTTCCCATGCAGCCCATGCCCTAAAGTGCACATGGGCTTTAGGAAGGAGAAGAGCTTTTGTTTAGCCAAATGTAGAAAATCTRTCCTGCCTCAGCACTGGAGGGCTGGGTGTGCTCTGAGTGTGATGCCAGGGAAGGTCACAGTCTCCTGCAGGCAGCTTTCTGCTTCTGCTTTGGCCTCGTGCAGGGGTTGAGGGGAGGAGGGACCAGGGAGGTCCCTGAGCCTTCCTCAGTCAGGCAGGATCCCTTGGGAAGCAGCACATCCAGTAACCAGCTCAGCACTTTGTTCCTCCAAGTGCATGACCTGCATCATCACTTTCTGGGCTGTGTCCCAGCAGTGATAGCCACAGGCAGGGCTGCCCTGGGCAGGTGTGGTGACTTAGGGAATGGTTGCTGATGGGAGAGCTGCTCACCAGAAACTGGAAWAAGCTGCAGGCTGGCTGCCACCTTTGGCTTCATGCTCAAATGCTCCCTGATGTGTGTTCTGCTGTTCCTCTGCCAAAAAGCTAGGAAAGAGAATTACTCTGCAATGGCAAAGCAGGGATATTCCTGATCTTTGGTCAAACATACTTGCAAATCTTCCTTTTAACCTGTGTCTGTGCAAAGGTGACTTGACAACTACAGAGTTAAGAAGAATCTGTTCTTTTAAACCACTGCATGTAAATCAGTGCTATTATCAGCTATTATTGGTAGCACAATTAATGCAAATGCTAAAAGGGAGAAGTGGAATTTTATTCTATGCATATGAAAATACCTTTAGGGGTATTTATAACACAAGGTGTTTATAGAAAGAAGCTTATTTTAGTGTATATATGTACATAAAAAGCACTGATGAAGCATTATTAGTTTTCCTGAATATTCATCTAGAATCTCAGTATAGCAAAGCACTCTTGTGAGAACCCTGCTGTCTGAGGCACTGTGTGCTGTCCCAGTTTCCTGCCCAGGAGTGTGTTGCAAACACAGCCTTTCTGCCACATGCTAAGTGCCATTCCATGAATCCTGTGCAGTGGAACTGGGTGTGTGTGCCCTGCCGAGCCCTGGGGTGGGGTTGGTGTGGCAGAGCAGGGTGTGTGTGCCCTGCCCAGCCCTGGGATGGTGCTGGGTGGCAGGGCAGGATGTGTGTGTGCCCTGCCCAGCCCTGGGGTGATGCTGCTGTGGCAGAGCAGGGTGTGTGTGTGTGCCCTGCCCAGCCCTGGGATGGTGTTGGTGTGGCAGAGCAGGGTGTGTGTGTGCCCTGCCCAGCCCTGGGGTGGGGTTGGTGTGGCAGAGCAGGGTGTGTGTGCCCTGCCCAGCCCTGGGATGGTGCTGGGGGGCAGAGCAGGGTGTGTGTGCCCTGCCCAGCCCTGGGGTGGTGCTGGGGGGCAGGGCAGGGCTCTGATGCTCTTTTGGCTGTCTCAGGGGGCAGGACTCTGCGGCTCAGCCCCGCGGGTGTGGCAGACGAGGGACATTACACGTGTGTGGTGACCAACGCTGCAGGGGAGGCCAGGAAGGACTTCCACCTCTCTGTCCTGGGTGAGTACCTGCTCAGGCTTGGGGCAGCACAAGAAAGGAGTTTGTACAGTAAGGGGGAGGGCATTCTGTGTACTTTGCTGGTATTTTAAAAAATATTACGCCGTAACTCACGTCCTTAGGGAAAAGAGTAAGTGAATTTGATACCACAGGCAGAAAGTCAGGTTCTAAAGGGAAGCTTCTTCTACATAGAATCATAGAAACCTGGAAGGGTTTAGGTTGGAAGKGACCTTAAAGCACATCTCATTCTARTCCCACCCTCCTCCCCATGAGCACCACCATCCCTGTGGTCCAAGCCCTGTCCAGCCTGGCCTCAGGTACATTCAGGGATGGTGACCTGTGCCAGGGCCTCCCCATCCTCACAGCAAAGGATTCCTTYCCAATATCCCATCTGGCCCTGCCCTCTGGCAGTAGGAAACTATTCCCCCTTGTGCTGTCCCTCCAGGTCCTTGGCCAAAGTCYCTCTCAAGCTCCAGGAAGGGGCTCCAGAGTCTCCCCAGAGCCTTCTCTTCTCCAGAATCAGCAATCCCAGCTACAGTACAATGGAAACCTTCAGTCAGCAGAGCCTTTAGTATGACAAAGGAAATAAAGCAATGTGGTAGGGAGCGATCCTGCTGATGAGATCCTGAGTATTTAGATCAGGAGTTGCCCAGCAGGCTCTTTAGATCTATTTGGAACCATTAGTGTATTATTTTATCACATTGCTTAGTTTTGCAAATCAGTATTTTCCCCAGAAAACACTACTTTTTGATTTAGTAACTGTTATTTTTATCAATAACTGTCAGGCCTGGCACAGTGCAGGTTTTCTCTCRGCATTTCTGTGTAGAATTTTGTTCTCAGTTTCCTTTCTCTGAGGTGCTGAGCACCCTCATCTTCCCTTGCCTTCAGCCTGTAAATGATAACTCCCATTCAAGTCAGTTCATGTTTATTTGATGAGCTCATGGAAGTGTAAGTGTGGCAGAATAGAAGAGATGGATAAACACTGGAAAGCATTCATTGTCTGTTTTCTTTGGAGGGTTTTAGTAGCAGGGTGTTCTTGAAGGTTCTGGGAATGTCTATTGCATAGGCTTTGTTTTCCTTGAAGAAAAATGCTCAGTGAAGCTGATTTCAAGTGGAAAATTCCATTGTTCAGTCTTCTCTTCCCYCCCCCCAGTGATTTCTTTGTCTTTCTAGAAGAAAGTTACTGGAATGGGGCCTGACAGTGGCACAGAATCCTCACCAGTCACTGTCAGTGGGAACTGTACACAGACATGCCAGGGATTTTCTGKGTTATTGCAGGAGGCACAGCATTTTGCAGGCAGAGCTTTGTGTGTAATAAGCACAGTATTTATGTATTTGTAAAGGGTTTGGTGTGGTTTTGCCATATTTTTGAAATTAGGTTGCGTTGATGACTTACTGTATTATTKTGGAGTCAAAGCAATGAGTTGCTGTCTTTGTTTATGAATAGTAGTCACTTCTGGCCTGACTTAAGTCCTGAACTTTATGATTTTAAGTTTTGTTTCCCCCCCATCTGTTTCCTTCACTCTGGTTTGAACCCTTCATTAGTTGTCACAAATCTGGCATAACGTTGTCTCTGTTGACAGTGAATTCTGTGTATTTCCATTATTCTTACTTTTATAAAATGTTTGCTTCCAGCAATGAGCTAGATGACAAATAAGCTGCTAAATATATTTTAATTCCTTTCTTCTTAGGTCTTCTATCTAGGCTGAAACTTTGCATTTTGCAGGATTATTAAAGCATTAATCTGGCTCCTTACTCTGACATTTTTGTTACAAAATTTCCTCTATCTCCTGGAGATGGAGCTGCTTTCTAACAACTACAGGTCTCCTTTTCAGCCTATTAACTCTATGCCTACTTTAACTTGTAGTGCAATTTGTTTTGGCCTGATCTACAAATGCCTCTACCTTGAAAGTAAAAATTGATCCCAGCTTTTAACCACCACRGCTACTCCCCACACTCATAATCTCCTTGTCCAAAAGCACAAGTTGACCAGGATAATATGGAAACATGTCAGCCATACAGTAGGAGTTTCCTTGCCTTGGGTTGGCTGTTTGGGGGCTGGGATAGGTATTTCTTCTACTTCTGTAGAGAAATGTAATTTACAGCACAGCAAGGTGCTTTAGACCTCTGTAGTATGTTCATTCCCATATGGAATTAGCTGTATTTGCAGAGAACACTGATAAGCCCTGGCACAGCATCCCCTTGTTGATAATCTGTTGTATTGCTCTTGGTCTGTTATGGCAGTTACTGTGTAACCAAACACAAACAGGGCGAGTTTGTTTTCCTAATCCTGTGTTCCCAGGGTTATCCCTCCTAGCAGCATCATCAAGCCTGGTGTATTTCAGTGTTGCAAGGAATCCRTGCTGATGTTGTGTCCTTGATGTTGCAGTGCCTCCAGGGATTGTGGGGGAAAATGCACTGGAAGATGTGAAAGTGAAAGAGAAGCACAGAGTTACCCTGACGTGTGAGGTGACAGGTAAAAGAACAGTTTATGATTGATCTTTGCTCATCAAAGCCATGGTCAGATCACTGCAGGTGCTGCACAGCCTGCTTTTAATGGGATTTTATTCAGCAGGATTTTTAAATCTCGGTTTTAACTGTGGAGCTTAGAGCAGGACTGAGCACTCCTTGTGTAAAGGTTGGATGAGATGAACCAAGAGGGATATTGCTGTGATATTTCTTCTCCAAAGGCCTGTGGAATTTCAGAGGAGGTGTATATCACTTCAGGAGGTTCAGAGACTTCAGAACACATTCCAAAACTCCCCTCCTTGAAC
This sequence comes from Alauda arvensis, assembly GCA_902810485.1. Classification (NCBI taxonomy): domain Eukaryota; kingdom Metazoa; phylum Chordata; class Aves; order Passeriformes; family Alaudidae; genus Alauda; species Alauda arvensis. The sequence goes on from CADDXX010000382.1 coordinate 476,312, forward strand.
GTACACGAAAAGCACACCTGAAACTGTATTTTCCTTGGTATATCCTGGAGGTTATGCACCAGCTCATGTTTGCCATTTTGCTGTCCCTATCCAGGGAACCCTGTGCCTCAGGTCACGTGGCTGAAGGATGGGCAGGCCCTGGCTGAGGCTGGAGCTCCCAGGATCGTGGCCAGTGGCCAATCCCTGCAGATCTCTGAGGCACAGCTGCTGGACACGGGCCGCTACACCTGTGTGGCATCCAACACTGCTGGGGACAGGAGCAAAACCTACAGCCTCAACGTGCTGGGTGAGCAGCTGGGCTGCCTCTGCCAGGGGGACAGAGAGAGCCCTGTTGGGATTCTGTGGGGCTCTATTGACAGCAGGGCACAGGTTGCCTGTCTACAATCAGAATTTTACATCTCAGTAATTGATAAGTGRTAGTGCTTTAATAGAAACACCAGTGCTGTGCTTTAGGCAACAGAGCTGGAACATGGGGAACCTTCACAGGGTATCATCCCTGTGGAATGGGCTGGACAGCACTTTTGCTTATTGAGATTCAAGGAAGGAGCATCTGAAGAGCATTTCAGATTGTGATCTCTTCAGAAAAGCTGAAACCATCTGCACTTCTCATTTGTTTTGTTRTTTGGTTTTGGGTTTTTTTTTTCCATGAGGGTTATTGCACAATGAAGTGCAAACAATGGTGAGTTTGTTTTCCACAGCCTTGTTCCTAGGCTCATCCCTCCTTCCAGGATCATCAAGCAACAGCTCTGCTCAAGGAGTGGTGGCTGGCTTCCTGGGGACCTGTGCTTGACAAAGACACGGGTGGGAGTGAATTCCACTGAATTGGGRTCACTGCTGACTTCAGGACAAAACATAAAACCAGCTGAGTGYTGTCTGGGTTTTGGTGCTCCTTGYAGGACTGCCTTGYAGCTAGCTGAGWCTGCAGCCAGATTCCTGGACTGAACAGGGATAAGAAAATAGGCTTTTCAGAGAGGGGCTTTCCTCCCTGTGGTTACTGTTYTTGTTGTTCCCAGTGGCTCCAAGCATTGTGGGAGCAGACAGCCAAGGGAATGCAGAGAACATCACTGTTATCCTCAACAGCCCCACCTCACTGGTCTGTGAGGCTTATTCCTACCCCCCAGCCACCATCACCTGGCTGAAGGATGGSAGTCCCTTAGAGTCCAGCAGAAACATCCGCAYTCTGCCAGGTAAACTCTGTTCTTAWTGAGAAATRACACCTCATTATTTTATTGCATGTTYTTCTGTTACAGATGTCTTTAGAAAAAAAGTCAAAGGATTTATTTCTATTAAGTGCAATGCACTGGCACAGGTTGCCCAGAGAAGCTGTGGCTGCCCCATCCCTRRAAGTACCCAAGGCCAGGCTGGATGGGGCTTGGAGCAACCTGGAATAGYRGAAGGTGCCCCTGCCCATGGATGGGCTTTAAGTTCCTGCCAACCCAAACCATTATGGGACTCTTTGTACTTCTCTGCCACTTCCCATTCCAATATTTTTAAGTACTTCACAATTAACTGATTGTTCATTTGTGTTTTATTATGTATTTATCCTTTKGAACCATCAGGCAAAATGATGGGAGAATTCATATGAGATAATGATGAATGTAAATGGCTTGCAATTAAGTGTGGAAATTGGATGGAGAGAGATCTAAATTAATAAAGAGAATGAGGTGGGATTTTTCTAGGTCATTAGTAGTTTGCCATTTTTAGTTAGTAGAATAACTTTTCCCTAGTACYTGTGGAGGTGGAAAATGGGATCAAGCTTCCAAGGGAACACTGGAGTACTGTAGATGTATGAGTTCCTTACCTTTCATTTCTCTCAAACCACGACACCTTGTTAACTGCAAGTGTTCAGAGAGAGAATGAGTGCTGGCTAAATATGTTAAAGAAACTCCCTGCACAAATTTCTTGACAAATTTCCCAGGAATCCATAAGCAACAGGAGTTGTGATCCACAGCACTGCCATGACTCATGCACTCATTTGTTATGTGTGKTAGYAAGCAGGTTTTCTGCYCTTCAGAGGGCAGATTTGGGATCARAGGGTTGGAWATATGCAGCAGGAGGTATTKAAATAACTGTGAAGCAGGAGTATGGAGTGAGTGCTGTTAAAGGTTGGTGTCTTTGGCAGGTGGGCGGACGCTGCAGATCCTGAGTGCCCAGCAGGACAGTGCTGGAAGATACACCTGCATAGCCACAAACGAGGCTGGGGAGACACTCAGGCACTATGAAGTGAAAGTCCACAGTATGGCAATGCTTTCTCTCTTTGAAATGTCTCTTAATTTTGCATTCTTCCATTTTCCCCATTGCCTGTCCTGGTGAATACAAGATTACCCATTAATGGCTTTGCTGAGCAAGCATCTGCATTAGCTCCTGGAGGAAAGACACCAGAAAAGCTGATTGTGGCCTCCTTTGTAATGCTATAGTTGCMCTAAAAGCCTTTATATCACCCAGGGGAGGACATTTAAGAAACACTGAACTCCTGTTTCCCCTGAAATGCTGGTTCTGGTGCTGATCTTCAAGTCAGAGGAGTGCAGCACAATGGGAGATGTGAGCAGAGAATCTCCTGAGCACAGAAACCATTGTAGAAAAAACAGGAGAGGGCCTCTAACATCTAGTGGGRCACTTTATTGAGGAAGGTAAAACAGGAGGATAGTATTTTTATATCCCTCCCTAAGATTCCAAGTGCACAGAAGTTTTCCCATTCAAGTCTTTCTACCAGCACATYATCCTTTGAGCATCTCTACCCAAATACTGAATTTTAATGCTYAAACTCTTCCTTATGGGCTTGACCAAGCACAATTTTTACCTTTTTTTTTTTTTTGAATTTCCCAGTCTAATTTGGAATTGGCTTGCTCCCTTATAGTAACCATACTGTTACTTAATTACACTAAGTCCCTAATAAGGCCCCACTGGATTTGGAATAATGAGAAGATGACAAAAGAGTTCATTACTAATGCATGGCTATGTGGGAAYAGARCACCCTCCACCCCCAAATGCTATTRCAAGTGTCAGTTGTTARGATACTGTAARTATTAGGGGAAAMTTTAAAAATTCCCAGTGGAAAAAGAAGAGTAGAAAATGCTCTGAAAGCATTTTACATGATTTCAAAAATATTATGAGACCAAGCTGGGGGGTAGCTGAAGAATTTTGAAACATTCTATTTTCCTTCTGATTCAGGATTTTGCAACACTGGGATTTCAGTGGAAATGTTGGGTTTTGACCAGCTACCCTGAATGTGGACTTGTGATCAAACATATGTTTCTGGGAATATTAGTTTCCATTAAAATGMTCTTTAATGACCACAGTACCCTGAACTGTATAGAATTGAGGCCAGGCACACAATAATGAAATGCTGTAGTTAGGTAGGGCTGGAGTCAGGTCTGCATGTTTAAAAACCTGCTTGTTTGAAAGTGTTGAACACAGTTTTGTATATTTTTGTACATAATAACTGTACTAAAAATGGCTGAAAATACATACRTATGTATATATACATGTATATACATATATATGTGTATGTACATACATACACACACACACACATATATATAAAATACTTTGGCTGTGGGCAAGAGGGAGTTCATTGGGGGAATGCACTTGCTTTCCTGGAGGTTATCATCCAGGATCTCCCTTTTTCCAGTCACTGTTGAAATGCTGCAGCAGCCAGTAAGCCCTGACAGTGTCTCCTCTCTGCCTTTGTGTGCAGTTCCACCCACCATTGCCAAAGGGGATGTCTCAGGGACAGGGCTGTCCCCCAGGGAGGTGAAGATCAAAGTGAACCACAGCCTGACTCTGGAGTGTGAAGCTCACGCCATTCCTGCTGCTGCCATCAGCTGGTACAAGGATGGACAGGCCAGTCACAAACTCCATTCCTTCCTCTGAGGGGATGTGGGGCAGGGACAGCTGTGTGTTCCCTGTCCCTGGAAATAGCCTCCATGCAGGGCAGCAGGAGTCACCCTCACTCCCTGCTGCTGGCAGCATCACCCCCCAGCAGTTTGGGGTGTTTGCTGGCACCCAGACCTCTGCAAAGTGATATCCTGCCTTTTGGTGGGTGCCTGGCAGTGCCTGGGACACTGGGGCTGGAGTTTCCTGGCCAGGCACTGGCCTGTGCTGTGAGAGAGAGTGCCCTTGTTGGCAGGAGCATCCCATGGTGTGACCACAGGGCCCATGTTGTGTAAAGCCTGCAAAGGCCCTGTTATAGATGGTTCCTTCAAGTGCTGCCCTTGCAGAGCCTCCCCCTTGGTCCTGGCAGAGCTCACAAAGCCACAAGAGCATCTGGCTGCTGTGGGGGGTGAGGCACAAGTCCTGCCACACACAGCGCTCCCTGAATCCATCTGGATAGCTTGGGAAGGGCAGGGCCATGGGGACACACTGAAATACAGCACACGGGGCAAATAAAAAAGGAGCTGTGCTGCTATTCTGTAAGCAAGGAGAGTATAATCTCTTGCATGAGCTGTTCTTGGTAGGGCACCCATCATGGAACAGCTCTTCCTGGATTTTACAAGCCTGTGTGAATAACCTGGATGATCACCCTCTGGCTGTTTCAAGTGTGTCCTGCTGTTCTGGGATCCCTAGGAGTCCTGGCTGTATTGCTAAAGAAAAACTCAGTTTGGGGAGTTGAGAGGTCCCCAAAGGCAGTGGCTGTGCACAAGGGACTGCCACTGGCACAGCAGCTGCTGCTCCTCAGGCTGCCCTGGGTGAAAGGCTCTCACTCTTGTCCATGGACTGAATGAGTTGTCCCCTGCAGGCCAGGAGTTCAGTGCTGACTCCCTGCTCATGGCATGCTTTGGGTTGGAAGGGACCTCAAAGCCCATCCAGTYCCACCCCTGCCATGGGCAGRGACACCTYCCACCAGAGCAGGCTGCTGATGKAGATGAGCACATCTCATGTATTCTGGACACACAGAACACATTAGTGTCACTGCAGCCTCTGCTGTCATGTGTGAGCCACATTTGGGCACAGGAATATCTAATCCTGCCTCTCTCTGTGCTGCTGCTCTGTCCATTCTGTGTTCAAACTGTGTCCTTGCTGGGCAGCAGATCTGTAGGATGGGTTTAGATCCATTTGTTCACCTCACAGAAAGCTAGGAGTTTTCCATGTATTGGAAGCTTGGCCAGTGAGTTCAGGGATTGGATCAGCCTGATTGGATCCAATGTCACAAGARCCCTGGCCTGATGGGGATGGCATTGCTCTTCTCAGCACCATCCTSGGGCTAGGAGTGATGAAAATCACATCCTTGAGGAGACCAGCCACCATGATCAGGAGGATGGAGATGGAGAGTTCTGACAACTGTGAAAAGAAAATTGTCTCCAGGAACTTGGAGCTTGATTGAGTTTACTCATATTGCTACCACAGATCTGGCTATTTCTGGTGTGTTGTTTGCTGAGTATTAATTTTCATGTGAATTGACATTGCAGCCACTGCAGGCAGATGAGCACATCCTGATCCAGGGGCACAGCCTGCACATCAAGGAGGCCCAGGTGTCAGACATGGGGCGCTACACTTGCCTGGCCTCCAACATTGCTGGGGAGGATGAGCTGGAATTTGATGTAAATATACAAGGTAAAAGGGTAATAAAACTCTCCTGGGAGCCTGCTTTTCTAGTGTTCTGGCATGTTGGAGTTAATTTTAGGTCCTTTACCTTGTATGGTCAAACCCAATGCATTTGTGTTTTGTGTGGCTTTGATTTCAGGGATATTTCTCTCCTTGCTGACATGTAGTGATGCCTTAAGTTTTAGCTTTCATATTTCTCAGATTCTGTGCTGCCTAGGTGTGTAGCTCTGAGCCTCATATTAAGGGTTAGTCAGCTCTCTTCACAGAGTAGGTGGACAAAACAAATCCATTCCTACTGAAAGACCAAGGACAACCATTACAAGTTTCAGGCCCAAAAAGGCATAAAATGGAGGGCTGAAGGGAGAGAACAAGGAGGATGAAATTGTCCAATTATAGCTTCATAACCTGAAGCTATAATTGGATAATTAACCCCAATATGCAAATAGACAAAAGCTTATAAAAGTGTGAAACTTCATGACCAGTCATCCATTTTGTGACCATTTTGGGTCCACCTTGGCTGCAGCCCTGGCCAGGCTCTTGTCCTGCCCAAGGTGTATCCTAAAGGCCTTTTAATAAATACCTGCTTTATTCTCTAGCTCTGTCCAGTCTCTGTTCCAGGTCAGCCTTCCCAAGGCATCAGTTCTATTTTATTATTCTTTTATCTGTTGTGTTCTGAAAACAGTGCAATGACATAGCAACTCTGATCTTCCTCTAAATACCATGAAAAATTGTATTTTTTGAACTAAGACATACTTTATTTTTCTGTTTCAAGTAGTATTTAGAGGCCCCAGACATAAGCATCCTATTGGCCTACTGTGTGTAAATACAAGGAAACAATTATGAGTAATTTCTAAAAATTTAGACAAAATGAGAGCTTGAGTGAAACCAGATACCTCATTGTTTATGTATTTTTGTTGATGAATACCCTCTGTGTTTGTTACCAGGTCATCCTACGCTGTTATTTATTGCTCTTCAAAAAATACTCAGTAAATTGCTCAATTGTTCATTYTAGAAGAGCTAGAATTTTCCTGGGTAACTTAAAGTGGGGGGAGGGGTTGATTTAATTCACTTAATTTTTGTTGCTGCTATTGAACATTACAATACTTTCTTATTTCTTGACTTAAAAACCATCTATTTCTGCTGCAAAATGCTAACGTTTTTCCTCTTCTTTGTTGTAGTTCCTCCTAGCTTCCAAAAGCCTTACAGGGAGTGGGAAGCTGGGAACATGGTGGATGCAGAAGGAGAAAGTAAAGATGTGATTGTCAACAACCCCCTGTCACTGTACTGTGAGACCAACGCTGTTCCTCCCCCTGTGCTCACGTGGTTTAAGGATGGGCAGCCCCTGAGCTCCAGTGACAGAGTGCTCATCCTGCCAGGTGRGTGTTCAGCTGRCWCTCTCTGGCCCTGCWCCAAGGTGATCTGAGGGATGGAGTCCTGTGAGGAAAKGCTGGGAGAGTTGGGACTGTTCAGCCTGGAGAAGAGAAGTTTCAGGGTGACCTCATTGTGGCCTTCCAGTGCCTGAGGGAGCTGACAGGAAAGATGGAGAGAGACTGTTTACAAGGGATAGAGTGACAGGAGAAGGGGGAATGGACTCAAATTAAAAGAGAGTGGGTCTAGATTGGATATTGGGAAGCAATTCTTGGCTATGAGGCTGGTGAGGTCCTGGCACAGGGTGCCCAGAGAAGCTGTGACTGTTCCTGGATCCCTGGCAGTGTCCAAGGCCAGGTTGGAACAGGGCTTGGAGCAACCTGGACTAGTGGGAGGTGTCCCTGCCCATTGCAGGGGGTGGCACAGGATGATCTCTAAGGTCCCTTCCAACCCAAACTACTCTATGATTAAGAAATGGCCTTAGTGCTGGTATTTGTAGTGATGACACACTTCTCCCCTTCAGAATGCTCCTTTAATGTTCTTTTCAGACTTCATTAGCTGGAAATGTTTCTCTCCAGTCCTTGGCCTTGAGTTGTTTTCTTTAATTTAAGAAGTAGTCCCTAAAATGGGTTGAATGTCACCATTGAACTCTCACAGTGAATCATGGAATCTCAGAACAGTTTGGTTTGAAGGAATTTTAAGGCCCTTCTCATTCCACCCTCTGCCATAGGCAGGGACACCTTCCACTATCTCAGGTTGCTTCAAGYCCCATCCAGCCTGGCCTTGGACACTTCAGTGTGTTGCAAGATGAAATACAGCAGTGATACCTTCTCCTTCTTTCTGATGTGTTGCTGATTTATTTCCTTACTAAATTTGCTTTGACAAAAAGATAATTGGAGTAGAAAAGGCTCTTAACCAAGGGGTGAGGCATGAAAATGGCCATGATCTCCTACTTAAGCTTGTGAGGAAGGGAAAGAGCTGCCTACAGTCCATGAGTGTTGCAATGCAGAGATGGTTTGGGATGGAGTGCTTAAGGAAGGGCAGTGGTAAAAGGGGAACACCTGCTTGTCCATCTTGTTCATCTCTTGAGAGATCAATGCTAAATACTCCCTAAGAATTCCTAAGATTTCCTCTGCTTCTGAAGGTGTTTATATGGCTATGTTTTTATGAAGAATAGAGTGAAAARTACGTCTGAGCCTCAGAAGTGAATMWTTTCATTTTGGAATGGAATATTCTGTGCCTATTAGTTCTGTGTCATCTTACTGAGAAATATTTCTATTTTTGATGGAAGAGCAATGCCTGGCTGCATATTGCTGCAGCATGTTCTTCCTTTGTGTGGAACTAATTGCTCTTTTCTAACCTATTTCAGTCTGAGCATGGCCGCACTCCAACCATCCGCCCGTAGGAAAAGTAGCCGGAAATAAAACCCTTCAGCTACTTATAATGCAGACCAAATGCTGGCCATGTGTAAACTTGCCTGCTCAGGTCTCTGGTGGGGTGTGGTGTGGAGCTGATGGAGGGTGCCTGATGCTGCTGTGGTTTTTGTTTGCAGGAGGCCGGGCGCTGCAGGTGGCGCGGGCGCGGCCGGGGGACGCTGGCAGATACGCGTGTGTGGCGGTCAACGAGGCGGGGCAGGACTCCATCCACTACCACGTCCGAGTGCTCTGTGAGCTCCCCTTCTCCTCTGGGTGCTGCAAAAGGCTTCTGTGCCAAACACACAGTGCAGGAGTCCCTGGTGGTTTGAATGGTTATTTGTAAACTGTGATGKTAATGTGTTCAGGGTGCTGGAGTTGTACTGAGCTGTGTGAGCAGAGCGTTGATGTTCTCAGTTCCAGGTGTGTAGGYTGTTATTGCAGGAACTCAGCTGTGTYACACCYCTCACCATTCACCAGAAAGAAAAGCAGAGGTGAAAATCCAGGTTTTATCCTGGTATCTGTTGTTCTCACTTCAGCTTCCCACTGAGAATTGTGACTAAGGCTTTTCTCTCTTTCTTTATTTTGGCCATCATTTTCCACAATACCTGCAGAACTCCTGAAGGGAACTGAGGATTTAGATTAATTAATGCCTGCTCAACCATTTGGATGACCTTTTGTGTCTGTTGATATACTCAATGTTTTAACCTTGGGAAGCACTTCWTTGCCTCTGTGGCAGTGTTAAACCACTGAAAATACTGATTTATTGTTATAAAGGGGTCCTGCATTGGAAATCATCCTTTTTTTTTCATGGCAAAGAACACAGGGGAGTAATTGGAAGGTGGGTTTTCACCTCTCCTYCTCTCTGTGTGCTGTTAATAAGTGTAGTTCTGCTGCAGTCCTTGGAGTTATGCTGAGTTGTTCCAGCTGAACTACTCATGGGATGGCTTTGTCTTTCACTCCTTCCTCCTGCAAACCCAGTCTAATCTCACAGCCACCTGCGAGGTGCTGAGTGAGTGTTCTCCTCACCTTTGCTCCCTGCAGCTCCCCCATCCATCAGTGGGACTGATGGGGACCTGCCTGAGGAGGTGACAGTGCTGGTGGGCAAGGAGGCAGCCATGGACTGCATTCCCAGTGGGAGCCCTTCCCCAAGGATCACCTGGCAGAAGGATGGCCAGCTCCTGGCAGAGGATGACAAACACACATTTCTGTCCAATGGAAGGAGGTTACAGGTAGTGTAACMTTTTTCATAGTGGAAAAACTGGGTTTTGGCAACAAAAAACTGTCTGGTTTTGCTGAGTAGGAATTATTTTCTATCTCCTACAAGGTCCTGCAAACATAAGGAGTTTTTGTCCCATGTTTCTGTCCCTCACCYGCTGCTTCTCACTCCCATGTAGTTCCTCAGATCCAACCATTTGTGGGATCATGCTATGAACCACATCTGTTGAAATCACTTGCTTTTACATATTACTTTTTTTTTTTGAGAAAATAGTGAAAGTAGTGTATTCTGAAGARCTTCCTTTCCCACTGATGAATGAAATTGAATGAAACTATGAAAGCAGAGAGCTGGGCTTAATCCTCTGCGCTTGCTTCTTTGGCAGTGAGTTGTCTATATATTGGCTCCAAAGCCATATTTTGTCTTTTTTTGCCTTAGATTTTGAATTCCCAAATAACAGATACTGGCAGGTATGTCTGCATTGCAGAAAATACAGCAGGAAGTGCCAAGAAGTATTTTAACCTCAACGTTCATGGTAAGTACCATCATCCAGAATTTYTGTCTTCCCTTCCCCTTTAACATTTCAGAGTAAACCCAAACTTCCCCTTCTAGTTCTGCCCACTTTCAGCTTTCCATCCTGAAAAGAAAAGCAGCATCATTCCCACCAATTCTGCACCATTCCATGTTTCAGCCTGACAAGGAATACTAGCAGCTACATTTCCTTCTGCTTAATATGATAGRAAACAAGGGCTGTCCTTTCTCCCACCTAAAGGCAGTACCAGCATCCCAGGAATGTGAGGAGTCAGCTTACTGCACACAGAATAATTGCATTTTTTCCTCTGTCACACATGCAGCAARTTTACCTACTACATTACACAGATTTCTAGCACTTTTTGCTGCTCAGCAATGCATTTAGCCAAAAATAGTGTTGTCATGGGAAGAATTTGCCCTGGAGTTGTTCTCTGAAAAGTTATTTTCTGGACAGACAGTGGAATCTGTCCAGATTTCCTGATGTGTGAGCTTTGCTTTTAAATCAAAATATTTCACTTTTCCTGACATTTGTGTTTAAATTCAAACTTCTGTCTGAAAAAATATTTGGTTTTAGTGACTGTGGCTAAATACTATTCTCTTAAAAGAAATGTTTGCATGACATTTCAATTCTAACTCAACAGTATTACCAACTTAGGTCTATTTTTCTTAATGCAGTTTAATTTGAAAAATTAGAGTGTTGCTGTTCAGGAAAAGACCACACAGGGTAAACCAGTAAGGAAAATGCATTATCAGTAAGCAGCAGGATCTGTGTTTTGTCAAAGCCCAAAAAAGAGGCTATTTCCCAGCATTTTTATGTGTTTCTAATAGAACAGCTCTCATAAATTTAAATAAAATAGTAAAGAAGATGCTCTTTATTAAATTGAAAAATTCACTTCTGGTCTCCAAGCTGAGTAAYAAAACTGATATAGCACATTTTAAAACACAGAAAATAAGCACCCTGATTTAAAATAGTAGGGAAGTAATTGGTAATTTTCAAGCTGAGTGCTATATTTGAGCCCATGACTGTGTCTTTATGCACATACAGGTACATTTRCATATGCAGATTACCTGTGGTACATTTGTGGATGCTTTTTGCTGCAGAAATTGAAATCAACCACTGGCACAAATTTCATTAAAGACAGCTGAGATTTGGCCCTGTACATTAAATTACCCACTGCCAATAATCACATCTGTGAAAAAGGAACTGTAAAAGTAAATAAATATAAATAACATCAAATGGCATCAGATCAGAATTCTCCACTTGCTCCATTTTATCCTCTTTATCAGGGAAATATTCTTCAGTTATTCCAAGCTGAAAAAYGTGGACTGAATTCCCCATTTACATGGACTGCTCTTGTTTGTGCAGTGCCCAGAGGAGCCATAAACTTGCCTTAATGACTGGTTTGTGTCACTCAAGTGACAGCAAACAGCTGGAGCATTTCAGRTGGAGATGGGCCAAAATACTTCAGTGTTTCTGTCTTTGAAGATGAGGATTCCATGTGTTCTTTGAAATGATTTTTCTACCCAATAAAGCCAAGAACATGCTTTTGCTTTCCTCATAAGTGTTTTATATATCCCCACTGCAAAAACATGGCAACTAGAGCTTGGGGCTTATTAAAAGGGAGAGATTTACAGTTCTTTCATTTTAAGTCATTCTTGTAGAAAGGTCACATGTCAAACTATTCTTGATTTAAAAATTCTGGGACTTGTAAGCTTAGGGAATGCACCCCTTGGAGCAGTGCTGCATGCCAGGATTTTCCAGTGCTTAGCTCACTGCTAAGCACCAGGTTTGTCTGGTTGACAGAACAACTCTGAACTGTGTCAGGAGGAATGAGTTTAGGGTCTCTGAAGGTGGAAAATGGACTGTTCCAGAGAGAAGAGGAGCAGCAAGGAATCCTACATATCCTGACAATTGGAATTTGCTCTGTCCTGCCTCACACAGCAAATGCCCATGAGCAGTGTTAGAAAATTGGCAGGGCATCATCAGGACCTCCTGTAGGTTCATTACTCCCAAGCCTCCAGCACAGAAGGACTGCAAATGAAACAAATGAAACTGTTGTGAGGTACAGGAATAGATTAGTTTCAGTCATATTTCCAGATGCATCCAAAAAGCAGTGGATCCATTCATAGGATGTAAAAGATTTTTGCAACCTGGCCCTTTGGCAAAATGCAGAAATTCAGCTTTATTGTAGTAWATCAAGATCTTGTGGGAAATCCTTTGCTGATGTAGTGATAGATGCTATTAATGTATTTTTCTCTCACAGTTCCTCCAAGTGTTGTTGGCACTAACCCTGAGAATCTGACCGTGGTGGTGAATAATTTCATCTCTCTCACTTGTGAGGTCATGGGTTTTCCACCTCCTGATCTCAGCTGGCTCAAGGATGGAAAGCCTATCAGTTCAGATTCCAACACTTTCATTGTGCCTGGTGAGGAATATTCTGCAGCCTTTGGGCTCAGCTTCTGTCTGGCTTGTTTTGATGGGTCCCACTCTTGGTGGGGCACAGTGCCTGTGCTCAGCCTGTGCACCTGCAGTTCTAAAGCAGCCTTTGGGATTGAGCTCATCACAGAGGCAATCTCCAGCCTTCTCTCCTCGCTCCAGGTGCTCGGACACTGCAGATTCCCCGAGCCAAGCTGTCCGATGGTGGGGAATACACCTGCACTGCCAGGAACCCAGCTGGGGAGAGTCACAAGAAGAGCTTCCTAACTGTCCTTGGTTTGTGCTTTACTCTGAAATAACACCTGGGGAAGCATGGGGAGGTTGATGTGCGTTACTGGGCTGTTGGAACGAAGGGCAGAACTGACTCTGCTCCCTCCGCAGTGCCCCCCAGCCTGCGGGCGGCGGGCGGCGCGGCGGTGACGGCGCTGAGCGTGCGGGCGGGCTCCGCTGTCACCCTGGACTGTCCCTCCAACGCCATCCCGGCCCCCAGCATCACCTGGCACAGGAACGGCCGCCCCATCCCCGCCTCTGCCAACACCGAGCTCCTGGCACACGGGCAGAGCCTGCGCATCCGGGCTGCACAGGTGCGCCGGGCTGGGGGGAGCTGCGCCTGCCACTGCTCTGCCTCTTGTTTCACTCCTTGGTGCTGTACTTCACTTGCTGTACATGGGACATGTGCTTCCTGGAGGCTTTTCACCCTGTGAGAAGCACTTGGAGTTGGCAGAGGCATGTTAATGCCTCTAAAATGTAGCATTAAAATAAGAAATCATAATGATTTCTTTTAAAACTTGTTTTTATTTCAGGTTTCTGACACRGGACAGTATGTGTGCAAAGCCATAAATATTGCAGGGCGGGATGATAAAAATTTCCATCTCAGTGTTTATGGTGAGCACTCTGCATCATCTCCAATAGTTATTRCTTAGCAGATTAGGCACTTCCAAATCAGTTTACATGACATTCTTACTGCTTCCATTCAATTCACAGTACCTCCAAGTATAGAAGGCCCTGAGCAAGAGCTGGTCAGTGAGTCCGTCAGTAATCCTGTCACCTTTGTGTGCGATGCTACTGGAATTCCTCCACCCACATTASTGTGGCTTAAGAATGGAAAACCTATAGGTAACATTGTCTCATGATTTTCAGTCCTCTTCTTCCCCTCTTTGAGGCACCACTTTGCTGTTTGCTGTCTCGYTTGTGTTTCTTCTTCATTGGTCTCTAGACAGACTCTTATGAGAACTGATTAGAATCTTTGTTTTGAAACTTTGATGCAACAGTTTCTCCCAAAAGAGCTATTTGCTCCCTGCAGCCTGGTTTGGAATGATGACTTGTTTATGTATTTCAGAAAACTTGGACTCTCTTGAAGTTCATATTTTATCTGGTGGAAGCAAGCTTCAGATCGCTCGCTCTCAGCTCCTGGACAGTGGCACCTACACGTGTATTGCCTCCAATCCAGAGGGGAAAGCTCAGAAAACCTATGTGCTTTCCATCCAAGGTGAGGAATGGGGGAGGATGCAGGGAGCAGAACGTTGGGTGAATGTGGTACTGTCTGTGCTGGGGACACTGAGGTCACATAACCATGTAGAAAAGTGGGGAATTTGGACTGTTACTTTTGTAACCAGTGGGGAGAGTGCTTGGAGAATTCAATACTTCTGGTTCAAAATTTGCATGGAAAAGAATATCCTTAAGCCYTGACTGTGGAACTTGAACAGAGTAGTGCAGGTTGTATATGTCTGCTGCTGGTCACATCCTTCTTCCTGCTGAGCCCTGGAACTGCCTTTGCTGCCTGTGGAGCAGCACACAGAGATTGATTCAGGAGCAGTGGCACCTGTTGTGCCATGGGAGGAGTTAGCAAAGACCTACTGCCAGAATTTCCTTAGAAGTACTTCCCCCACCTCAAATGACAAACCCTTATTTGTTATGGAATTGTCTCCTGCCTCACTGTGAATCACCCTTAGTCTGCAACTGTTGTGTTTTCCTCTGTTCCTAATGAGTCAGCCCCACTAATTGCACTGGTGCACCCCTGCCTGCCAGTTCTTCCCCAGTTTTGGGAATGGAATATCAAGCTGGTTGTTTGATCAAATGTATCTTTTTCAATTTCAAATTGCTTGAAATGCTCAGACTTTACTGGTGGGACTGAGTCTCAGCTTCATGGATAGCAAGACTGGCATATTTGTTCCTTGGGAATGCAGGCTGGAAATGGCTTTGATTAGGATGGMATTGGTGTGGCTGTTCACAGGGCTGTGATGATATTGGTCACAGAATCCCAGACTGGTTTGGGCTGCAAGGGACCTTGAAGCCCATCCAGTGTCACCCCCTGCCCTGGGCAGGGACACCTCCCACTAACCCAGGTTGCTCCAAGCCCCATCCAACCCGGCCTTGGACGCTTCCAGGGATCCAGGGGCAGCCACAGCTGCTGAGAACCTGCCCCAGGTGTGCTGCACCAAGTGCTGGTGCTCATAAGCTGCTGCAGTGTGGCTGTTTRTAGCTCAGGTTGCATTTCTGGCTGCTGAATCTGTTCCTCCATGGTGCATTTGCAGTTCCTCCCAGCATTGCTGGCTCGGAGATGCCGAGCGAGGTCGGTGTTCTCCTGGGAGAGAGTGTCCAGCTGCTCTGCAATGCCACTGGAGTGCCCAGCCCGGATGTGCAGTGGCTGAAGGATGGAAAAACAGTTGGCAGYGATGATTTACAAAGGATAAGGCAAGAAAAATAAGCAGACACTGCATTCTTTTCTATAATTTTAGGGGCCCTAAGGAGGGAATATGGGGAGAGCCTGAACAGGAGCTTAGCCAGATTAAGAACATCATSTCCCTCCTTAGCTTCTATAACTCAAGTATAATTTGTTCATCCTTTGATTTTTTTAAAAATCTCATTTTCTTAACASAGATAAGTATATGACATTTATGTTTTTCTCAGTTAATAAATTCCATGAAAGTTCATCAGCTTCATGGAAATTTATTAAAGTCATTTAGTTCCTTTGGAGGGGAAAGATCTGAGGCATGGAAACATTTTACTTGATGCTTTTCATTATGGGTCCTTCAAAAGCCTGGCTGGAGTTGAATCTTAAAACAAAGTTAAACAGGACATCTCTAGGAAAAACTTCTTAGCCCATCTCTAACAAAAATATTTTGCAAAACACAATGATTCTCTCATGACGCTCCCAGGAGGATAGAGGTAGTTACTGAAATGTCCAGACTGTTTATTTGCCAGGTCAGAGGAACACTAAACAAACTCACTGTGCTTTGTGATGGTCCTTGTAGAGTGACTCCAGATGGCAGCACATTAAACATCTCCAGAGCTCTCCCCTCAGACACAGGAAAATACACTTGTGTGGCTACTAACTCTGCAGGAGAGGAGGACAGGATTTTCAACCTCAATGTATATGGTGAGTTTTGACTGATGTGAAACCCAAGTCTGCTCCATAATCCCATCCTTGGGAGTGCTCCCAAGGGAGAGCACAGAGAGGAGTGCCTGTCTGCAGTGGAATCCTGCATGCRCATGTTTTCCACTTTGCTGTGTTGTAGATACTACACAGGATGCTTTGTCAATGACAGAAGGGTTGAAATTGCTGGTAAATGTGTTTTGGAATAAACAGGAATTAATTCCTGTGGTGGATTTCATAACAGAGGCATTCTGCTTGTGGTGATTTTTTATTTCTTGTGGGGAAGAATATATTGGGCTGATTTCCTGTGACACTGCTGTTTTGCTGTATTATCTTCCCTAATTCMAATCAAAGCACATCAGCTAAGAGCAGAGTGGTGTGAAGGGAACTGATAGTTAAAAGTCCTGAGAGTTTAAAAATGAGGGTGTATAGGAGGAAATTGCACAGTTTGACATCCAGTGGCTGGTGAGTGTAATCCTTTAGCAGCACAGAGAGTGGATATTTTAAGTTGTGGAAAATGTGGTCATTAAGTACAATGGAGGGGAGAGTTCAGGGTTTCACTGCTGGGTGGGTGTCTGTCCCACTGACTCTGAGTCTGTGGGAACACAGGCATGAGCAGAGCAGTAAGAGATGACCTTTGGTATCATAAAAACAGTCCTGAATGACCACAACACATCTTTGTGGGAGAGAATGGCTCTGCACAACAGCAGGGAGCTTGTGCTCAGTTTGTGTTGGCTGAAGTTCAAGCAATAACCAACTTAAAGGCTTATTGGTGTCACTGTCACAGTGGGTGATGGATCCTAACTGAGCCAGKGCCTGAGAGCTGCACCTAGCTGGGCTTCTTCATGTAGTGAACCCCCTTTATGTATGGCTTTCAAACTAACCTGTAACCCCAAAGCAGCAGTTTGTGTCATCATCCAGAACACTTACCTAGACATTCTGAACTTTCTCTATATAAGAATGAAGTCAGCAGATGCATCCAGACATCAATAAACTAACTGTCCTTCTGTCATTTCACTGTAGCTAAGATTTATTGAAGGCCATGAGTTTGAGTGGTCCCTTCTGGCCCTGGGTTCAGCCCATCCCTTCCTGCACTGTCCTTCTCTCCCCAGCAACTTCAGGCCCTGAGCTCTGTCTTGCTTGCTGCAGGCTGGCAAATCAAAGAGAATTCTACTGTCATTGTAYAGAGCTTCTGATTTGAAATACGGAAATGGATGATTTTTAGTGCTCAATATTATTGTCTGAGGATGTACTCAACAAAAAATGGGATCCTCTTACTGCATTGCCAGTGGGGCACTGGGGGCAGGATTTCCTGCCAAGGTGGAATGGTTTCAAGAGCCTGTTTTAATACATTCCATCMTCTACAAAATGCAGTTCCTCCAACCATCGCCAACAGTAAAGGTGAAGCAGAGGAGCTCACTGCCCTTTTGGACACCTCCCTGAATATTGAATGTGCTGCTGCTGGGACCCCCCCACCACAGCTCCACTGGCTGAAGAATGGCCTTCCTCTGTCTGTCTCCTCCCAGATCAAGCTCCTCTCAGCTGGGCAGATCCTCAGGTTGGTTTTCTTTTCTTTTAACTAGCTGGCTTTCTGTTCTATTTTGCTGTATCAGCATAATTCTGCAGTTTTTTGGAAGCAAGAGTAAAATTTGATCCAAACCATGCCATAATAAAGGTAATGTGTTCCATGTATTCCATTTACAGCTTGCTTTAATTGCTTTTTCCCTAGACTTGCCAGAGTGCAGATCTCTGATGCTGGAGTGTACACTTGTGTAGCATCTAACAGGGCTGGAGTGCACAACAAACATTACAACCTRCAGGTTCTGGGTGAGTGTCTCTGAAATGTTTCATGTAAAGGGTCTTACTTCTTGATTTCTTAAACCTACTCTTTCTCACCAACACCTCGTTGCAGACAAGTGTATCTTAGAGATTATCTCTGGGGAAATAATAACTTTTCAAAGTGTTGGGGGTTTTTTAAATTGAATGTGTTTTAAACCTAGGAAAGTCCTTAATTAAATTGAATTGTGTGTGACTGGGCTGTGTCCCTGCAGTGTCCCTGTCCCGTGTGTGACTGGGCTGTGTCCCCTGTGTGTCCCTGTCCCGTGTGTGACTGGGCTGTGTCCCCTGTGTGTCCCTGTCCCCTGTGTGACTGAGCTGTGTCCCTGCAGTGTCCCTGTCCCCTGTGTGACTGAGCTGTGTATGCACAGTGTCCCTGTCCCCTGTGTGACTGGGCTGTGTCCCCGCACTGTCCCTGTCCCCTGTGTGACTGAGCCGTGTCCCTGTCCCGTGTGTGACTGGGCTGTGTCCCCGCAGTATCCCTGTCCCGTGTGTGACTGGGCAGTGTCCCCTGTGTGTCCCTGTCCCCTGTGTGACTGGGCTGTGTCCCCTGTGTGTCCCTGTCCCCTGTGTGACTGGGCTGTGTCCCCTGTGTGTCCCTGTCCCCTGTGTGACTGGGCTGTGTCCCTGTCCCCTGTGTGACCGGGCTGTGTCCCCGCAGTGCCGCCCAGCCTGGACAATGCCGGGGGCACGGAGGAGGTGCCGGTGCTGCGGGGCGCGGCAGCAGCGCTGAGCTGTGTGAGCGATGGCTCGCCTGTCCCCAGCGTGTCGTGGCTCAAGGACGGCGTGTCGCTGTCGCTGGGGGCCCGGCTGAGCCCCGGCCGGCGCGGGATGGTGCTGCAGGTGCTGCGGGCACAGCCGGGGGACACGGGCACCTACACCTGCGTGGCCTCCAACGCCGCTGGGCAGAGCAGCAAGCACTTCGTGCTCAGGGTGCTGGGTGAGTGTTCACGGCTCAGCGTGAGCGGGACATGACACTTGAAACAGGGATAAGGAGTGTTTTCATGGGCTCACAGAATCCCAGGGTGGTTTGGGTGTGGGAGGGATCCTAAAACCCATCCAGTGCCACCCCCTGCCATGGGCAGGGACATCTTCCACTAGCCCAGGTTGCTCCAAGCTCCCTCCAACCTGGTCGTTTCAACAAATGATAAATGAAGATACCTAAAGATGTGTCCATGTGCAATACACTATGTATTTCCCAAGTACTGAAATGTGCTATAATTAATATAAATATRTGCTATAAATTAGTAACTTGGTTTAGCAGAAGTTCAGCTTGACAGGAAGGTGCACAGCTGAAAGCACAACAGTTAAAATGCTGATAAATATGTTTGCTGAAGTTATATAATGCTTTATTCATGTTTTTAAAAACGTTTTCCAACTAATAATTCTAAGTCRTAAAATATGCACATTAACAGGCAGAGTCAGATAGAAATTACCTGAGTTCCTCAGTGAGTTCATGATACAGTCAGAAATAATTTAATGTAGAGTAATTCTACGGACTCTGCCCACAAGATCATGTTCTCAGTCAGTTTTCACAGGTGTTTTGAGTCCATAAAGAACTGGAATGTTTTTTCTTCTGCAGAGCCACCCCATATCAATGGTTCTGATGAACCAGAGGAGCTCTCTGTCATTGTTAACAACCCACTGGAGCTCCTCTGCATCTCCTCTGGCATCCCAGAGCCCAAAATCTCGTGGATGAAGGATGGGCGCCCACTGCTGCAGACTGAAAACATTCACATGCTCAGAGAAGCCCTCCGAATAACCAGAGCTCAGGTAGAGTGTTTGTTCCAAAACAGGCTCAGTTCTGCAAGCACTAAAATGGTTCCTGCCTTAGGACCATCCTCAGAGGTGTCCTAAAAACCCCTAAAATTCACCCACCTGCATTTGTGGTTAGAGAAGGGTCCAGGTCAAACAGCCTTGAAAAGCCTGCATCAATAAACTAAGGCTGGATCCAGCTGTGGATGCCCAGGTAAAGTTCCCCAGACAGAAGTGGGACAGGGCTTGGGATTGATTGCTGCTTGTTTTGTTTGTAAAACAAACACTTCTGGGCTGTACAATGAGGAGTTTCTAGGAAGGAGAAACCGTGTGCAGAAAAGGATTTCCTCAGTACACCTGAGCCTTCCTTAGATGGATCACTGTAGCCAGTTCCATCTTCAGTGCTGGACACACATTATCCAGAGAGGTTTCACRGAGTCATGAAACTCTTGAGCCATTTCTGAATAACCCCATCAAAGTGAAATAAAGACATATTCAACAAATTCATGACTTTCTTTCCAGGCATTCTGTGTCTCCTGTGCTTGTGTTCAAGTGCTGCCTGTTGTATGTTGTTACTGTGTTTGTATTTCTTGGTTTTGCTGGATTTTTCCCATAATCTGGAGTTTCTGCTGAAGTTGTTCTGTGTTTCCAGGTGGAGGACACAGGAAGATACACATGTTTAGCATCTAGCCCAGCAGGAGATGCTGACAAGGAATATTTGGTACGAGTGCATGGTAAGTTTCATTTAGGAAAAAAACAAGTTTCCTCAAAGTTAAACTGCTAAGGTACAGGTCAGCATTCCTAAAGATGAAATATTCTGTGATATTACACCATATGATCAGAATTAATGTTTCTGATTAAGGGTGGTTATTCTGAGTGATACACAATTAGAAATCCACCTGATTTCTGTTACAATTCCAAGTSTTATTTTGAATATCCAGGAAGCTCACAGATGTCAGAATTTGGTTGGATCAAGTTTGTTGTGCTTGCTCTATGGCGATGTGAAATATACTGATATATTTAACACAGGTATTGAGAGGAAGAACTAATTAATGACATCACAGCTTTGCATTTATTTTAAACTTGAGATAAATTGGAAATATTCAGTAAGTACTTTCCTTGATGGTTCATGTGTGTGGTGTTGATTTTGTTCTCTGTTTTTCATCCCAGTGCCCCCCAACATCGCTGGTACCGGAGGGCCCCAGGAGCTGACGGTGCTGCAGAACAGCCAGGTTACCCTGGAGTGCAGGTCGGATGCTGTGCCTCCTCCCACCATCTCCTGGCTGAAGAATGGAGAGCAGCTGCAGGTACCAAATGCCAGCCTTGTGCTGGCCTTTTGCTCGCTGCAGCTGTCACAGCAGTGCTCGAGGTCTCTGTTCACTCACTCTCCCTCAGCCCGAGTTCTGTGCCCAGAGCAGCTGGGCAGCCCCAGGGCCTGCAGTCAGCCCCAGCTGCCCCCAGAGCCAGCGGGCATGTGACATGGCCATCCCGCTGTCACTTGTTCTCTTTTCCTTTAGGGGGATCCCTTGCTCCTCCTGGATCCTCTGAGCAATGCTAGAAGCCTTTGGTAAACTCCTGAATGGCTTCCCAGCAAAGGTAGCTGAGACAAGACTGCACTCTGTGTTTCCTTTGGCTGTATTATACATCCTCCTACTCTAGTAGCATTTAGAAAGGAATTGAGGTTCTTCAAAAAGGGTTACTAATCACCAGTGCTAATCACCCACTCAGAATTCCATAGTGCCATGGTGAGGCAGAGAGTCTTTGCTGGTTGAGAGACAATTAGCAAGATGAGGATTGTTTATACAGAAAGACTTTTTTCCTTCCCATCCTTGGAACCACTCACAAAACAGGTCATTTTCAACTGAATATTAAAGTTCAGTTATTAATTGAAATTAATTAAATTTTTTCTCTCAACCTTTGTTCATTAATAGGGAGGAAACAAATGCAGATTATGAATTGTCTCCCTTAACTGTGATCCATCACTAAATCTTCACYCAAGTTTCTGCTTGTTTGCTTTCCTCTGATATGTCATTCCTCAGACTCTTTCTTTGTGGTAGACTTAGAAGAATTAAATATTACTGGAAGGATATGGTGTCTTACAAAGTGCTGCTGGGGACCATGATCTTAATGTAACCCAGGAACCAGCTGGAAACACAGGCCCCTTCTACTTCTGAACAGTTAATTCTCTAATTGGGTGGTGGGRTTTTTTAATGAAAACAAGATTGAACAAGGCTTGGAAATAATCTATATATGAATGTTTCTGCCTTAGCCTTCATTGGARAGCTTGTGTTTGAAAAGCAGTGCTTAGGGAACATAAACCATGAAAAGCAGCTACTGTTAAAAATATTCACCAGAAAACAAAAGTAGAGGAACACTGTGACAGCCAGAGGTGCTGAGCTGGTAACCTGGGAATTATCTTTGCACTGTTAGTTCTCTTCCTGTTTCATGAACTCATGGCAGAATGTGAGGGCTGAAGCTTCTTGGGACTTCAAAGCCCATCCAGTGCCACCCCTGCCAAGGGCAGGGACACCTTCCACTAGCCCAGGTTACTCCAAGCCCTGTCCAGCCTGGCCTTGGACACTGCCAGGGATCCAGGGGCAACACAGCTTCTCTGGGCACCCTGTGCCAGGGCCTCTCCACCCATGAGCTCATATTCTAGACATGGGGAGAAATAAGTGTTCTCCCCAATGCCCATTTGCTTTCCCAGCCCTAAAGCAATGTAACAGCTGGCTAATCCTAAGCAGCTGGAAAAGGCTGTCCTTGGGTGTGGGAAGAAAGGTGAGGAGCTCCTTGGCAAATCATCCTCCTTGCCTGGAAAAGTGGAGGTGTCACAGTGACAAGAGAGGGCTGGAGAAAGGCAGGTTCTCAGCCTGCAGTGTTATTTCAGTTTAAGTATCATCAGTTCTGTGAAGCAGCCTTCTTGTGGGGGTTGTCGTTCCTCCTGCTTTTGTTGTCTGCCAGTGGGCAGATTTTGAGGTGAGGCCTGCCCTAGTCCTTCTCTAGGACTGAGTGTTGCTGACTGATGGAACTGTGCAGCACCACCTTCTCTGGCAGCAGAGCTATGGAAAAATCTGGCCTCCAGCAGCTTTGAAGTTGTGGCACTCTTGAGGGATTTTGGAAATGCACATTGAGGGTTAAGAAAAGAATAGGAGCCTCCTGGCCTAACCTGGCTTTTTTCAAACACTAAAAGACTTGCTGAGTTTGTATTTTTTTTCCAACATGAGTTTTCTGGCTTATTTTGAGTAGAACCTTGAGGGTTAAGTTACAGCTTCATCCCCTGTCTTCTGTTATCTCTAGGTTTCTGTGATTAGAAACAATCACACAGGTTGTGTTCTCAACAGGAAATGCCAGTGATTGCCCCAAATCTGGTGGTGAATTATGTCACCTGAGAGCTCCAGCCCTGCACTGCAGCATTGGAGCTGATGCCTGCTSTGAGAGCAGGGTCCCTGGGTGCTGGTGCAGAACCAGAGGAGTTTCATCTCTCTGGGGTGCCCTTCTCAAACCCTCTGACCAGGAGAGCAGATGGGAATGTCAGCTTTCAGTTCCATCCAGAGGCTGGGTAGCACATAGCAGAAAAGCTAAGTTTGTGCTCTTTTTCCTGCTGGTTTTTATCCAGTCAGGTCTCTGAGCACTCGGTACTGATGTTGCTGTCAGGGATCGATGCAGACACAGCCCAGGCTGGGTAAAGCTCTCACTGAGCTGGCTCCTGGCAGGGGCTGTGGAGTCACTGCAGGGCTGGAAGAGGGGCAGCCTGTGCCCAGGACTGCTGGCTGGTAAACTGAGCTGGCTAAGCCTGGGCTGCCTCCCAGCTGAGCCACACTTATACTGGAAGAACAGTGTAGAGAAGCTTCACTTCCTTCTGCCTACAGTGTGCATAGRTAATCAGATAAATGAAATTAATCATGTGCTATTAGGTGCCCCTTTCCATAAATCTCCAAAGCTCTTTGGCTCTGTAACAGCTGCCTCCTTCAGGCACAAGCCTCAGTAGGGGTTTCAATAAAGAACCAGTAAGCGATGCTAAGTTTTGAAAGCTTCCTTACCCTCTTCTCTTCAGGGATATAAAGGCAGCAGTGAGTTCAGTGCCTGGTTTATGGGTGCCCTTCTCTCCTGGCTGTTGCTGCTGTGCAGTGGAGGGCTGTTCTGTGCTCAGGAGAGGCAGCAGTGAAGCTCTAACCCCTGCCTGTGTCTGTGTGTGCCCGCAGGGAGGCCCCCGGCGGCGGATCCTGTCCAGCGGGAGGTACCTGCAGATCAACAACGCCGAGCTGGGGGACAGTGCCACATACACCTGTGTGGCCAGCAATGTGGCAGGGGAGACCACCAGGGAGTTCCTGCTGGCAGTGCACGGTAACAGCATGGAGCAGCCTTGGGCAGCTTGGGCTTTGCATGGCCTCTCTGCAGGAGTGCAGGCAGCAGGGACTGAGTGGTTGTGGTTGCTTCCCAGCCATGTGCTGGCCACTCAGGCCATGCCCAAACTGTGGGGTCATGTCCACGGCCTCATGTCCCACTACTGAGCCCACAGCTAGCCCCCAGACTGACCCCAGGACCTGCTGGGCACTTGCCATGGCTCACTCTCCATCTGTCTGTGCTTCCTGTGAGCAGAGGCTGTGTCCACCCATCACCCTGACACGGAGTCAGGATACATCCACAGTGAACACCCATATCCAGGACTGGCAAATGCTTTTGGGCAAACCCAGAGCAATTCTTTGAAGCATTTGACTGGCACCTTGGGGACAAGGTTTCACAGCTGGCTTGACAGGTTACTTGAGAGCTGTGGCAGCTTCTGTGCAGCTGGAGAGGGCAGGCCTTGAAGGGCCTTATGCTTCATACTTGTCCTGTGCTACCATAGGCTGAGCTCCATTTTAAACCTTTTTATTTTCTCACCTCTAGTCTGATGAGAAGCTATTCTACTCTCACACTCAGGTGACTGGAAGGAATTTCTTCCCCTTTTTCTATTCTGTTTCCAGCCCAGTCACATGGGCCCTGCCTTACACTGTGCCCCAATGACTGGCCTTGCCTGGTCCAGCTGAAGTCCTTTTTTCTCCTTAGTGTGTAATCAGGAAGCAAGGATATCCCCACAGCCTTAGCTTGCTGAATTCCATGTGCTGAACTCCTGCTGTTTTAGCTCAGTGATTGCCTTTGCAGTAACTTGCAGAGCTGACCTTTGCAGTGCATTTCAGCCAAACTTTATTTCTCCTTCCCTGCTGCACCTTGGCAATTCATCACCCAGAACGGTAAGAARCTTGTTCCTGTCTTTGCAGTGAACCCAAACCTGCTGCTGCCCCTCTCTTTGTGTGTTYAGTTTCAATAATTGCAGTGTAGAGTTGCTGCCTTTGTATCAGCAGCAGCTCTCCCTTGCAGTGGCTCCCACGATCCGGAGCAGCCCCCAGACCACCACRGTCCACATCAACACCTCTGCCCTGCTGGAGTGTGCTGCAGAAGGGGTCCCAGCCCCCAGGATCACCTGGAGGAAGGATGGGGCTGTTCTTACTGGAAACAGTTCCAGGTATTGCCCAGAATTTTGCATAAATATTTTTCATTGCTACTTAAGAATGTATTTATTACAGAAGCTTAATTAGACATGAAATTTTTCTAGAGAAAAGTAGTAGCACCAAAGGTTTCGCCTTTTTGTTGGCAAGAAGGATAAAAAAATTCCTTTGGCAATAAAATATAATAATAATTATTCTGACATTAGAGATTTTGAACAGTAAATGTGAAAGATCTTTAGATTTTTATATATACACAGAGTTTTGGGATGAAGCCAAGCAAYTTCATGCAGACCAAAAGCTATTCATGTATTTTCTAACACATGAAACTTTTTATATGTGTTCTGGTACCAACTTTTATTATAGTGAATGGTTTTTGTCTCCTGACTGTTCTATGAGGAAGTAGTTTGGCATTTTCTAGAACTGAGGAAATGCTAAGGAATTCTGTTATATTGCAAAGAAAAAGTACAGGCATTAATTACGTTTTTTTTTTAAGGTTAAGTGAGAAACCAGATAAAAGGAGGGTGGTTGTTTTCTGTAAATCCAGTATCGTTTATATGAAATCACCATGGCAGCCAGATTTCATCATTTCCCTGGGAAATGGATGTGCTGGGAAAGAGTGAAATAAGTGAGAGAACTCTGTGCCCCAGTTAATGCACGCTTCACTGAGGCCGTTGGTTGTGTGCCCTGAGTCATCCCTTTCTCTGCACTGTGGATGGGTGGTGGGCAGCACCACGTGCTCTGTTGCAGGTACTGGGTGCTGGAGGACGGGTCCCTGCACATCCCCCGGGCACAGGTGGCAGACTCGGGCAGGTACCTGTGCATGGCCACCAACGCGGCGGGCAGCGAGCGCCAGCGCACCGACCTGCGCGTCCTCGGTAACGCCCACGGCAGCTGCTGCTGCCACCTCTGTTCAGCCCTGCTTAGTGCTCCCTTAAAAACAAGGGGAGAAATAAATATATATTTATTCTAAATAATTAGGCTTTTTTGTCCTTAGTTCCTCCGACTATTGCTCCTGGGCAGACGAATATCACGGTTACYGTAAACGTGCAAACCACTTTGCCTTGTGAAGCCACTGGAGTTCCCAGACCAGCAATCAGCTGGAAGAAGAATGGGCATCTGCTTAGTGTTGACCAGAACCAGAATACATACAGGTGAGAGGTGTTTTCTTTTTCACTGTGGGTTTCGAGTTTTCAGGGATGATTTTGGCACTTGAAAAATCTAGCTATGCTTAAAAACTACTTTGTCTAGCCAGCAAATTCAGTGGGCTGATTACCTGAGAAGGAAAGAAGTATTTCAATGGCTTTTACTTTCTTTTTTCTTTGGTTTCTTTCTCTTGTTCAGACTTCTGTCTTCAGGTTCCTTAGTAATCATTTCTCCCACTGTGGATGACACTGCTGTCTATGAGTGCTCTGTGTCAAATGCTGCAGGAGAAGATCAAAGGGCAATTGATCTCACTGTTCAAGGTAGAGGGGATATTGCTATTACATTTGTGTGGCACCCAGAACTTCTTTGGGGTGTTCCAGTGTTGAGATGAGAGTGTATTTCGTTCCTCTTTGATACTGATATCCATAAGACCTCTGGTATTTCCAAGAATTTATAACAAATGACCATGGGCAGGTAACCTGTGCCCTGCTCTTCATTTTCAGTGCCCCCATCCATAGCAGATGAAGCCACAGAGCTCCTGGTAACAAAGCTGTCTCCAGTCGTGGTTTCCTGCACCGCCTCTGGTGTTCCTGTCCCCTCAGTTCATTGGACCAAAAATGGCATCAAGTTGCTTCCCAGAGGAGATGGCTACAGAATTCTCTCTTCAGGTAATGTGCTGCAGGAAATCAGTGCAAACATCCATTACATCCATAAGTAATGAATTGCAGAAATTCCAAAGATCCCCTCTCTGATGGCTTGGAATGAAATGAGGGATGCTGTCAGGGAGCACCTGTGCCTCGAGGATGCTGTGCATGTTGTGGTGCTCTCTCTGCCCCAGGAGCTGTGGAGATCCCCTCTGCCCAGCTGGCCCATGGAGGCAGGTACACCTGYGTGGCCCGGAACGCCGCGGGCTCTGCCCACAGGCACGTCACTCTGCACGTGCAGGGTAAGCTGGAGGCTGACAAGCAAGGCTCTTCTGGCAGCCAGCATTGCTACTTCAGCCTGCTCAGGCTGTACAACTTTAAATGCTCTTCTGTATTTTCCTAGCCTTGAACATTATGCTTTCCCTTTTTCTTTCATTCCACAGAGCCACCTGTTATCCAGGCCCAGCCAGGGGCGTTGGATGTCATCCTGAACAATCCCATTGTGCTGCCCTGTGAGGCCACGGGCACTCCTCAGCCCGTGATCACGTGGCAGAAGGAGGGCATCAACATCATCACCACAGGTATCCTCCCAAAGCCTGGCACCCTGTCTGCTCCTGKGGCACTGACACCCATTTGCTTTTCTGAAACTTGGGTTTCTCCTTGCCATTCGTTTAAAACCAAACCCCAAACCAGGAGTGTCATACTTTGATTATATTTGTTTTAGGGAACAGTTACACAGTCCAGCCAAGTGGCAGTTTGCAGATTGCCAGAGCAGCTGTGCAAGATGCTGGCACTTACATGTGTGTTGCTCAGAATCCAGCTGGCACTGCTCTGGGGAAGATCAAGCTGAAAGTTCAAGGTAAATCACCTTTTAAACTCCTTCTCTTGGTCCAAATTCTGAGCAATAGAAAGGGACCTAGTGCTTTCCTGTTTGATGTGATGCTGAACAGAGYCCAGGAGATTTATTCCATGTAGTTTGAAATATACTTTAGGATATTTTAGAATTATTTTCACTAAGAATTGAAGTGTCCCTTGCTTCTTACAGCATCTAATTCTTTTAATAATTGTCTTTGTTGCTTTCAGTTCCTCCTGTTATCAAGTCCCACGTGGAGGAATATGTTGTAGCTGTTGATCAGTCTGTCACTCTGCAGTGTGAGGCTGAAGGCTTCCCTGGGCCAGAGATCAGCTGGCACAAGGGTGGGGAGCAGATAACAGAGTCCATGAGGAGGAGAATCCTGAGCACAGGAGCTCTGCAGCTCCTGCTGGTGCAGCCTGGGGACGGCGGCCGCTACACCTGCACCGCGGCAAACCCTGCCGGAGCCAGCAGCTCCAGCACAGAGCTCACTGTGCACGGTGAGGAGCTCTGCTGGGAGGCCAGGGGGCACCTGGGCCAGACAGGCTGGGGACTCTGCAGCCCCGGGAGTGTCCAAGGCCAGCCTGGATGGGGCTTGGAGCAACCTGGGCTAGTGGAAGGGATTGGAATGGGGTTGGAATGAGATGGGCTCTGTGGTCCCTTCTGGCCCAAACCATCCTGTGATTCCATGATAAGTGGGACTGTAGGGAAATGATGTGTGTGACCCCACAGAGAGGTACAGGAGGAGTTAAGAAAAATTGTGCTACTTAATATAGGGGAGTGTTATTAAGTTGAAATATTGGCCAGTTGCCTGAATTTTGGCACATGGTCATTGATGGAGATGGACAATCCAGAAGGTCCAGGCAAGGGTTTTCTTCAGTCCAGTGTTGTGCTTGGATAATACCCAGAGGAACTGTTTTTAATGATCTACCCACAGTTCCACCCAGGATCCACAGCACGGATACACAGTACACAGTCACAGAGAGCTCCCAGGCTGTTCTGTCCTGTGTGGCTGAGGGRATCCCAACACCAGCAATCAACTGGAGGAAGGACAACACGCTGTTAGGAGACACAGTGGGAAAATACCAGACTGTGCCTGGTGGAGACCTCATTTTGGACAACGTTGTGGTAAGTTCCCTAAATCTAAGCTATTACTGGACACATTTGGCAGTGATAAGATCCACTTCTGGGTTATTTTTTGTTTTAATTTTGATTTCTTGTTCTTAATGTTCCAAAATCATTATAAAAGTTTTCATTTTCCACTGGGGAGTGAAATCTATGAAGAATTTGTAGTGGTAAATCCTCAGGAAGGGTAAAAAGAAGTGTTAGCCATCCTTCAAATGCATGGAAGTGGAAGAGCTCAGCTGAGCATTTCTGCTGAATGCTTGTTCCAAGCCTTTCAAGATTCTCTTACTGATAGCCGAGTGGTGTGTGCTGTAGGATGTATCCCAGCTGTAGGATATATCCCAGCTGAAATTTCCCATCCTGTTTCCTTCCAGCCTGAAGACTCTGGCAGTTACACCTGCATTGCCACCAAYGCTGCTGGGGAGGACACACACACGGTCACCCTGACTGTTCACATGCTTCCAGCTTTTACTGAGCTGCCTGGAGACGTAGCCTTGACCAAAGGAGAGCAGCTCAGGTT
This sequence comes from Alauda arvensis, assembly GCA_902810485.1. NCBI lineage: Eukaryota > Metazoa > Chordata > Aves > Passeriformes > Alaudidae > Alauda > Alauda arvensis. The sequence continues at coordinate 505,558 of CADDXX010000382.1, forward strand.
AACCTGCAAAGCAACAGGGATACCTGTGCCCAGAATAACGTGGACCTTTAACAATAACATCATTCCAGGTGGGTCCCTGATGACCATTTGGCTGCAGATTTTTTCCCCTGTGCAGCATTGCAGTTTAGGGAAGGGAAGAAGAAAACTCTTGCTGGAATAAACTGTTAGTGATTGTGTGAGGAATATCTTTCATATTATGTAGTCATGTAATTAAACTGCCTCTGAGACAAAGCTGTAAGGAAGGTAATTAAAAAATGGTCTCTCTTTTGTAGCAAATACTTTAGCATGTCAAAACCAATCATATCTGATGGTATTTACTCAGCATCCAAGCAACGGATGCTCAAAATTAAGGGGCAGCTGAAGTGAATAGGTGCATGTGGGCAAATGTCACAGCAGTGACTCTCTGTGCATTCCTGGAGTGTCTCAGGGATGCCCAAGGGCCCCTGAGCTGTGCTGCTRAGAGTGCACAGGTTCAGTCACTCCTGTGAGCTGTGTACATCCCAATCCTTGGAATGAGCTTTTCCCTGCTCTCCCTGCAGCACAGTATGATGATGTCAATGGGCACAGTGAGCTGCTCATTGAGAGGGTGTCCAAGGAGGACTCTGGYACCTACGTGTGCTCTGCAGAGAACACCGTGGGCTCCATCAAGGCCATTGGCTTCGTGTATGTCAAAGGTGCGTGAGATTCAGCACTTGTGGTTGTTGCTGGGCACTCCATGTAAAACCATTGGGTTTGGATAGAGGAGTCAGAATGGGATGGGTGGGAAGGGACCTTAAAACTCATCCAGTGCTACCCTCTGCCACGGGCAGGGACACCTTCCACYAGCCCAGGCTGCTCCAAGCCCCAGCCAACTGGAGCTTGGACACTTCCAGGGATCCRGGRGCAGCYACAGCTTCTCTGGGCAACCTGGGCYAGGGCCTCCCCACCCTCACAGGGAACAATTTCTCYCTAATATCCAATTTGAACCTGCCTGCTGTCAGTTTAAAGCCATTCCCTCTAGTATATAATGCCTTGCCAATGGCTAAATGGGAAAAGTCCAATACCCCCTTCAGAAAGTCAGAGGTGGGTGATCCCTGCCAGCAGTTATCATTAGGAATGCTTTGTTTTGGCTCTACTATTTCTCTGCCATCCCTTGTTTTTTCAGAGCCTCCAGTCTTCAAAGGGGATTATCACTCCAGCMGAATTGAGCCCCTGGGTGGCAATGCCATGCTGAATTGTGAAGTCAGGGGAGATCCCCCTCCAACCATCCAGTGGAGCAAAAAAGGAGTGGGAGTCCAGATTAGCAACAGGATCAGGCAGCTGGGCAATGGTTCCCTTGCTATCTATGGCACTGTGGTGAGTCCTGCCCCCRTACTGTGAGTGTCTGCCTTCAACTTCATTGATCAAGGTATTCCTGATCACAGTGGTTTGAAAAAGTCAGGCTAAACATTTATCCTTCTGTGCTTCTACCTTTAACAAATGTTTTAATTCAKACTAGAGTTAGAWTCAAATTATTGAGGYAAWACCYGGGGGATCAGAGTTCTCCCTGCTTGTCAAAAGGGCTGAATTTACATACTAATTGTTGGTGTGTGAGATCCTGGTCATGGCCACTTAAATGGGACCTTTGCTCTTGACCTTAAGAGAGCCTGGGTTCTGTGGGTAAGCTGAAAAGCAATTGCATTCTCCRTGTGCAAATCTCTTATCCCAAATCTAAATTCCTGATCTGAACAGCAAGACTCCTTTTTTCCCCCATGAACTCCTGTGTGCATTTTGAATTGGGGTTAAAATTCCCTGCCCTCATCCCCTCCCAGGAGGGGCCCTGTGGACTGAGCCCTGGTTTTGTTCCTYAGAATGAAGATGCTGGTGACTACAAGTGCATTGCTACCAATGACGCGGGCGTCGTGGAGCGCAGCCTGACGCTGACCCTGCAGAGTAAGGCTCACACGGAAGCTCAGTGCCCCTTAAGGGAGTGAAAACCTGTCCTTGGGGAGGTGCAAACAGCTCCTGGGGGAGTGYTGCAGGTTGGGCACTGCCCTGGAATGGAATTGTAGAAGAGCTTGGGTTGGAGGGAACTTTGAAGATCACCTGCCATGGACAGGGACACCTTCCACTAGAGCTGGTTGCTCCTTGAACACTTCCAGGGATGAGGCAGCCAAGAGCTTCTCTGGATGGCTTTCATTATGAATATTTGAGAGTCTAAGCTGTGATTGAGGTCAAAGAAGAGAGGGATGTAAAGGGTGGTTTAGCCTTATCACAGAAACCAGTTTGGACTGAATTGCTCTCTGAAAGGGCCTGTTCCTCTTAGTTCACTCAATACAACTGGTATAAACAAGACTCTCAACTTATAAATTAAGAAGGTTACATGAGGTGAATCCTAATGCTCATTGACAATWTTTTATTTTTGGCAAAAATAATACCTTAGCATTTTTCTTTGGTACTGGGAGAATATTTAAACATGCCCTTCCTACTGTAGCCTCAAGCAGTGTGGGTCTGTTCCTTACCCCTCAGTTTTCCCTGGACATGATTAATAACATTATCATGTGGGTTTTATGAAAAACAACCCATTTTAGCAATAAAGAAGAGCATGTGCTCTTACAGCTGGGCCTTTATCTCTACTTTAGGCCTCAGATTGCTGCATGTTCAAACCAGCTTACYGTTGGCATTGTAACGTGTCTGGTGGCACTAGGGGACATGGTTTATTGTGAACRGTGGWGGTGCTGCTGGGTTGATGGTTGGACTTGGTGATCTGGTGTTTTCCAGCCTTAAGGATTCTGAGTTTGTAATTTGCCTGCAGACAAGCAGAAATAATAATTTCAGTCAAAGTAAACTGATTTAGGATTTCTCTGTAAGATTACAGGCTCACTGTAATACTGAATCACTCGAGCCTGTGCCCATGTGCTGTCACGCAAAGAGCCCTTTCTGTTGCAGGCCCCCCAGTGATCACTGTGGAGCCGCTGGGGATGGTGCTGGAAGCRGGTGCCACAGCAGTGCTGGACTGCCAGGCCACGGGAGAGCCCCAGCCCAGCATCAGCTGGTCCCGGCAGGGCCAGCCCRTGCTGGGCGATGACAGGGTGACACTGCTGCCCAACGGCTCCCTGCGCATCGCCGCCCTGCGCAGGGAGGACACCTCCGAGTACGAGTGCGTGGCCAGGAATCTCCTGGGCTCTGTCCTCGCCMCAGCTCCCCTCACTGTGCAGGGTAGGTGCACAAAGCATCACAGTGATCTGGAAACATTCATCTGGGTCAAATGTGGTCAGGGTTCATCTTGCCCACGTTTTATGGATGAGATGTTTGAGCTTATCTTCTCTATAAGCATTAGGTCTGAGGTAAGCTTAGTCTGAAGTGTCAGTGGGATTTTCTTTCATTAAATTTTATTCCCTTATAACTCATCTAGCTGGGAGAGACAGAGGGCTGTGAAGGGTGAGAAAAAAATTATAATGAACCAGATCCCATCCTCAGAACACGTCATGACTGAACTGTGCCTTTAAAGAAAGGCATTTAGGAGCGTATGCAGTAATTGTCTTTGAACAACGGTGAGAGATTTTTGCACAGTAATGAAGTGAGGTGGGTTTCCAAGGGTCAGAAGGTGCAGTTGTCATTTCTGTGTCAGCCTAAGGGAGCTGTAGGCACGGGCAGTGCCCACAGCACCCTGCTCCGTTTCAGTGCACGGCGGGTTCTCCAGCTGGCTGGACTGGCGGGCCTGCAGTGTCACCTGCGGCCAGGGAGTGCAGGAGCGCGTCCGCCAGTGCGACAGCCCCGTGCCGGCCAACGGCGGCCGCGCCTGCCAGGGGCCCCACAGCGAGCGGCGCAGCTGCCAGCGCCAGCCCTGCCCAGGTACTGCTGCAGCCACGCTGCCACACCGGGGGCTGCGTGGGAGGGACCTTAAAGCCCATCCAGTGCCACCCCTGCCATGGCCAGGACACCTTCCATCAGCCCAGGTTGCTCTAAGCCCTGTCCAGCCTGGCCTGGGACACTTCTACGGATCCAGGAGGCACCCCACCCTGCCAGGGAACAATTCCGTCCAAATACACAGTCTAAATCTCTCCTCTTTCCGTTTAAAACCTTTTCACCGTGTCTTATGGCTGTCTGCCCATCTAAGTCTCCCTCTATTTTGTAAACCCTGTTTAAGTACTGAAAAGCCTCAATTAATTGATACTTTTATTCTGCTTTGCATTAAGTGCCCAAACAGTGAACTTTAGCACCATGTATATTTATGGCAGATTAATTTTTCTAAGTAGTTGTAATTAATTTTGGAAAGAATGATGAAATTTCAGTAAATACTGCAAAAATATTGTTTAATGAAAACTGGGCTTTTCTGGTCCTTAGTGGATGGGAGCTGGTCGGAGTGGGGGCTGTGGGAAGAGTGTTCAAGGAGCTGTGGCCAAGGGAACAGGACAAGGAGCAGGACCTGCAGCAACCCCCCGGCTCAGCAYGGAGGAAAGCCCTGTGAGGGCAGTGCTCTGGAGTCAGTCATGTGCAATCTTAGGCCTTGCCCAGGTAAGAGATTTAATTTAACCTTATTTGCACGAGGGACTTCAAATACAGGTCTCTTTGTTTGTCCAAATTATCTCAGCTTATTTTTAGTTGTTGATTACTTTTTTTTTTAATTAAATGGCATGAGTTCTTGGAAACAGGAATCACAAATTAAGTGTAAGAAATCTCAGCAATTTCTGGTGTGTTTTACACCAGTAAAAATATTATTTTGTATTTTAATGTTTTCCAGTACTTGTTACCCACATCCCCACAGCATAAATTCTCTCTACTCTAAACCTATCCTGCAAAGCCAATTAAAATAAGAAAAGAACCAAACYAAAACCACCAACTATTTAAAGCTATGTAAAAATTATTATTAATAACTTAAGACTTTATCAGTATATTTTCCTCTCTTGTTATAATTTTTGCCACATTTTGCTCCCAACTACCTGAATATTCAGGTTTCCTTCCTGTCCCATAAGTATTTCCCACATTTGGCAGGTTGTAGTTTATTCAGAGCCTTCACCACTGRCATGTTCCCTTCTGTACAATTTGCAATGTTTGATTTTTCCATTTTTCCCTGGCTCTGCTGCCACTGTGATGTCAAACAGCCATGGGCCTGAGACTCATTTCTCTAGGCTTTGGCAGGAAAATCAGCTGTGGCTGCTGCTCTCTGGCAGCTTTTAGCCAGGCTGCCTTGGCCCTGCTCAGGCCTCCATCCTGCTCAGGGAATTGGGAAACTCCAGATTTGRTTAAGCATTCAGTTCTGATGTTCTATGACAGTGGTGAGGTGATGTAGTCAAAAAACAGAAAGGGTTGATCTCTTTCAAAGTGCTGATTGGGCCATTGCTCATGACATTTTGTGGGGGATCTGGAATATCCCAGGTGTCTGTCTGTTCTGGGGCAGTGTGGAGGATCAGGGCTATCCTGGGTGTGTGTGTCAGTCCTGGGGCAGTGTGGGGGATCAGGGACATCCCAGGTGTACATGTCTGGGGCAGTGTGGGGGATCAGGGATATCCTGGGTGTGTGTGTCAGTTCTGGGGCAGTGTGGGGGATCAGGGANGTGTGTGTCAGTTCTGGGGCAGTGTGGGGGATCAGGGATATCCTGGGTGTGTGTGTGTCACTTCTGGGGCAGTGTGGGGGATCGGGGACATCCCAGGTGTACATGTGTGGGGCAGTGTGGGGGATCGGGGACATCCCAGGTGTACATGTCTGGGGCAGTGTGGGGGATTTGGGACATACCAGGTGTACCTGTGTGGGGCAGTGTGCGAGCCGCGGTGCCGTTGCAGTGGCCGGCGAGTGGAGCCCSTGGGGGCCCTGGGGGCCGTGCAGCACCACGTGTGGCAAGGGCAGCCAGACGCGGCTGCGGCTCTGCACCAGCCCCGCCCCGGCGCACGGCGGGCCCCGCTGCCCGGGCCCCGACACGCAGCTSCAGCTCTGCTACCGCCGCCGCTGCCCAGGTGAGACCACACTTCGGCTTACCCTCCCCAGCTCTGCTTCGGCCGTGGTTAAAGCTTTCCCGTTGTAAAAGTCTGAAAAACCTCTAAAACCTGACAAAACTCCCCTTCAAGCTTTTTATTGTCACTGACTGTCACTACTTAGCACCTGCAAGTATAGAGCCTGCAAATGGGATTTCCTTCCATGTCCGTGTTGCTTTACCTCACAGAAGCCACATTTAAAATTACTGATAATTAAATGATAGGTTTCCTAAATACTTAGTTTAAAACTTTCTTATGTTCTGTTATTCATTTATCCTTTTCCTTCCACATTTCAATGAGTCCTTCATGAAAGGATAGGAAAAAATCACATTTCTGAAATAGGATTTTTATATCTAGCTGAGGTCAGGGATAACAGAGGGAAATTCCATGGATTACAATGGGCAGCATGTCAGACTGAGCCTTCTGGCTTCATGCTCCATTTTGTTCTTGCCAGATCCTACACTAAGTCCTCCACCAAGACTAGGAAGCAGTAGAAGGGAGAACTGACCTTGTGGGTGGACTTTAAAGCCCATCTCGTTCTACCCTTGCCATGGGCAGGGACACCTTCCACTGTCCAAGGGTGCTCCAATCCCCATCCAGCCTGGCCTTGGACACTGCCAGGGATCCAGGGGCAGCCACAGCTTCTCTGGGCACCCTGTGCCAGGGCCTGCCCACCCTCACAGGGAGCAATTCCTTCCCAATAACCCATCTAACCCTGCCCTCTGGCAGTGGGAAGCCATTCCCTGTGTCCTGTCCCTCCAGGCCCTTGTCCCAAGTCTCTCTCCAGCTCTCCTGGAGCCCCTTTAGGCACTGCAAGGGGCTCAACATCTCCCTGGATCCTTCTCTTCTCCAGGTGAGCACCCCCAGCTCTCCCAGGCTGGCTCCAGAGCAGAGGGGCTCCAGCCCTGGGAGCAGCTCTGGGGCCTCCTCTGGACCCTCTCCAGCAGCTCCATGTTCTTCCTGTGCTTGTGGCCCTAGGGCTGGAGCAGCTCTGCATGTGGGGTCTCACCTGAGAAGGGCAGACAGGCAGAATCCCCCTTCCCTGCTGCCCACACTGGGGGCTCAGCCCAGAGCATGGGGAGTTCTGGCCTCACCTTGCATGGCCAAGGCTGGTCCAGCTCTCACCCACCCACACCCCSAGGYCCCTGGGCAGGMATYCCYRAGYAGYTGAGATGCTGSAGGSAGTCAGTGGCAGCCATGTTCAGTTTTCCCCTGTGCTGTGTTACTCCTGCAGTCAGGGCTGTAAGTGCTGTGCCTCTCTCCCCAGTGGATGGGAAGTGGTCCCCATGGAGCAGCTGGAGCACCTGCAGCGTGTCCTGTGGGGGAGGCAGCAGGCAGAGGACACGCCACTGCTCCGACCCAGCCCCRCAGTTTGGGGGACACAAGTGTGAGGGAAGTGACATGCAGATGGATTTTTGCAACAGTGATCCTTGCCCAGGTAAGTGCTTTGGGTTGGGCTGTTCGCCCACTCCGGGTTTGGTTCTTTTCTTTTGGGGAAAAAATGTTAAGAAGCTACTCTCCACCAAATGTATTTTCCTAGCTTGACTGTCTGATTTTGAATCCCTGAGGAAGATCAAATCTGTCTGATTCTTGCAGTTCATGGCAACTGGGGCCCATGGAGCAGTTGGGGAACTTGCAGTCGGACGTGCAATGGGGGCCAGACCAGGCGGTACCGGAGCTGTGACAACCCACGCCCRGCCAGTGGTGGCAGGGCCTGTGCTGGGGCTGATGTGCAGATCCAGAGGTGCAGCACGGACCTATGCCCAGGTCAGTGCTCACAACAGCAGCAGGAATGCAGCTTTCCCTGCAAGGCATCAGGGTATACGCCACGTAAGGAATGTAGACCATGCACAGAAGTGTCCAAGGCCGGGTTGGATGGGGCTTGGAGCAACCTGGGACAGTGGAAGGTGTCCCTGCCCATGGCAAAAGGTGGGATGGGATGTGTTTTAGGTCCCATCCAACTCAAACCAGTCTGGGGTTTTGTGTTTCTGATGGCAGGAGTGTTCACACCTGCCCATTACAATGGTTCTGTTGTCCTTTGAGCTATTCCATTAGAACCTTGGTTCCTCCAGGAAGGAATTGACTTCAGCATAACTGATGCAGCCTGAAGTATTTAAAYTGAAAAATTGCTTTCTTCATTCTTTATTCTGCAGTGGATGGAAACTGGGGGCAGTGGCAATCATGGAGCCAGTGCTCTGCTTCCTGTGGAGGAGGAGAGCAGACCCGGGTGCGCCTGTGCAGCAGCCCAGCCCCATTAAACCATGGCCGTCCTTGCCCTGGGGACTCCTCCCAGATATCCAGGTGCAACACCCAAGCATGTCCTGGTGAGTACAGCCTGCATGCAGTGACAGTGTAGTGAAAGCCTGTGACATTCCTGATTGCACTGGTGCTATCTCTCATCTTGGCCAGTTGGCTGGGTAATTTAATTTTTTGGGCTTAAATCTGCCCTGCAACTTAAGCTCAGTTCTCTCTCCCCTAAAATACCCAACAGCACATATCACACGGGGTTGTGTTTTGCCTCTCTCCCATCCCCTGCACAGGTGGTCCTGCACGTGCCAAGGGCAGCATCATTGGCAGTATCAATGACGTGGAATTTGGGATTGCTTTCCTGAACGCCACAGTACTGGACAGCCCRGACTCTGACACCAGAGTGGTACAGGCAAAGATCACCAATGTCCCTCAGACCCTTGGTAGGCCTCTTTGATTTCTATCAGTTTTTTCTCTAAACACCTATGGTCTTCTGGTTTGAATCTGAAGGGCTAGACTAGTTCTAGGTCTTCATATTCAGCTCCTGTGCATATGGGTCTGTGATGAGATTAAAGCTCCTCGATTTTCTGTGGTGTTTCCTTCAGGCCCAGCAATGAGAAAACTCGTGTCCATACTCAGCCCAGTTTATTGGACAACTGCCAAAGAAATTGGAGAAGCAATGAATGGGTTTACACTCACTGACGCTGTCTTCAAGAGAGAAACTCAGGTGGAGTTTGCTACTGGTGAGTTGCTGGGATAGACCAGTTCTGTGTCCAGTAAACCAGACAGATGCTGGATTTCTGAAAAGACAGCARAGGACCATCGCTGAAATTTGGGTCTTGTGCTTACACTAATATTTTCAGACTGACTGTGGCCTTCTGAGGCTTTATTCCACCTTTCAGAGTTGTGGTTTGAAGTGTGTCATGCTTTTGCTCATGGGCATGGCACACCTTACAAAATGTAAGTAYAAAYAACTGTTCAAGGGACTGCAGTTTTKATTCCAYGTGGCTGTTGGGAGTCTGTGTTTGGGATGTGTGGTAAATCAGTGTGCTGTTCACTGCCAGGTGAGATCCTGCGCATGACGCACGTTGCCCGGGGCCTGGACACGGACGGGGCCCTGCTGCTGGATGTTGTTGTGAGTGGCCACGTGCTGCAGCTCCAGTCAGTGGCTGATGTCAGTGTCAAGGTAAAGCTGCTTTCAGGTACCACCCCTGCTCTCACGCATCTGTGCTCCTCTCACCCAGAGGAAAGCAGGAAACACTGAGTTCTGAAACCTGCTGTACTGTATGTGACTTCTTTTGTGCCTGGTTGAACTGATGATGCTGATGCTGTCTTTGAAAGCAGAAAGTTCTCATGAGGAGGGTGGTGTTGGTATCTCAAGAGTTTGAGATGTTGGCAGGTAGTGTTGAGGAGAATCTTCAGGGCAGTTATTGGTGGCTGGCATGTCAGTGTTGCTTTGGGCAGAGSTGGAAAGGTGCACCTTTAACCTCTCTGACTTGGTAGTTTGTAGCAGGTAACCTGTATTTTACTGTATTCATTCCATCATGCAAGAAATACACCTGAAGTTGTTGATATTTTGAAGAACTGCAATATGTAGTACACCCAATATTTATACCCTTCTTCCTTGGCAGAATTTTTCTCCAAAATCCTTGTTTATTTAGCACATTTGCCAGCATCTGCCTTCGAATAAAAGCCAAATAGTTAGATCTCAAAAGATTGTTATTGAGGAGTAAGGTATCTTTTAGAAATCCTCTGTTGTGGCTTCTGTCATCAGGACCCTCAATACATCAGTCTGTATCTTTTTTTAACGTATTAGACCAGGCAGTGTTAAGATGCAAGTTAAAATAAGAGTGAGAAAGACCTGTATGTGTGCAATACCCTTTGTTCAGCAGTTAAGATAAGCCCCTTTCTCCCAACACATCTCACAGCTCTGCAGCACAGGCCCAGGTGGTGCTGGTGTGGGACAGCTGGTGGTTGTGTTGCAGGATTACACAGAGGACTACATCCAGACAGGCCCTGGGCAGCTGCATGCACACTCCACGCGCCTGTTCACGGCAGACGGCGTCAGCGTTCCCTACACCTGGAACCACACCATCACCTACGAGCCCAGCAAGGGCAGGATGCCCTTCCTSGTGCAGACCCTGCGTGCTGCCTCCATCACAACTGAGTACAACCCCCTGGAGGAGGCTGTGGCTTTCACAATCCAGGCTTCCATTGCCAAAGGTACTGTTCTAGGCCTTCCCAGAAGTCAAACTGTGGGGAAAGAGTATCTTCTCTTCCTAAAATTCATTGAGTCACCTGTAGTCTCCAAAGGAAATTCTGTGAAACTTGGGTAGCTGTAGTGTAGATCCCAGGACCTAAAAGTCTTGTTGATGTACCCAGGAATTAATTATTAGTTAGCATTGCTAACAGCTGGTTTTTATGAACCTGAGCAACCAAAGGGGATGGGCATGGATTTGTGTGAGCAGATTTTCCTTTGAGAAGCTCTAATTCATGAGCAAACTGGCCTGTTACTTTTTTCAGTGCTATTTGGGATTTTTTTTTATGTAGAAGGGAAATTACTCTGGTTTGGAAGTAAATGAAGCAGAGGGATTGCCTGTCTCCGTCTTTCTTTTCAGTAACAACATTCTAAATTTAAGTGGAGTAAGTTTTTTCCTACTAGCCAGACTAGAGACTCATTGTACAATTTGAAAACTAAATTTTTTTTTTCTAATTTAAAAAGAGATGAAAGAGTCTCTCCGGGTCAAGATATGTGTTCTTCTGTAGTGACCTCGTAAGATTTGTGACATGGTGATTTGTTTGGTTTGGGTCCATTGTCCTCCTTTTTGTGTGAAGTAAAACTGGATGTTCTTTATTCTTTCACTAAGAAACTTTCCAGGATGCATTAGGCTGGGATGGAACTTGCAGCTCACTCTGAGGGCAGTGTTACTCAAGCCAGCACAAGCCATGCAATACTGACTTTTAGTGCCAAAGTAGAAAAACCACTAAAGGCTGGATTTAAAAGTTTCTGGTTTGGTGTTGAAATACAATTAATTTTGTCATAGATGGGCTGCAATTCTTACTGTTAAAGTAATGAAATGGCCATATTTTTATCCACAAGTGACGTGTGCTTCCTTTATCATACAGGGGATCGGAGCAACCAGTGCCCTGCAGGGTTTGCTTTGGACTCRTCTGGGCCTTATTGCTCAGGTAATGACTGACACAGGTGGGTGGAACCATGGAGCCCTGAAGTGCTCTGGGTGGGAAGGGGCCTTAAAGATCCCCTATTTCCACCCCTGCCATGGGCAGGGATGTCTTCCACCAGCCCAGGGTGCTCTGATCCCCATCCAACCTGGTCTTCAACACTGCCAGGGATCCAGGGGCAGCCACAGCTTCTCTGGGCACCCTGTGCCAGGGCCCCTCCACTCTCACAGGGAACAATTCCTTCCCAATATCCCATCTATCCCTGCCCTCTGGCAGTGGGAAGCCATTCCCTGTGTCCTATTCATCCAGACCCTTGTCCCAAGTCCCTCTCCAGCTCTCCTGGAGCCACTTTATGCTCTGGAAGGGGCTTTAAAGTTTCCATGAAGCCTTCTCTTCTCCAGGTGAGCACCCCCAGCTGGCTCCAGAGCAGAGGGGCTCCAGCCCTTGGCACATCTTTGTGGCCTCCTYTGGACCTGCTCTAATTAGGTCTATGCCCACCTTGTGCTGAGGGCCCCAGGGCTGGACACATTATTAAACCACCAGAATCTACATCCCCTTTATTTAGAGTTAAAAGTAGACACTTCAAAAAGTGTGAGTTATCCTTGCTTAAAAGGGTGTGGATCCAAGGACAGTTGACGATGTTACTCCTGCCCTTGCCTACAACATCAGTAGTGCCCAGGCAGCTTTTAAATTAGTACCTCAGGTACACCTGGAGGACACTGGGCCTCAGCCTCCGCTGAGCCTGCAGAGCAATGCAGGACTTAGGTGACCTGTGTGGAGGAAAGGATAAGTGTTGGCACCTCAGACAAGAGCCCATGGGTTCCTGCATGGGGGATGGAGGTGGAGAGAAGCCCATGAGTGCCCTGGCTGTCTCTCTAGAGTTGAGGTGGTTTTGGAGATAATTCTGTGGACTTAGTTCATTACCTCTTGAAAGGTTGTAAATAAAGAGAATTGCTGAATCTGGTTTTGCCCTTTACTAGTTGCAGCCCTCTGAGGAAGGATCAGATTGGAGTAGTTTCTTGGGAAGAAAAATGGTTTTACAAACATTTTCCTGTTCCAGATGAAGAYGAATGTGCTGTGGGAAATCCTTGTTCCCACACCTGTCACAATGCTGTGGGATCCTACTACTGCTCCTGTCCCAAAGGCCTCACCATCTCTGCTGATGGCAGAACRTGTCAGGGTAAGAAAGCTGCTGCTGGSGACAGCTTGGATACAAATGCCCCTWAGGTAATTTAAGRCCTTAAAATGCCTTAAGAGGCAYGTAAATTGCTAAGGAGAGGTTTTATTCAGGCCGTTCTCTCCTTATAAGAACACAAATTATTGGTGGCATTCTAATTGCTTCATAGCTGAATGTATTTGCACCATATTGGTGGGATTCCAGTTATTCCAGCTGGATGTATTTGCAGTCACATGTTTCTGGTTGCTGGTGCTGAAGGCACTGGTCAGTGTCTGCCCGTGGGGGTTTGCAGCAGCCCCGTGCTGCCTGTGGGGGTTTGCAGCAGCCCCGTGCTGCCCGTAGGGGATTTTGCAGCTGGTTTCCCATTGCAGACATCGATGAGTGTGCACTGGGGGCACACAGCTGCCACGCGGGGCAGGACTGTGAGAACCTGCCTGGCTCCTTCCGCTGTGTGCTGCGCTGCGGCAGCGGCTTCCGCAGGACACCCGACGGCTTCGGCTGCCAAGGTATGCATGGGCTGGGCCTGGGGTTAGGAGCTCTCRTGCCACTGAAACTCACTTCAGAGAGTGGCTCCAACTACCTGTCTATACATTTTCATTCATTGGAGGTTAGTTTTGTTTATTAATCTTTTGCTTCTTCTGTCTTTAGAAATAGATTTAAAATCCCATCGGGGAAAAGCTTAGCATTCTTGGGTTTGTGTCCTGTGTGCATTTTCTTGTACAAAGATGGGGAAGCAGCAAACACTCCTTAGCAGAACTTAGCCAAACCCTGCTCAGGTAATGCCCATGGGGAAACTCCCAGCCCTGGTGGCAAGGATTTGTGTTGTTCCACAGACATCAACGAGTGTCAAGAGTCCAACTCCTGCCATCAGCGTTGCTTCAAYACCATAGGAAGTTTCCACTGTGGCTGTGACCCAGGATTCCAGCTGAAGGGCAGAAAATGTGTGGGTAGGGATGAAGTTCTGAATGTCCATTCCCTCTTTTCAACAGAGAGAGTTCAACATTCACTTGTTGCTCAATTTTCTTATGAAAGAAAATTCTGCTATGGATGACACACTTGATGTACATTTTTGGAATCTGTCAAGCACTACTTAAAGCCCAGAGGAAGCAAGAATTGGGCTGAGTGCATGAAGTGATTCAGTGTGTGGACACAGGGTAATTTCATTACATGATTGCATCCAATCCTGCTTAGTTTTATTGTTTTTTGCTTTTGTTTGAATAAGATGTCAATGAGTGCAGGCAGAACGTGTGCAGGCCTGATCAGCTCTGCAGGAAYACCCGTGGTGGCTATAAGTGCATTGATCTGTGTCCCAGTGGAATGACCAAAGCAGAGAACGGGACTTGCATTGGTGAGTAGAAGCATTAATGCACTTTGTGGTTATGGGAAACACAGGCACAATRATGGTGTTTCTTTTTTTAAATAATTCTGAAGTTTGTCCATCTCCATATGTTAATATTTGCACAKACTAAAGCACCAAYTTGTTTTTGYTTATGGAACATMTGTATTTAACTTTTTTT
>CADDXX010000382.1:519616-560271 GCA_902810485.1 Alauda arvensis
TKGKWWTWAAAAAGCAGATGTATCCTTGCCACCTCYAGTTTTCCACTGTTCTTAAGCAAGAAGAGTAAGATTTCCCTTGGTGTCTTTCCTGTGTTGGCACCTTGATTTCTCTCAGTTATTCATTGATGGAAATGTTTAGTTCTGTGTATGCATGATTGCTTAAGAGTTTGGCTCAGGAGCTCTCAATCAAGATCACAAGTCCCTGTTGCTTATCAGGGAGGGTTTTAAGCATAGCTGATGTTGTAGGTGGTACCAGAGCTTTTGTTCCAGTGGGATCATGGGATGATTTGGGCTGGAAGGGACCTTAAAAATCACCTATTTCTACCTCTTGCTCTGGGCATGGACACCATCCTGCATCGCAAGCCCCTCCAAGCCCCCATCCAGCCTGTCCTTGGACACTCGCAGGGATGGAGCAGCCACAGCYGCCTCCCGCRGTGAGGATGCTGCAGAGCTGTGACTGCTCCCTTGCTGTGTGCAGATGTGGACGAGTGCCGGGCGGGGTCGCACCAGTGCCGCTACAACCAGCTGTGTGAGAACACGCGCGGCAGCTACCGCTGCGTGTGCCCGAGAGGCTTCCGCGCCCAGGGCCCCGCCAGGCCCTGCCTCGGTAAGCTGCCACTCACTGCTCTCTCTCTCTCCTGTGCTTTGCTTCTGCCTGCCTTGCTGCTGCAGCTGTGGAAGGTCTTGTGCTAGCCCTGTGGAAGGTCTTGCTGTAGAGACAGGTTTGCTCTGCGTTTCCAAATTGCCCGTCTAAAACAAAGTGCTCCTTTCTAAACAGAGATTGGATTGGGGCTGTACTTTGAGAACAAAGTGTAAGAGGGTCTCAGAGCACTGGTGGATGCATGTGGCAAGTGACCACTCCACAGGAGGCTTCAGTTATAAAATCAGGGGGGGTTTGTTGATGTRCCTGGCTGTGCCCTGGCTCACCCCTGAAGGCAGGCACACAGGGATTCCTATGGGTTCCCCTAGGGAGCACACCCCAAGGAGCTGCAAGAGGCCCCACAGACCCAGAGCTGAGTTTGGCTCCTGAACATCCCAAATACACCTCTCCCCCCATCAGGACTGCCAGGGCTGTTCCCAGCAGGCAGAGCACAGGGACCTGATCTGCATTTCTCACTCCTGGCATGGGTGGTTCCCAGCAGGGAAGGAATGGGATCCCTGGCACTCCCAGGAATGYCAGCCATGCAGTCACTCCCTGGGCCATCTTGGCATAAAGCCACACAGGGTTTTCTCCCATGGCACAGGGAGGCTCTGGTGCTCTGACAGGGAGAGCAAGAGAATTTTATGTGTGGGGCCAGGGCAAGTGGATAAGCTTCCCCTGGCATTTAAGAGACTTCAGGAAGGCAATAGGATCATTTAGAATCACCTTCACTGCATTTATGTCAAACATTTAAAATGTAAGAGCTGACCTACCCTGATAATGAGGATTTCTGAATGTGGGTATGTGACACCAGGTGATGTTGGTTCTGACTGCTGTTACGTATCATGTCAGAAAAGTATTCCTCCCTGATGACTTCTTCAAGATTAGCTTTCCTAAGTGATAAATAGATTTTTCTTGTATTATATTTTTAACAACCTAAGATTTTGGACTGTCAAAAGCCAGGAATGTTCGGGATTTCTTTAAAGAGATTAAGTTTCACTAAGAAGTATTTGGCTGTAGACCAAGATATTACTTCCACTATCTGCCTTTGTACTGAAATAAAACCAATCCCAGACTCTTAATTTATATTTAAGCCCTTTAAATTTCTAACAGGAAAAAGCCAGGTAAAGTCTAGGGCTGTAGGTTTTCACAAACCACTATCAGTCTTAAAGCTGCTTCAATGACCAAGGGTCACTGAAARCTCCCTCCTAAAGTATTTTTATCCTTTGAATTTTTACATTCCTAAAAACATATTTAAAATATAGATTCGTCCAAAGTATTGGTTTTGTTAAGAAAATCCAGTTTTTGTCATTGTTGACAGTGAGCAGGGAGGAGTTGAAAAGTAAGTAGGGCCCAGTCTGAAACAAAAGTAAATTTTGTTCCTGTCTGTGGTATTTCTATCCTGGGTAAAGGGCTTACCCTTTGTGCCACAACTCCTTTTTTTGTTTGTTGGACAGGGGTAAGATGCCCCTTTGTGACCCCCACAGAGCTCTGTCTGCCCATTTACCCAAATTATAGCATTTCTGGGAGCTGTGGTGTTTTCTCTCCTTTCCACATAGGTGCAAGGGCTTTGCTAAAAGCTTCTGTAATGCAGATTACACATGCAAGGCTATCTAGAATATAAAATCAGGTACTGTTTTTCAAAGTAGAGAAAGCCTGAAAATGCAGCCATTTCAAATTCAAAGTAATTTTACCTTGTTCTTGTAAATATTGATGTTCCCATCCCTCAGTAGCCTCTTCTCACAGGGGCAGCCCTGGAACCAACCCTGGTGATTCCCTGCAGTCAGTTCTGCTTGTGTTGCACAGGCTGCTCTTGCAAAAGAARTTGCTGAAATTCTCACCTGTTGTCTTTCATAATTTCTGTGATAATCTAATATTGCTTATCCACAGCTTGTTCCAAGTACATTGGTTGTCATGAAGACATCAGTGTTAATTTATTTTAGGCAGGTACAGAATGTAAAAGTCAGCACTTGAGTGCTAAGGAAATAAYGACTCTGTTTTCTTTTACATGTATATGAACAATAACTTTTTCATCTTAAGCACATACTGAGATTAATACACTTAAAATTCAGATTAGTTGTTGTCATACTTAAAGTGAAATTCTCATTTGYAACACGTGAAAATTTTACCCTAAGGATAATTCCACAAACAAGTGAAGTTTCAGTTGTGTGTTTGCCAGATAACAGCTGGAAAATATTGTAACACTCTGCAATTACTRCTTCTGGATTTCCAACTCTTAAAGYATTTAATTAWTAWTATCCCTCTAAATTGTTAAAAACCTTAAATGTATCAAATATTAACCACTTCATAAAAATGCAGCCTAATGTTCTACTATATTTCTGACAGAACTCATTTTTAAATACTATTCTCATGAATTTGTGGCTTGGGGAGTTAGAAACTGTTCCCAAAAGCCTCTGTTCACAGGGGACCCAAATGAAACTGAAACAGCACTGGCTTAATGGCATTTTTACAATAGCAATTGCAAGAATACACATTACTAAGAAATAATTAAACTGTTATTGCTGTCATTAAGATCATCTTTAATTTCTAGTAGGAGAGTGTTTATAATATATGTCAAGTATAGATATTTTGTGATGTATGTTAAAAGCAGGTTTTTAATTTCTGGTCATTGCAGAGTTGTTTGGAATTAATAGACTTCTACCTTTTTCTGGTGAAGAAATACTAAGGTTGAAAAGAAATACAGTATATGTCAAATTTCCAGCTGAAGTAACTTTATAAGAACTATAGAAAATTTCTTTCTGGTAGTGTCAGAGAGAGAAGGACACTCAAGGCCTTTAGCATACTTTGTATGCTCAGCACTCAGTTTTGATTTAAAGATGGGTATTTGCTGCTGGTGTGGCTCAAATAACTTTGGACTGCAATTTAAACAACTAAAAAGRATACATTGCTTAGGAAAGCAAAAATAATTCTATTTTTTAATTGCCCAAAAGTGAATTAATCTGTACTCTTTAAGTCTCCAAGCTGTCACAGCTGGAATGACCAATAACAGCATCAAAAGTAAGAACATACCTGATCTCCTGCCCTTGCTGTCTTGAAACCTTCTTGAGCCTGATGCCCCATCCCTGAAGTGTCCAAGGCCAGGTTGAGCAGGGCTTGAGGCAAGCTGGGCTGRTGGAAGGTGTCCCTGYCCCTGGCAGGGGGTGGCACTGGCTGAGCTGTAAGGTCCCTCCAAMYCAAAGCATTCCATGATTCTGTRATTYCCCCAACACAAGGCACAAATAACCAYATCAGAGCCTGTTGTGCTTCCCTTACTGTGAGGTGTAAGGAATTTCTAGCCCTGTACTTCTCTGGAATGCTCTGTGTTAAGCATCATCTTTTAAAGAAGGGCCCAGCAGCTTCTTCCACTCATCTCTGGAGCACTTAAGGAAGAAAACCCCAATTACTAAGAGAATATTGAGCAGCTGAGGCTGAAATGAGGCTTCAGCAGGGCTCCTGTCCTGGTGAGCACAGTCACATCAGTTTGTGGGAGACTGAAGGTGTCTTACAGTCCAGGACAGTKGATTCTGCCTGCTTGGCCACATGTTCTCCATGTCTGAGTGCCTCTAAATCTCGCTTTTATGTCTTCAGCTTGTTCCTGAGACTGAGATAAGTATCTGTGTGTATATATACGTATAGTTACGTGTTGTTGTTTGTTTGTTTTCTCTCCTTTCCACATGGTTTGGGGCTCTGGATCATGTCACATGAGCAGACATTAATGAATGTGAACAAGTGCCTAAACCCTGTGCACTTCACTGCACCAACACCCCTGGCAGCTTCAAGTGTTTCTGTCTACCTGGGCAGCAGTTACTGGGTGATGGGAAATCTTGCGCCGGCTTGGAGAGGGTGCCAAATTCGGGTGCCTWTTACAGTAGCTATAACTATGCTCAGTTCTCCCCTGGGAGAGACAACCAGCAACTGCAGCACTATTACAGGCACTCCTCAAATCTCTACAGCTCCTTCTCAGAGTATAGCAACAGCAGAATTCCTTTCTCCAGGACTAGAAGGAACCTTAGAGAAAMTTGTCCTGAAGGCTATGAGGCAAGAAATGCCAGATGTGTAGGTAAATGTCAGTCCTGTCTATGCAACTCTGTTTTGGGCCTTACTCTTAGGTTACTGTGTGATGTGTACCAGGGGCTGAGGGTTTGTGATGCTGGGGTTGTGTTTTCTGTTACCCTGGTCAATATTCARAGGGTTCTGCATGTTCTGGTCTCTGCTGTCTTGGCTCACATYGTAGCAAAAATGTTCTCAACCTCCTCATAACCTCTTGTTTTAATTGTGCTGCTTRTTACCTGTTTGCAAAGTATTTCCCTCTGTTATTCTCTCTCTCCTGATCAGGGTAGCTTACCTTGGTGAATCTTCCCACACACCAGTAGCCCAAGTCTTGTCAAAGAGCTTCTGTCAGACTCCCATTGGCAGCAGTAACCTTGTTAGAAAGGTTTGGAATTAACATCTTAGAACTGATCACAGTGGGGCCAGTGCCAGCACTGCCACAGGACCGTAAGTCACTGTCACATGGGCAACAGGCACAGAAGCTTTTAAATTRTTRTWATTATTTTATGTAAGAAAAGGGGTTGCAATGTAATTCAGTGAGCATGGAGAAGACATCAAACCTTGTATTTAAGCTARAGAGGTTTCAGTAGTCATATCCATGTGGATTATTATGGTATAGGAGTTTTAATTGAGACACCCAGGGATACAACTCTGAGGGAGGGAAGGGTTTGTTTCAAATTTGGATCTCATCCCAGCTTCCAGTTGGAATTAGTTAATATGCCATGAATATTAATAATATTAATATTCTATGAAACTTTAATTAAATATCTAAATTTTAAAATTATTGTTTAACATGAAAAATACCCCAAATGATGCTTTTGTTAAAGAAAATTCTTTCAATAGGCAACCATCAGGATTTGCTAACAGCACAGAGGTTTGTAGTCACATGTTTTTCTCTTCTATGTTTGCATTTTGATCTAGTGCAACCCCTGTCAGTCAGAGGGGATGCAAAAACCTTCCTTCCACTGATGGAACCATGCAAGTCTGAACTCCTGCATGAGATTACTTTACTGCTATCCTGAACTAGTGTTTCAAAAGCCATTATAATTATAAATTAGCTGGGTCTAAATCGTGCTAATGTGCCTTGAAAACTTTACATAATGTGGTCTGGTACTGGCACTTCTGTATTTGAAAGGGAGATTAAAAAAAAAAAAAGAGCATTTAGTGACAGTCTTCCCAGCTACTGAGCCTAATTCATCCCTCTGGGACTGGCAAGGTCAGTTTAAAAGGGAAACAGCTTTGCCTGAGGAGGGAGTGACTGTAAGGAGGACTCCCCCAGTGACAAGGCTTTCTCTGGTGAGATACAAGGAGTGTGGGTGTTCTCTAAGCCTGTTGCTTAACACTGATCGATTATCAGGCAGCCCAAATTGCTTTGGGGGCAGGACTGTGTGTGTATGACCCTGGCAGTGGACACAGGTGGCACATCCCCCTTTGTCCCAGAACTCTGCCTCGGGACTGGTCTCAGCTGGGATCTCCTCAGCTGCTCTTCAGGGAGGAGCCCCTCAAAGCTGACTATAGTGCCTGCAGAGTCACAAGGAATGGCACAGGTAAGGGGAGAGCACACTCCAGTCTTAGATGTTCAACCCCATCAGGAAAAAAGGTCCAGACAAGTCCCACCAGCTCTGTCCATACACTTGCAGTGCATAAAAAGGGGAAAAGTACCTGTGTTCGTGGCTCAGGGAATGCTGAGGTGCTGGTGCTTCTCTCCACAGACATTGATGAGTGTGAGAGCAGAGACACGTGTCAGCACGAGTGCAGGAACAGCCTGGGCAGCTTCCAGTGTGTGTGTCCCGCAGGATACCGCCTGATGGCCAACGGCAAAACCTGCCAAGGTACTGTGCAGTGCTGGGGGGAGGGCTGCAAAGAACCTGGCACAAACCAGCACATGGCTGAGCCACCTCTCTGAACTGGCTGTGGGAGAGTCAGCATTTTAAATTTAAAGTTTGAGAAGTTTTTATATACCACACTTTACTGTTTCATAAAACATTAGCAAACTAGACAATTGCAACTTCTAATTCTCTGCAGTTCCCCTGTGGCCTCACATTTACACTGAGCTCCAAGCTCTAGGGTCAAACAGTGGCACATTCTGGGCTCTGCTCACCCTTTACCCACTTTGGTTTTCACYCTTTAATTCTACCAGCAGCTGATCCCTTGCATGTTTTTCCATCCAGATATTGATGAGTGTCTTGAAGAGAATATAAATTGTGGATCAAATCAGATGTGTTTCAACATGAGAGGAAGTTACCAGTGCATAGACACTCCTTGTCCACCCAACTACCAGCGAGAGCCACATTCTGGGTATGTTTCATTCTCAGCCCCTTCTCACCTGCCCCGAGCTCAGCTCCCTTAACCTGTGCTTGTTAAAGAAGAAAATATAAGTTTGCCTGACACCAGTAGAGCTCACATTAGCTAAAGGTAAGGCATTGACATTGGAGATCATAGAATCAGAGAGTCCTGGCATGGTCTGGGTTAGGAGGGACCTTAACAGAACAACCAGTTCCACTCTCTGCCATGGGCAGGGACAACTTCCACTGTCCCAGGGTGCTCCAAGCCCTGTCCAGCCTGGCCTTGGACACTTCCAGGGATCCAGGGACAGCCACAATTTTTCTGGGCAACATGTGCCGGGGCCTCAATTACCAGGGGAAGAATTCCTTCCTAACATCTAATCTGGATCAGTAATGGCCTGACTTGCCATCAGCTTCAAAGTATAAGATACATTCTTTTACTTGTGAAAATAATGCTAAGTTCCTGTTAAGCTTTGTTATTTCCCTGTTCTGGGAAAAAAAACCCATATTGATTTCTTCTAATCTTTCAATAKCCTCAAAGAAAAATAGCTTGTTTYATAGTCAGAAACCAGCTTTTGGGATCAAACTCAACTGCAGTAACATCTACAGGGACATGGAAGTTATGTCCTTTGACCTCCATTAGCACCAGCAAACTGCATTAGCAAAGATACCATGTTTTAACTTTTGATTAATAAATTTCATTTTGCTCTTCATTCCAAATTCTTTTATTTTATGACCTAACTGACACATACCTGCAGTGCTGCCCAGAACATTTTAAACTAGGTCTTCCCATTCTAATGTTTAAGAGGAGTCACTAAAACTTACCCTTACCTTGACATCAGTGTAGTCAAAATCTTTTTGAAATGGTCCTGTTGAGGCAAAAAGAGAGATTAAGCTGGGCTGCAGCTCTAAAGGAACAATGGATGAAGAGKGCATGAGCACTTTTAGAGAACTTTTAATCTGCAACAGGGTAAAGAAAAAGAATTTCTCCCTGAAGACCTATCCCAGTAGGGGATATTATAAGGGCATAAGGTCCTCTAAGACCTATCCCAGTACTTAAGATACTGTGCCTCCTCCCTGGGCTGATGTCTTCTGCTTCTTCCTAGGTTCTGTCTCAAGAGCTGCCCGGCCAACGACCTGGAGTGTGACCTGAGCACGTACGCGCTGGAGTACAAGCTGCTGTCGCTGCCCTTCGGCATCGCCGCGGGGCAGGACCTGATCCGGCTGGTGGCCTACACCCACGACCAGGTGATGCACCCCAGGACCACGTTCCAGATGGCGGAGGAGGACCCCGCGGTGCCGTTCGCCCTGCGGGATGAGAACTGGAAGGGGGTGGTGTTCACCACTCAGGCGCTGCGGGAGCCCCGGACGTACCGCATGGGCGTGCGCGCCCTGTCCTACGGCGCCGACGGCAGCGTCGAGTACCGCACCACCTTCATCGTCTACATCGCCGTGTCCGCCTTCCCCTACTGAGCCCTGCGGCTCAACCTCACTGCCAGGGGGTGCTACYGCTTCAGCCTGGCTCTGCTGCCTGCCCCGTGCAGGGAACCACTGCACTTCAAAGGGTGCTATGCTCTTCTGCTCCTCCCCTGCTTCCCGGAGGCTGCCTCTCCAGTTCCGTTATTCCAATTCAAGAGGAAGATCCGTGGCTTTGAATCTTCCATGGCTTTGAGGACCTGTTACCACTTGCTTTATTTATTACACTGGAATAGTAATTTTCCACAGTATGTTCTGAAAACGAGCAGAGAAATCCATGTAGTCAAAGCAGGAAGCAAGGAGCAGCCTCCACTGAAAGTAACTGAAGAAAATCAACCCATAATTCCAAGGGGTCTACATATTTTAAAGGTTGCTAAGTGTTTTAAATTTTATATCTATTAGATTTTTTCCTTATCAACTACCCAATAGAATTAGGGCTGTGCTATACTATGTTGTGTGCTCGAACCCACCAAATGCCACTGTGCCCAAGGGTTGCAAATGCTGAAACAAATGACAKGAAATTTGTTTGCAGCTAACAAATCTACAGGAGAATTTGGAACTGGTACCTTTGGTTTCCATGCAAGTGTAGAGATGTTGCTATTTTTGGGAAGGAAAAACCAAAATGGCTTTTTCTACTTAACAGAGCAGGTATTTTATAACTTGTTTTTACTCTGCCATTCTGGTGTAGGCATTTATTTAACCCAAATGCAYATCCACTGCCACACTCCCAGCCCAGTAAATGGCCTGGGGTTTTACGCACATGGAACATTTTTCTCCAAAGGTGATGTAAGTTTGGTTCAATAATGTCAATACACTGTACACAAGTAATTTTGCCAAGATGTATTCTATTTTTATGGATTTGTATATATGTGGTTTTTCCTGTGTGTATTTTCTATGCAGTAGCTCAAGAGTGTTTTACACTTAAGTTTGCATAAGAGGACAATGTCAGTACAATGAAAATAATCAAAATAAAGGTTCCCATCACTTTTGAGACTACCGGGAGTTTTATCTTTGAAAAAATTCTTCTCCATTTCTAAAGCTCTCACCCTTAGTGCCAGGGGACAGTGCAGAAGGTACCATGCCTAGCAAACCAGGGAGCAGCTCCAGCTCTTTTCCCTCTTCCTGGCACTCTGGGGTAGTAAGAGATTATCACCAGCTTTAAAGTAGATTTTTAGCCACAGGGACAATTTCTCTCCCAGCAGAATTTTGTCTCTATTCTTGTATATTATTAACTAACTTTAGACATCCCCACTTGTTGTCCCCTTGTTTTTTCTTCCTTTTCCAGTGTATCAAGTGAAGTAGTCCTGCTAAGCATGGATAACTTAAAATTACTTTGCACTTTATACAAATTTATCTGAGTTACAGACACAGGTTTGCTTCTCAGAAACCTGACTTGAAAAAATAAAAGCAGCTCAAAGAAGACAAATCCCATGAAAAAGACATCAGGGAAAGAGAAATGAAAGTTATAAATAGGTACAGGTAATTACCTCAATGTCAACACTGCAAGTGATGTCCTTAAGGGAATCTAATTCCACTCCCACAACACAAAGATTTCCMCTCTGATGTATTTTGTGAGAAGGGAAAAAGCCCCAACAGAGGTGACAGGCTTTAAAGAAGTAATAGTCACTTACCAGATGGAAGCCACTTGATCAGAGCCCTGGCTCCAAGTTCTGCCTTCTCATCCAGGCTTTCCCGGAGCCAGCTCAAGGAGGAGCTGTTTGTCCACATGGAGGGTGTTCCTTACCCTGAGCTGATGCCAGGCCTGAGGGACCAGTGAGATGTGGGTCACCGTGGGTGTGGTGGTTTTCAGTCAGGACTCAGAAGGGAAGTGCTGAGTAAAGAAGAACTTGTGCCATGGCCTTCTCTTCTTTGGACATCTTCAGCTGAGTTACAAATTTCATTTCTGTGYAATTAAAAAGGTTGAAAGTATGTTAAATTAGAGCAGCTGTGCCTGCTGCTGCTCTCTCTCCATAGGCTACCTGGCCCTGTTGCTGACAGGCTGGAAAARCTGCTGCTTATCATTAATTTTCCTGGTCTAACTTGAGAAGCAAGGGGCAGGTTAGTACTTGTTATGTTTATGTGCCCACATGAACTTGGGTGTTTGCTAAAGATTAGAAATCCTGCTTTCATAAATCCAAAATTTTAAATACAGTAAGTATTCTGCTGTGTTTATTACCACTTTGGGTWAGGCTGCTCAAGCCTTACATGCAGTTTTCAGTGTCTGAGGGCTGTACAGTCACTTTGTCCAAGCCCCTCTATTAGTCTGCACAATATTTGCACAGTTAGAGGTTCACTACCATCCCATAAAAGGTCATCACATCATTTGTCACAAAACCATTTGCAAATGCCCTCCTATCACAAACAACTAAGTRTCTAATAACAGCACCCTAAGAGCAATGTGTGAGAATGTTCTTACTAAAAGACATCCCACCACCAGAAAAATAATACTTAAAAAATAAAGGGATGTCTTAGGGAGGGCAATTAATGAACAGATAGTTCATGCTCCACTTGCTATCTCAGGCTTGTGCTTACCTTCCTTCTGTCCAAGTCTACTGTTCCCACTGCTTATTGGATATTCTGGAGCAGCATTTTCTCCTGGCCTCTTTATCTCTGAAACACTGTCCTGTGCCACAGGCTRCTGCCTCTGTTCCTGGCCCTCACCTCTGCAAGCACAGCAACATTTCATTAAYTACACCACTGGGATTAACACACCCTGTGGAAGATGGCAAGAGGATTTCCATAGGAATTTGTACATAGGGGTGGTTTCAGGGTGACATCTGGTGGCATCCCAGCAGCTGGGCACAAGTCTCCTGAGCCTCACCTCTTGGTGGGCACACCTTGGATCCCAGCCACCTGTTTGCTGCAGCAGTGCCCAGAGCACTCAGCCCACGGCTGGATTCCAGGAAAACATCTGCTAAAGCCCAGCCTTTGCCAACCAGAGCACAACCAGACTCTTCCTTACAGAAACAATCGTTCCTTGGTAAAGCCTAAAGGAAACTACATGTTAAACACAGCAAAATCCCATGTGATTCCTTGCAAGTCTAAGGAGAGGACCAAGGCAGGAAAAGGAGTTCAGGGATGAAATTAGGCCTGACTAGGGGCTAGAAAGGATGGAAAATTCACAACCAGCATCTTTTAAAGGTGACTGATGCCCGAATGCCAACCCCACCACAGCATCAGGTTTCTGTATCTCACACTCACCATACAMGGCAGGTGTTCAGGACCCAGAGGCAGGTAAGGAATGGCTGTCACATGTTCTGTAGGGACCCAGCTTGCCAGCCCCTGGAGAGAGGAAATGCACTGGGGTTTTGTTTTTCTTCACACACTGGCTGAAGTAAAAAAGCTACTGCATGGATACAGTAGCGAGCCTGTGCTGGATGCACTGCACTGTGGGCTAAAKGGAAAACTTGTCATCAGGTGAGATGGATGCTCAGCAAAGACCAGAGCAGCTGTGCCTGACTGGAAATGTCCACTTCCAAGTCAGCTCCAGACAGTGGGTGCRAAACCAAGGCGGATGCTGAGTAACGCAGCCGTCATTGCCCACATCGGYGGGGCACTTACAGGCAGCACACTGCTCCTGGGCTCCAGGGGGGAGTTCTGGTGCCCTTTGACTYCAGAGGCGTTTCTAGTTCTGGCAGCTCAAATCCAAGGCTGCTGCCAATAAAAACTTGGCACAGTGCAGCAGCTGAAATCCATGGATTATCTTACGAGGCTGGATGACGGCTCCCGCCCTGCCATCAAACACGGGTGGGAGCAGGACACAGCACTGGCTCTGGGATCCCCCTGAACAGGGTGTGGAGGAGGCACCTGGCACATTTCCACTTACCTCTGTCAGGATATGGGATGTACACATGCAGGGATGGGCGAGGGCTGCTGTTTCTGTGGAGAATCCTGTGGGCAGATTAGGTTCCTCTGGCCTCACAGGCTTTGGCCTCTGCTCCAGCAGAGAGCTTTGATTCAGCCCAAAATCAAATGGATCTCACTGCCTTCACTCAGCACCACAACGAAGTCTGGAAACCTAAAGCAGCTTCTTCACCWACTTCCATTAATGCTGGAGAGTCTGAATGGCTTAAGTGCAGCTCTGTTTCTTAAGGGGAAATCAGACWTTTTCAGCTCTTTCACATGCAGAAGTTCCCCATTCATGCAGAGCTGCTGCTCCACAGGGACGACAAGAACTCTTAGTGAATGACTTCATTTGCCCCTTGTAACCCTGGGCAGACTGAGAGGCACAGGCCTCTGGGACAGCAAAGAAACACCAGAGAGTGCTAGCTGATGGCCAGAGATAAATGGGGCTTAGGCATCACACCTCCAGCAGTACTGCACTAATCATCTCCACATCCAAGCAGCGCATCCAGCCAGGCCCTCTGGATAAGTTAAATGTGATCCCTCGCTGGCTGCAGGTTTTTATAAACAGATTTGCATGTCTGGACACACAACACMATTCCAATCACTTCTCAGCTCATTGGAGTCAATGTTCACATCTTCACTGCACAACTAGTGCCAGATTATTCTGCTTTGATAAATTTAGTGTTAGAAAGGGAAGCAAAGGAGAATTGCTTWCAGATAAAGGCATGTGGATAAAAAGGTGCTCTTCAGTGCTAACATAGATTCAAATTATAACTTACGAATAACTAAATAATGGGGGCATCCCAAACATCACCAAGCCACAGGGCTGTTCAGAACACAGAGCAAAGGTTAAGAAGCGCTCTGAAGTAATGCTGTGCAAGGAAAAGAGAACCTGTTATTTTTCACTGCATGTAAGCACTGCACATCTCCTGTGGTTCTGGATAGCTTAAGTACCTTGCAATGCAGTGAGATGCAGCTGGCTTCCTTATTAATAACTTCTTATGGCTAAGGACTGACACAAGCTGCCCTCCACACCTTTTAACAGCCTCCTGCTCAGCAGTCACACAAATCAAGTCCTGCCCTCCTGCTTGATCACAACTSTCTCAAGGACTCCACTGATAGAAAACACCTGAGAGTTATCAAGAGATCTGCAATGCACAGCCCGTAATTCAAACAAGGCCAAACTTTTGCTATGCAAAACTATAGCAGAACCACTGGCAAACACAAAGTTGTATTTAAAAGCTTCAAAAAATGAATGTATCTAATTTGGTCAYCAGCTTCAGAGGCAAAGCCCACCAACATCTCTGAAGTAAAGACTCCTATGAGTATTYCCCATTACCACTGTCCCTGATAAACACAGTGGCACATAACAAAGCCCAGTTCCAAACAGCATCAGGGTTCCTTCACAGGATTTCAGCTGCATTGTCTCTGGAATCTGCTGCTGTAGATGTAAAAAAATTAGGTTTGCAAACCTGGGAGAAGAATGAGTTCCCAAACACCGCAGGAACAACTGGAGTGTGCCAGCTCTTCACATAAAGCAGGCAAAGCAACAGGACTTCCCCATGCCTGGAGAGGAAAATGCGGGGTTCTCTGGTGCCACTGCATGACTGACTGAAAGGGAAGAAGCAAAAATAACATGAGAAAACCACATTAAAATACTGAAGGGACTACAGGAGCCCCAGTGATAAGTAGGGGAGGACAAAGCTTCCTTACACCAGGACCTGCTGAGATGTCCTAGCAACTCCCATGCTCAAGAGCTTATTGGGAGAGAGATGGGCTAAAAAAAATCTGCAACAAAACCATCACTTCTTCAATTTCTCTTCTACTTAAAAGAACTGGACTTTAAATATAAACCTTGTAAATAACTCTGATTGCATCAAATTTATTCATCCTTCCTCATCTGTCTCATCCTTCCTCATCTGTCTGCAAGCAGAATTAGCTCACCAGTATCCACTATTTACCAATCCTTCAGGCCAGCCTGCTTTCCCCTCAGCTGCTGTGGCCTTGTTGAAAAGGAAATATTGGTGGTTTTCTTACTGGTTGCTCTGCAATGCTCTCAGTGATGCAGAGACTGATAGAGAACCTCAAGTTGGGTGTAACCCTGCAAAGMCTGTGCCAAAATATTACCGCTAACGTGTCACAGCTCATGTTTTGAAGATTTTTTGGATGCATAAACAATGTTGTCCTTTAACAGWTGAGGCTCTAAGACAGAAGTGGTTTGTGTTCACCAGCCCAAATGCACAGCAAGGTAGTACCATGGTGTTTTTACCACCTGTAGTAGCTTTACTACAGACAAGCAAAGAACCATCAGCAATTACCAAAAGGCCACATCTAATGRAAGCCAGTCACAATCTTGCTAAAAAACTCCAACTGCCTTCAAATTGAGCACCTCAGCTAATCAAAATCTCTCTTAATCATAGTAAAGTTCTCAGCAGATACAAGTCATAGCAAAAGCTAGGYTTTACTTAGWGGTGATGTAATCAAAATGGTCATGATATAGATTTGAAAACGATAAACAGGACAGAAGGGGACACTGCAGAATGATTTACCACAGCATGTAAAAACACACCAGCAGAGCAGCTAATGGAAACAAGCTGAACTTAGCTAAAAATCAGCTTTTTGAAGAAGTAAAGCTGGTTTTTGAGCAGGTTCAGCACTGCCAGATTAGCCCCTGTTTGTTTACAAAGCCCTGCTGGTTATCTAAATAAATCACACAGCACTGGTTCTGCTCCCACCTTGTGTGCTAGAAAGGAATGAACAGAAAATAACAATCACCAAATCTCCAGCCTGAAACTGGAATTTAAACCAGTCATGTTAAGTCAGACATTTTCATGATTTAGAGCCATGTGAGTAAAATTGCCCATTTCCACAAGTTTTTGCAGTATTTTGACAAAGTCCTTTGACCACCTAAAGCTGAGCTGAGAAAAACACGATGSATGTTTGTTCCACTTGGCAAACCTCAAACTTTCCCAATTTTCTGTCATCATTTGTGTCTTTCAACAAATGCTTCTGATACTCAGATACACATCCAGATAACATCTTCAAATTAGATATTTGTTCCCAATTACACTGAAGTCAATGTCTGAGCTTTAGGTACCTGAGCATCAACTTCTCAGCCACCTCTCAATGACAGCAATGACCTTTCCTCTGAATACAGCAAGTTCTTTCCCCCCCACTCACAATAACTCCGAGTACTSTTACAAAGACTTTGATCTTAGTCTCCAAACACAAGCAGCTACTTCTCTCCTTTCAAGTCCTCTTCAGCCTGTCTTTACTGCCAGGAATCAGCCTCACTACACTTCCAGATCTGTTTGCCCTTCCTCTCAAACTGGCCTTTTTTCACTTGGCAGGAGTTTGCTCCTTGCACAGAACAACTTCATTTTGCTCTTTCAACTGTTTCTCCAGAATACTCCTCTGTTGGGGTGTCATTAGAGATAAATACAACAAAGATATTGAAATGCATAGCTACAGGAAAGGAGTCCAACACCACTTCCTGTACAAGTTATCTAAAAAATTACTTTTGGAAGCTATTAAACGCCTTCCAGCATAACATCATGTTGGTAAACAGCACTTTCATAATGGTTTCCCTTATGAGAGGGTTGGTTATTGAGCTGTTTTTTCCAGTTTTACAAACTCTGTCCAGATAAACTCCATTCCATTACAGACAAAGGTGTGTGTGCTTGGAATTTTTAGGACCTGTTCCGCAGTGTGCTCCTGGGGGAGGAACAGGGGGTTCCTCTGGCTTACAATCATATATTACCTTACAAGGAATGCACTGGTACCACACCAAAACCCACGATGGAGAAGTATTCTCAAACATGTGAACACTGCTACCAAAAACCAGGAGGATTGACTGAAGGAGCCCTTGTTACTCCACAGGAGGGGACAGTGACAGAGGAGTGGTGCTGAAGGAAGGATGCACTAACATCAGAAGTCTTGGACTGCAGGTGGCCCAATGAGACTTGCCATGAACATCAGATGCTGCCACCAGCACTTGCAGGTGGCAAGAGACAGAAATTCCCTAGGTCAGAGACATCCATGAACATGAGGGACTCAGCAGCACCAAACCCCCAGGAGTCACAGACAGACCTGGGGTACATTTAAATCAGAAAGGGCATCCTCAAACACCAGGTCATGTTTCCTGTACACCATGGATGTATGGATTTAGTTCAAATGGGAGCTGTCACCAATTCCTGACAACATCCTGAGCAGCTACTTAGAGTACATGAGCACTTATCACTGCACCCTCAAGCCCACATCACACTGGGACAACTTCAAAGCAGAAACCAGAATTTAAGTCCATATTTGCTGAAACAGTGGACAGGTATTTTTTGTAAATATAACAGGGGTTTCATTCTTCTGTTTTGATTTTTCTTAAGAAATCAGTACACAGAGCATCAAAAAGCTCTGCTACTAAGCAAGCAAGCCTGCAGTTACAGGTTTGAGCTTAGAGGATGAAATTCTGGTTTTTTTCAGTATTGTCTCCAGCACAAAAGGAATATGTACTTGTAGTGTTTGTAAGACTGTTGGCAGAAATAAGGTTATACTAATTAGCTTCATCAAATTAATTAATTAATAAAATGAGAGTTTATGTTCTCACACAGAGATGGAAAAAACTCCCTACAGATACCTGAACAAAGCACTGCCTACATGCTATGCATTCTTCTTATTTATTAGTTATTATAAAATTTCACCTGGAGTATTATTTCCTGTGTCCCCATATTCCAAGTGAGCTGTAAATWCCCTTTGAGAGAGACTGAAATGAAAAATAACCATTGTTATTGCCTGAATGGTCACAGGTTAGATAGCCCACTTCTATTGATAAATGTTCTCAGAAGACTGAGATTTTAGATTATATCTGTTGTATTTTAACAACAACACAACAACAAAAACTTCAAATATTTTGAGAATTATAATTTCTGTTCCATAGCAGAATGATATGCCAGTTATTCTATCAATTTTCTACTCCTGTTTTCCATAGACAGATTTTGWAAGTAAAGATAATCTTTGTTAGCATTTGCCTATTATGCAGTCATTGTTTATTTTTAAGCTGTTCTGGTCCTCCACTAAATACATTTACTTTAATAAGATGAGCAATAGTACCTGTAAATCAGAACATCTGGGAATGCCTGCAATATGCCAGACATTCTTGTGCAAGAGTAATCACTCCAAATAAATGTTATTTGCAATGCTCTTTAAGACTATGCCAGATAAAGTGATGATAAAAATGTAAAAAGTCTAAAAGGATGGGAGTAACATCATATCCCTGAAATCATCACCAAATGTTCATATTTTCTGAGGTTCACATATGAATCACAAGSAAACTACTGTCCTGGCAGGACCCAAAGGTCCCAGAAGGGGAACATGGATGATGTTCACAGGAGGAAAAAAGGAAAGAGAATAATGGAGCAAAATCTACAGATTATCATRTTCTATRGACAGTTTAATTGTTCAAGGGAGTGTTCATAGATTACYTGGGACAATTAAGGGTGATGTTTTTGAATTAAACTGCTTTCATTAACAAATGCAACTTTGGATGGACTTCAAAACATCATCATCATGATCTTATGCATCAATAGGCCAATACCAGTATTTCCTTTCATTAGGACATAAGTTAACAAGATTATAAGGAGGAACTAATGGCAAATATCTACACTTTCTCATTTTTCACTATTTAATGATGTGATTTTGCTACAAACTAGGCAAGCTGCTTTTAAATTATCTCATATTAACYTAAAGTAGTGTTTCTGAGAGATAATCTTTGTCACTGAGATATAAGTTAAAGTTTTAGCTTTGGTTTCAAAACAGGGTTGAAAGGCAAACTAGTACTGTGATCAAAATACTCKAACAGAACTACAATTATCTATTTAAACATTGCTTCTGAAACTAAAAACACCCAAACCAAAACACTGGTTGGGAAACTGTTGAGCAGCAGGAATGAATATTTTTCACARTTTTATATACAGAACGCTGCAGATGCTACACACCTTATCTTTTACAACTACTGGAGTGATTTTTCTGACTCTTGTCAAAATTTGCTTAAATTTCACAGTTAGCAAGAGAAACCAATAATTGAATGACAGAGCTCACCAACATGGAAGGACAAATTTTAGAAGGGCGACTGAGGCATTCTACCCTCTCACCCCAAGCCAYTGAGAAAGCAGAAATTACCCTAGTACAGGGGGACTGAAGTAAAAATAAATGCAGTTGCTCTGCAGCACCAGGAAGCTGGGAAATGAGTGTTGTTGCCTCTCCATTACCTATGAAATGGCAAGGTTTTACTGGCTGCCCAAAGAAGACTCCRACAGACAGTTGTGATAGACGACTTAGTCAATGGAACTACCTCAGATCCGTTCACAGTGAAGTAATGTCTCCTAAATAACTGTCCCTGCTCCACTGTCTTACAGCAAGAGTCTTCCAAAATCACCTCAGGGTCCTGCTGCAGCCTCAGCTCCACTGTGCTCTCACAGCAGTGCAGACTGAGAGGGCAGCCAGCGAGGGACACCGGGAAGGAAACCCTGCCACCATGATCCTTCTCCCACCTGGTTCAAAAATGCATCCAACTCCATCTTAAAACTCATTTGTCAGCAGGCTGTTCCCAAGTGTCAGCGATATGATGCCTAAGAACCTTGTTCTAATTTCCTGCAATCTTACTTACAAAGTGCTTAAAATGATTGGACTTTTGCTGCTGTCGCTGAAGGTTTTATTAAACTGAAGGTTCAAATAATCCTCTTCCTCTTGGTCCCCCAGATCCTTATTGCCTGGAGGTATTTACACATAGAAATCAAAGCCCTTCTTTGCTAGAATTAACAAACTAAACTCCTCTGTGCTTTCCTCTTGCGTATTTCCATTACTTTATTTATTATTGCAGCTTCTTCTCATTTKTCTTACTTTCAGTACCTTGTGCTCAGGCAGCCAAAGCTGCTCACAAGTAWCCCATATCAGTCTAAAAATATTAACCAAGCCCCCTGGTTTGCTTTCACTAACTCCAGGCCCTGAATTTCTGAACTGTGCTGGTCTAAATGTCACCAGAAGAGTTTGAACAGCGTGTCACAATAATGGGGCAGTTTTATCTGGCCACACAGTGAAGTTCACTGAGTAACCCGAGCCCTTGGGGGCAGAGCACCAGGGCGTTGCCATGAGGTAACGCAGTCATCAGCCCCAGCCAGAGCCCTGGAACAGAATGTTAGGAACATAACATCAGCCCGAAAATGGTGCCAAACTTCTGCAATCCTTGCAAATTCCACGGTCATCTCCCCCATCCCCCAGGATTCCCAAAGACAAAAACACTTCAGCCTATCTGCTGGCAGGGAGGGYTATTCCCGGCCCCTCCATGAGTGAGTTTTCCAGGCAGTGCCTGCTGCCCACGGCCTGGTAGCTGCTCACTGACGCCAAATCCTCCCGCTGCTCTCACGTCCTGTGTCTGCAGCCCAGCCCATTCCCATCAACGCCCCGCTGGCCAAACAAACCAGCACATCATCTCCACCAGCACTGAGGGACTCATTGAGCRCCCAGAGCCTCTCAGTCTCTGCTTACGCCTCCCAGCATCTCCTTGACCTTCACTGCCCAGCTTCAGCTCGCCTCCCGCTAAGTTCTCGTTAATGCCATATTTAAAATTCACCTGAACTGGCCCCATTTCCAACTGGATCTAATAATGCAGCTGATTAAAACAAAAGGCCACCCCTGGCATGATGCATACTCTAGTCACCTGTATTTCAGTAAACCTGAGATGAAACAAAAGGGCTCAACCCATATGGACACCACCTACAAATCAGGATAGTCCCATAACAGGGCCAGTCTGTCTTTCATGTTTACCACATCAGGAATACTGCAAAGAAACACCACAACCATCTCAGCAAAGCCTCAAGACAATATTCAGGATTTGTGCATATTCTGAAACCACGGTGAAACTCCTGGGAATTTGAAAGCATCCTAAGGTTTAACATTTATTATACACAGATGGGAAAAAAAATGCTTGGCTGTTTTGTTGCTTTTCACTTAGAGGTAATAGGCTGGAATACATTCCAATAACATCTACTATTTTATGTATATATTTTACTGATATAAATAATTGATATAGGAAATTTTCCTAGTTATATTATCCTTTTTTAGGATCATTTAAGTAGCTACTTGTTGCAAGGTCCTAAAGGAAATATTTATCATCACATTTATAAAGTACTGCAAATAACTGAGTTTTCCTGTTTGGTCTTCATTTCGGGCAAAATAGGCACAATTAATATTTAAGCTTTATCAGAACTTGATATAAACTTGGAAAAATATCCTATATTATCTGTGTTCTATTTCAGAAATAAACTCCTTTAACCTAACCTATGCTCACAGTTCTAGTATTTGTATTTAAAAATCACTGTAATGCATTAAAAGTGAGCCTCAAATTGATTTGGAATTTAAATACTTATGTCTGATATCAGAAACATTTTGCTTATAAAACTAATTTTACTCAGGCCAAAGTCACAAATTTATCTATCTTTCCTCTAGGCTTAATGGAGCTAAACAATATTCACAGAAACAGATGAGACTATGCAGCACATTAACCCAACTAAAAAGGTCAAAGATGCCCAAAACACAAGGAGAAGCACCTTATCTCTATTTATAATTTAGATCTTTCTAGTTTAAACTCATCTCATATTTTCATACAAGAACAGGTTTATTAAGATACAGTGTCTCCACAGGAACTCTATCTGCAAATAAACGTTGCATCTTTTTGGGCATTCTGAAATTAATTTCCTAGAATTTGACAGACAGCCTGCAGTCCCACTGCTTTACTTCTCCATCCCTAAACCTTTTCTAGCAATTATTCCTCTAGTAGTTGTCCASTTTATGGATTCTAAGGATCATTTTGAAAATGAGGTGTTCATATCACACATCAAATTACTTTAATCTAAGAGTTATGCTAAATACTAAGAAGGACTTGCTGTTCTCTTGAACACACTGGTGAGTTTGGAGCATCTCCTTAGTTGAAATCTATGCTATATTCTTGAAGAATTAAGGAAAAAAGATTAATTAAAGCATCAAGAGATCAATTTCCACTGAGCTTGGCATGAAAGAGTGAGCAAGATGCTTCCCTTTCCTGCTCCTTTTCCTTTCAGTGTATTCAGGACAACCAAGAACCTCTGATCAGGTACCAGGAAAGGACCATTGCAGGATCTTTCTTTGGGCTGTTCTTCCTCACATGGCCCCACATTCATCTGAGAGTTCATTTTCCCTGCTATTTCACATCACAGTGAAGTCACTGAGCTCCTATGGGATTGGCTTTGGCATGCTGCTACACTGAGCTTTCCCATAAATTTGTCTCTCCATCCTGCTCATTTCTCATGTCCTGCATTGAACAGCAGCAAGAATTCAGCTGAATCAGTTACTAAAGCCCAGGCAGAGCAGGGGCTCTAATGTTCACTGTCAGTATTTTGGCACACACATCTCCACCCCATGCTCAAGGTTTTCACTCCTCAGCAGAAAAGGAAGCAATTAGCAATGTCATTTTGTTACTGACAGCATTTCTGGAAGGCCGTGCTTTTAAGCAGCAGTTACTGTATATTATCATAGTTATGCAAATTCTTTTCTTTCCAGTCTGATTGAGCCTTTATGATACTTGTTTCTCAGGCACAGCTCCCATAAACACAGGATAAATTATGTTCTCTTGTAAGAATATGCTTATGTCAACCCATATTCTTTACCAGCATCCCTACAATTTTCTCTTCTGAAAACTTACTTTGAGCAAAGGATGTTGCCAATACACTGAGCTCAATCCTTCAGGAATAGAATTGTCTTAAGGGTGGTACAATATTTATAATTTTCATCTTCAAACCAACTGCTTCAGACACAAAAACATATGACTCATTCTGAAGTGAATAAAAGAAGGCAGCCTGTAAGAAGTCCCATCCTCCAGATACATGTCTGATGATGTACTGAGACAAGATTGCTAGGTCCAGAGGGAAAGGACTTTTTCTTGTTTGGTCTGCAAAGCACCTTCCTTTTCCTTTGGAAGAAGAGAAGCTTGTAAGGATGACCTGCTACTCCCCTTAAACACCTTCTCCTAGCATGTCCTTTACAAATGCTACTCCCTCCTCACATCAGAATGTGACAKTCAAAGCCTGTTCTAATATTTTGGGATAAGAGGGAAAAAAAAAAAAAGAAAAGAAAAAAAAATAAAAGGAGGTTCCTTCCCACTGTCTATGCTAGAAAGGGAATCTTCACAGTCCAGCMAAGGGAAATAGTCTTTCTTCAAACTAGGTTTTTGTTGAAGGCAGGTATTATCTATAAAACTGTCAGCCCATCAGAGAGTGATGCAAACTGCTCTATTCTCTACTGGAGAGATTTTCTTTTCCTTGCAGTCCTCATTACAGCTCAGAGTCCCTCAAAAAGCTGAGTTAAAGAGCCATCAGCACAGAGAACACTGTGACAGAAACAGAGCAGGCTGCACTTGGTGACACTGACTCATTCTCTGGTGTGGGTTACAGAAAATAYAGGAAACTGTTGCCAAACTTTGGTGCTCCTTTTCTCTTGACAGTGATGCCAATCAAGGCACAAAAGCCTGTCAGAGGCACCTGCACTCCCATGCTGTGCCTTGGGGAAGAGGAAGGTGTCTTTTCCTGCTGCTGACTGGTGCCTAAACACGCCCCAGAGCACAGCAGTTGATAGCCCACATTCTTCCCCTAGACATGCATCATGTTCATATATTCTATAGAGGGTGAGTGAGCTGGGATGGAGAGATGCTTCTGTTTTCTCTTTCTGGCAACATGACAAGGATTTGCTCCTTGGCTGTTATTAAGGGTACAGTTTGTGATGACTTTAGTCCAAGCCCTGGTAGGATAAGTAATACCAATAACAGCAATCAATAAAATGGGTTTCTGACACTGTAGTTTCCTAAATGTTAAGCCAGACTCTAACATACCCATCTATGCAGTAAAAAATATTATTACATATTTAAATATCACATATTTACAGCCAAAGGTTGACTCAGTACAAACTGTGGCTCTGTAAAGTACACCAGAAAAACAGTTCTCAGACTTCAGACTCTAAACACAAAGGCAATTCCCAGTTAAAACCTAGACATGTCAACAGCCAAAAACYTATACCACAAAAGGCTCCAAATTTCATAATCCTAATTTGAAATCTAACTCTGATCTTAAGTACCAGATTAGATTTCTCCTAACTCTAATCCTATCTCTGCAATCCCCAGGTAATGTATATATTGATGTGCTGAATTGTTAAATTCAA
The DNA here is from genome assembly GCA_902810485.1 of Alauda arvensis. Taxonomy (NCBI): domain Eukaryota; kingdom Metazoa; phylum Chordata; class Aves; order Passeriformes; family Alaudidae; genus Alauda; species Alauda arvensis. The sequence continues at coordinate 543,149 of CADDXX010000382.1, forward strand.
TCTTCCTTATAAGCAGAGATTAATCTCTGTATAAAAGTAAAATACATGGCTGTGGGTCAGGTCTGCTGACATTTTTGGGGCTCTAGAAGCCTAAATATTGGCTCCAGTCCACATCCTTAGGCCAACCTCAACAACAAGGCCAATCCCTACAGTAACATACAAAGCAACTGGAACATACAAATCTCTGAAAAATTTAGACTGAAACTGAAAGATATAAATTGAACTTCAATAAAATACACTGAAATGCTAATGTTAAGCATATACTGAATGTTAGCCATAAATTTTTATATCACAAASACCCTAAACTACGTTTTACTGTGGAGATCAATTCCTTTGTCAGCCCTCCTTTTAACCTCCTAGTGCCAGAGCTCCAACATCAGAAGCCCTGACTGGGAGCCCAAATAAATGCTGAGTAATATCAGTATATTGATCAATCCCTACAGTAAATGAGAGCAGCAGGGCACCTCCCTAAAACTGAACACCACAAAGTTGAATCACTGACTTATAATCTAAGTTTTATTCAAACCATRAAATTAATTTGAAGCCTAGGAGGGGGATGAATCATTTAAACAGAAAAGYTGCCAGCCCTTGGGCTTTTAAAATCCTCAGAGGCTCATCTTTCCAAAGCTTGACCTTGACCCTCAGCACAGTCACCCCTCAGGAAGGGTCTGGGGACTGTTCACRTCCCCAGCCCCAAAGCTGTGAGTGCTGGCAGTCCATGGTGGGAAGAAGAATTGTTTAGAGGTAAGGAGAGGTAAGGAATTCCCTGCTCCAACCACCCTTGCTGGTGCCCTTGAAAAACAGGTAACTACTTTCAGTTTTAAATGTCTAGAACCTAACACTCAGCTCTAACCCCAGACTTGATTATAGGCAAATAGAAGCCAATGCCTAGAAATTTCCTRATATATCAGAAAGATACCTGGATAACMACTACAGCTTGGGGCTTTTTTAAATTWTATTTTCCCTYAYCAGTTAAGRTCAAGATTTTGCCYTTGCAGCAGATCATTCCTGGTTCAGATCAGCMCTGCACAACCTCTGATWTAACATAGYCTTGCTGAATAATTTACATATTTGCCATCATTTAATTTGTAGACAGAAAATTCCTGTTATATTTGAAGTACAAACTAAGAGCTGCTGAGCCTCAGTGCCCTGCCTGGAGCTGCTGCATTCATGCTGTGCTTGTTCAACTCTTGCAGGAGGTCTGAGAAGAAAACTGATTTTTTAGAGGCAGAGTTCATGTTGAAAGCATTTAAAGGAGAATRCAACAATTTCAAAGGTCATTGAAACTGAAGGGGAAATGAAMATTTTCTCATGTTTTAAATACCTTTACCTCTGCCAAAGAAAAGGGGATTTATCATGCTGTGACAATTCACTCTGCCAAATACCCAAGCAAACCTTGTTCACTGTAGGTGTCTTTTAAACAACAGAATCTCAATAGACAGAAGTACTGAACATTTCACAGAAATAATGCAGATTCCTGTAAAACAATGTTTACAATAAGAAAGCAAGTAGATTCCCCAAGCCTCTGGCAGCTTTAACCAAAGCTTTCTCCACTACCATTAATATGCAGTATTCAGTAGTGCCAGGGGAGTTTTTTGTACAGGAGCTTGTTATTTGACCTTTGAGAGCTCCCTGTTGAATGTTCATCAGAAATTACTATTCAGTTCTCACTCTGAAGTCAAGCCACAGCAGAAAAGTTCAAACCAAAACACCAAACCAAAACAAACAAACAAATAAAAAACTCTTCTCAGAGCCATATATATTAAAATCTATTCATCATTCTTCTGTACAATTGTGCTGATCCAGGAACATTTCCCTCCTCCTATATACACATTCAAACAGATTATATTTGCATGAGTACATAAGAAGTGAAAGCYTGGAAATGTGTTAAAAGAATTATTTATAGTAGCCTGAGTGTGATGTCTAAGAAAGATGATTCTTCATGTTACAAGAAAATTACTTCATACMAAGTCTGAAAAGCCCTGTCTGACACCTTTTCACTGCTCTTTTGCCAAACTGAGAGTGTTATTTGCCAGCCATATGAAAAATGGTGATTGTTTCTGGGAGCCTCTACTATCTGTCYTGAAGGGGTAATGACACAACTAAATTGAAAAAAATTGCCTGCATCTTTCATTCCCAAGATTTCCAGGAGCCACTGCTAATTCAGCTCCTACTGTTGAACTGAGAATCCTGGTTTAACTGCTGAACATGATTTCCTACATTAGAGACAGACATACATAACTTCTTGCTCTCCTAGCTTTACCTTCCTCGTGTTAGTTTTCTTCACTCTTCTTATCCCAGGCCATTCTTCCTGCTAGTCAAATGGTGCTTGACTGTTTTTTTCTTCCTGTAGTTAAATCTCTTGTTTTCTTGCAGCTATGATTCAGTAGAATTAGTCCATACACTACATGAATAAAAGAGAACAAACAATATGAAATGTATTTCATCTGTGAGACTTTTTTATGAAACAGTATTCATAGCTTTTGTCAGCTATCTGTATTCAAATCTATAACCATTTCACTAGGCCCAGGTTCAGAGAGGAATAATTCCCTTTGGGGGAAAAAAAGGAGAAGTTGATAATTTCTTATTTAATGAGGTCCTGTTTTGCCAGCCATTACCCAAAAGATTTTTCCCARTAATTTTCTGCCACAAAGTCTGTCCTGTTTTATGAATCAGAGCACAGATTCCACATAAAATCAGATTCCAGTCTARCTCAGATAAATTCATGCTCTAGTTTTGAGATACAAACCTTTAAAATTATTTTAGAGAAATTTGAGGACCCACTGAGAAATACTGTGACAGTTATAAAGTGATGATCTTACCACCAAGGCTCCAGAGAAGTCCATTACATCCATAGATGTAACCAGCCAGCAAATCTGCTTTGCCTCCTCCTGCTCTTCAAGATGTTCCATAATGTCTGCAGTCTCAAGGCTTATCTGTAATAAAATAATACTTAATAATGAATTTAAAGGCTTTTTTGGAATTAAAATATTTCTGCTGATATTGGTAGTACTATAAAAATAACAAAAACCTGCAGATTCTGTCTTCCACCTCGCCTGAGATTTCTGTGAGAACAAATATAATATCTAAGCCATATTTTCCTCTCCACTTCTCACTTTTAAAAATTTTTCTCACCTTTTTCAGAATTGGAAATACAATAAATCTATATTTACATCAGCTGGTTGATGTATGTGAGCATTTTGAGCCTTGGTGCAGCAGAATTCATTGCAGCACTACTGCTACTTGTAAACCATGGAAAAGCCAGGTTGTTAATATTCCTTTGTCTTAAAAGCCAGAGGTCCTCTTTAAAATAACTCTTTTTTTTTTTTTTTTTCTCCTTTCACAATCAGATAAAATGCCAGTGAAAGGCAGCCAGTTGCGCACAGAAGAAAGTGACTGTAAGAAGGCAAGACAAGGAAGCACCTTTAATCAGTAATCAGTTGTCCCAGAATCATAATCCCAAATCCCATGAATTTACCACATGAAGGCTTCTACCTCCTCTACACCATTCCCTTCCTGTCCCCCCAAAGACCCCAGCCCTGRAAGTCTGTCAGTCCTTCCTGCAAGACCAAAAGTTTTCTGTGATTCTTGATCATTTTTCTTAGTAACTTTAATGACACCTCCAGCATTCTCATTTAACTTGCAATTATATTCCTTCTATGATTCCTTCTATGTGAAATAAGGGTTCACTSATCAGTGAATATTTATCAGGCCAASACTACTCCAAATACCTTTTCATTTGCCTCTTGCTCAGCTCAGCTTGTCTTTATCAGTTCTGCTGGGATTCCCCAGCAGCTCTTCCTGAKTCCTCACAGGGACTCAGAACACCCAAGGTAACTCAGTGTTCATCTGAAAAATCCCAGATATTTTGTGGATCCTGATGGTTTTACAAAGGGGATCAGGGATGGAACGGAAAAAGCAGTAAGGCTTCTGTCAGACCAGTCCCAGATCATCCCAACAACTGTTGTCTGAGATTTCACTGACTTCTATTTTCCATGTTATCCCAGTGGATATGATCACATCCCCAAACCACTATCATAAATGTGACTGACTGATGAACTTGTGGAAGAGCCAAGGCCTGAAAAGGCACTGCCAGGTCACAGGCATCAGTGCAAGGAATCTGTTCATCCAGAAATAAAAAATAACAGCAATTGTGATGTAATTGGGATCACTGCAGTACATAAGCAAAGCAGGGTTTGTAAGCAAATGCCTTTTTTTTTTTTTTTAATGCAATCTACTAGGGAAGTTGGAAGTACAGAAAAGATTTTGGATACACATGCCAAGGTTTGATGAAGGGTTTACATTGCCTGAAAGCCTTGCCAAATTAAATGACTGGCCAGTTGATATCTAAGTGAAGAAATAAAAATCAGATAAAAAATAATGTTCTCTTTGATTGGAGTGACTAACCACAATACTTGGTCCCATGTGCTGATTTAAGACAAATTAAAATGCTGGTGAAGCYGTGTATCCTTATTTACTCATCAGGAATGTAGTGAGTCTTGTTTCCCTAAAGGCAGCTGACATCAAAAGAAGGAAAYGGAACATTTTGTACTTGCCCTGTGTTATATCTGTGTTTGGGATGGAGCTCTCTCTCCCCTGCCCTTGAAGCTCCCTGCTCCACTCCAGGCCCTTCTCCCTGGCACTCCAACCTGGGCACAGCAGCAGGAGCACACTCTGCCCACCACTTGTGCTCTGAGTGCTTTTCTTGCTACCTACAAGAATCCACAACAATCATTTAAAACAGGATTTCAAAATCCATGCCTAAAAACAAAGGGAAGATCAGCAAAAGCTGGTCAGGATCAGCCCCCACCTGAGTGCTGTCTGACCACCCATCTCAATGCCACAGTAACTACAACTTAAAGGTGTCTGAAGTGCTCTCCACAGTCTGTTGATCCATTTATGAAATTTTTTTACCCAAACTTTGCAAGCCCTTGTCACCTCTAACAACCCAAAACTCCAATTCAGAAGAGAAATGAAACAATACACTCCTACCAAAAGGAACATCCATAGCACAATGTAGCAGCCAGTCATGATTACCCACATTTCAAGTGTGTATGTATCTAATTTGCATGACTCAGCTGAGCCCTGGCATGTTAACAGAAAAATGATAATAATTTTGATCTTCTATTTCTTTTGGTTGAGTCATGTATATATATAGAGATATAGATATATATGTACATGCATACATACATAAATTCACCTCAGGTAGCCAGCCAGTATTAACTGGGACTCACAGCTGCACCAGCTGTGAATTGATGGAAAAGACAACAACTCTCYTCCATGTCATGGATCTCAAAGTAAGGATACACTCATTAATTTAGTCTCCAAATGTTTTGCTTGATCAAATGATAAATTAATTAAGTTGTAAGGATTTCAGTACTTTTCTAGGAAACCTTTCATTGTGTTGATCCTATTTGGTTACTCTAAAAAGTACTCCTTCTCCAAGCTTCAAATAATCATAGACATGCATCATTCTACCCAAGCCAGGGTTTCTTTATCAAGTTTATATTCCACTAAAGACAGCCCTGAAACTCTTAAAATAAGACATGTAATATACATTTCTTTTGCATGACCTTGAATAAACTCCATACACACTCACTCTCTACTTTTCCATAGAGTAATAGAGTTACTCCATTTAATTTAAGTAATTAGTTATTTCATCTGCACACAATGCAGAAAGACTGAGTTAAAATCTCTCTATTGTGGTAATACAGAAATTAGAAATTCTAGCATAAAAATACTAAAGCTGCACAGTCAATGAACCAAGTGAGGGAAACATTCAAACACGTGTTTAAACCCACTGCTGTTCTGCATTATTTTCCTTAAGAGACTCATTCTCATTTAAAGTCCTTTCCTCAAGTGGGATCAATGTGTACTATACTGTATTTATTATTTTGGGCTAACAGAACTACTTTGGGACTCAAGTAATACAATTTCTGAATAAAAGTCCCTCCTAAACCCCAAGARTCAGGACTATAAAAGTTTCAGTTAAAACCTCCTTTAGCTCTGAGAGTTACAAGTGACCATTTCCACTATCCTGAATCTGGAACCAGTGAACACAAAGACCATTAAAACAATTAAAGGCTCTTTCATTCATTTTGGATGTCTTACATATCATGTGTTCAATAACTTTGAGATTTGACTCAATTCTTTGATTTCTAGCCAATGCCTTGGCAGCATTTCCATTCAGTTCAGGGGAAAGTACAAAATATTCAGTGCAAATGCTGAATTACTTATGTCTGCATGAATTAGCTCTCACAACTTTTTGGAGAAGATACACCATCAGTAGCAGATAAAACTGCATMATTTCAGGCTACTGTCACCTAAGCTCCATTTGACAGGAAAGAAAATACACTCAGCATTTGCCTATGATGATTTTTTATTGCTCTGCAATACTCTCTAATGCCTTCCAGCTGCATTGAGGACAGTTTGTTCATTTCTCTCACTAATCAAAATGTGTTTTGACTAGTAAGTCCCTATTTAGTTTTTCTGTAATCGTTTTTCTTAATGGGAGTATTTTCCAGATGTTGTGTTAGTCTAGTCATCTGGGCCCTCTTCCAAGCCCTGTGGAAAGTTTGCTGTCATGAGCTGTCATTGGTGGTGTGTTTAACAAGCTGCCTAATTACCTGACCCCAGCACAGTTCCAAAGCAATATATAAGGACTCTGGAACAGCCCTGGGAGCAGACACACTCTCTGCTAGGTAAGTGCTACACCTGTCTCTAGCCAGAGCTCTTCTTCCATAGGAAAACAAGGAACTGGGACAGAAAATCCAAAGYTTTCCTATTGAAAGAAGATTTACTTTTAGCCTGTGCTTCCATTTGACATATGTCAATGTTAGGTTATGGTTTATAAAATTATGTTGCTGAACAACTAATGCTCTGTCAGTATTTGGTTTTATCATAGATTTTCAGTTATCAGTAAYTTTAAACTTTGTTGTGCTGAAGTGTACCCATGTTAGAAGATGACTGTGACTGTAGTCTTCRTGTAATAGAATTCTGCAAAAATTTATTTCTATTACTTGTTAATAATGAATTTCTATAGTCTTACTACAGAATTTAATGGCTAATTGACTAATAATCAAGACAGAATTTATAGAGTAATTATAAATGAGCAATTCTTCCTTGAACAGTTTTATTATTTACTTTATGTTTTTATCAAACTAGTCTTATATATAAAGAGATGCACTGCATTCTAAAACCATGAATTAAGTGAATTGCAGATAGTGATGTGAGATTATTTCTTTTTAGGAATGATGTCGTACCTGAAAGTTATGATCATATGGAACACACTTTGCTTATCCCTGGTGGTCCTTTCACTGTCCTTGATTCCAGAAGTCTCTTCTCAAGGTACTGTAACACACAAAGCTGAAGGGAGGCTGTCTAGGAGTGTGTGTCTGACACACAGTAAGAATATTTCAAATGCATCCTCATAAAAATACTAAGTTCTAGAACCTTATTCAGACAGGAAATATGATTCAAATTTTCATCACTGAATATTTTCATAAATAAATTTTAGTGTAGCATGGTCCCCTTCTTTTGAGGAATCACATAACAATATAAATGTAATACAAGATGTGTATGAACCTGTTACTTTTTCTGTAGACAGTCTACAGAGCCTCTTGTCCGCATACTGATATATTTAGCCCTAGTGATTTGCAGTTTGATTTAGGAAGAATCTAACATTATAATATCCACAAAGGTTGGCTAGAAATATTTCAATAAGCTCAGGGCAAGGAATATCTCTACCTTGCTAAGTGCTTTCCTATTAAATGCACCATTATTACACCGCTGAGGCAAATTTGCAGTATTATTTGCCTAATGATACTCCAAGCTCTATAATTGCTTTCCTACCTAAAAGTAACACTGTTATGGTGAAGCAGAACATGCCACCTGGCAAACCCTGTGCTGTTGCAGTTCCCTGGTAGCTCCCAAATTTTCAGGGGGAGAACACTGGGTAATACTTGCTGGTAGAAAATGATTTATGACTGCTTGATAGCAGAAGGCACAATGTGATGTATCTGAGCAGCTCCTCAGGGCACACCCCATGCCAGACGTGACCTTACACTGACCCCTTGATAACTGATGCCTTCCCACCAATTTCAGCAAAAACCAAGACTTTTGCCAACAGCAACCATTCAGGCATTTTCTTTACAAGTAACTCTGAAAGTTACAAGTCATAAACTTAAAAGAAASAAMYGAATAATAATTATTGGACTACTATMTATTAACTATATAACTATTGGACTTATTTGCTTTCCATAAAGGAAGAAGGGCTCAATATATTGGGCATATATCCATAAAGGAAGATGTCCATCTTGTCTTTTCAACTCTTGTATTAATAGCCCAGCAACTCAAGTCCATTAATGTCTCCAGTTATCCCTTGGTTCCACTTTTCTATTTGTAGCAAAGTGGTAACAAGCATTACAAGTACTGGCTGAAAATCACWGTATATGTAATAGATATAATATTTGTTATCCCATGCTCTTCCTTCAGACACACACACGTGGAGTGTGTGCTGTTAGAAATTGTCTTTGGTGTTGTGTTGTGTTACATGTTATTTCCTTGTTGTCCTCAATGTTTCAGCTGATTATCTGTTTGAGCTTGCTGATTGTTCAGCTTCTCTGTTTGTATTTAGGGACGCTTCAGTTGTGGTCCTGCATGTTTCATTTCCAGAAGAAGCTGTTAGCTGGTTGTGTTAGCAGAGATTTCGCAGAGGAAGGGGAGGGTTGCAGGGTGAAYATTTGATTTGGCAGCAGAAGGTAGCAAGGCACTGCTGAGCTGGAATGCTCACAGGTTAAAGCAAGATACCTCCTGATGTCTTGCTTTACCACCTGTTATCTGCACCATTTCTTATTATCCAGCATTTCCCAGCAGTCTGGCAGCAAAGTCATTGTGGGATGAGCTTTCCTGTTAGTCTGCTAGTTAAGTGATCTTCTAATAAACAAACTGTACTTCATAGGACTTCCAGTGCTAGATCCCAACTGTTCTTAACTTTAGAGCTGATACCAAATTCTTCCCTGACATCAAGGAAAAAACAGTGTAGGGAGTAGGCAGATTTTGAAACTTCCAATAAAAATGGCTGCAGGGACCTGTATTTGTATGACAGTACTCTCCAGTTTGCAAGCTAACCTGATTAGATGGGTTATTAGGATCAGCATTATCAAAAGTAAAAATCAGACACCTAGGGTGTGCAGATGCACACCTATTACCATAGAGATGGTACATCAATTTGGAGAATAAGCCAGCAAAGCTGATATACTGCCTAAGGGGCTAGTTTGGATGCCTGTGGTCATACTACAGAACCAGCCCTCCAGGATTCCTTAGTTTTCAGAAGAAATGGGTTAAATTAGCTCAGTGGAAGACCCCTCTAACCTGAACATGTGCTGCTGCTGGTCCTCAGGCAGGCTCAGAGCAAACCTCTGCCCCCCACATATTCAGGAGTGATCATGTCAGGCCCTCAGCTTCTGCAGTACTGACTGAAGAAGCCACATTCTGTAGGAAAAAAAAAAAAAAAAAGAGCAACTTTCCTCCTTTTCCATTCAGCATTTCCTTAAGGACCATTGTGGTTTGGCAACGCTCACATCAGTGTTGTGTAATTTTAGATGAACCAAGCTGTACAGGGAGATGTGGGTCAGGGTATTCTAGAGAGCATGACTGCCAGTGTGATTATAACTGTCACCTCTACATGGAGTGCTGCCCTGACTTCAGGAAAGTCTGCACAGTGGGTAAGTTCCCAAACACAGCCAGTTCCTCTCCTCAAAACTTCCCTCCCATCTCCCTACCACACCAGTGTCTCCTCTCTGAATGCTTTAATGTCTGTTTGGTTTGCTSTGTCCTTGTTCCCTCTCATCCATGTATTGTTGTCCCCCTCAAATAATCAGGATAACCTCTTGCAATCCAAAGAAAATTGTGTATCCACAGGTTTTTGCCAAGCAAAGAATTCTGCTTTTCACAAAAGCGGAACTATGCAAGATGGGCAAAGCCAGTTTACTGTTTGTTTTCTACTCCTTAGTGCATTTGTACTGTATGTGTCTGTCTCTTATACAAAGAAAAAAGTGGTAAAAGCCAATTCAGTGGTTTTCAGAAAAATTTGAGTAGGAATATGTCAGAATTTCTAAGAAGTGTGGATGCTGTGGGGTCTARTCCAAAGCCAGGGTGTCCTTSCATGGACAGAAATTGATTCTGGTTCAGAACCATGTCCAGAGCCTGCTGGAAAAGGTGGTTGGATGAGTTATAATTTATGCTTTAGTTATAGGCAAAGCTGTACAGTGTAAATAAACACAGGTTTTTCAAGCTGCTTTACTGAGCATTAAAAGCATTTTCTTAGGAATCACCAATGTCAGAAGTGTCAGTGATTTGGATAACAGTAGTTTGTTACACTACACTGTGGTTCCAGTAGGATTTACAGGAGTAAATACTTCTCAGAACCAGCAACACCACTGAGTGTTGTTCAAAATGCAGACCTAGCATTCCCTAGAATTCCAGTTCTGCTGCCTTGACACACACTGGGGACACTTTGCCCTCCAGTCTTCCCCATCCTCATTTTGCTTTGTTGGGGGACRTCAGCATTTCTCACAGCTGAAGATGCAGAGTGAGGCATTTAAATTATGTAGGCTATTTATTCATTGTGGGTCAGATTCTAAAGATATTCTGGCTTCTACACAATATTTARCCAAAAGTTGAAGGCTAGAGGAAGTCTTCTCTGTTCTTCTCTAAATCAGTGAGTCCTGGCAAGCACAGTAGGTGCCATCCTGAAAGGATGCAGGTCTGGCTAAGGACTGTTGTCCAGTTGTGGAATCAACACTGACTAAATGACAGAAATGCCAGACATTATTTATGAATAAAAATTTCCCTAAGATAATAAAAATAATTCYCACCTGTGTGTGTGGGATGGATCTGCTGGCATCAACACTAATCCCACAWATACACTAAGCCAAAGATGTTCAGAATCTGCCTATACAGTAATCCTCATTTTTCTATATAGTGATTTAACTGTAAAATGTGATTTTATGCCTTGTGTGCCACAGAGACAATGACTTCAATAGAGATGTATGTAGAGAAAATGGTTTTTCTGAAGTCTGAAGTAATAGATCTTTCCACTCTTTCTAACACAATGTGGTCATTATTTGATATGAAATAGCAGTTTGATCAGTGAAGTTTCAGAAGTTAACCAAAAATGAAACATTAAAACCATGTGGTTATTAATCATGTCAAAACATAGTATATAGTTCTTTAYTACTAATAATTTAAGAACTGTATTACACAGTTCCAAACTGGTCTCTTGGGGTAGCTTGGTTAACTCATTCACACAATTAGGTTGCAGTGTTTGCCTGGACACACCAGGTACACTCATTTGTGACCCAGTTAGGCCAATTATTTTTCAGAAATGTTGTGGTAGACACAAAGGGATACCCTGGTGAACACCTTCCTGCAAACCCAGCCCAGAAGTTAAATRTCACTCTTGAGATCAGTGCTCTGTGGTTGGGGAAGCAGAAGCCTCCTACGGTGGGACCTGGCTAAAGTGAACGTGGTGGTCATGTTTTATTGCCCTGTCAATAAAATAGTCTGGATTCACTGCYATGGCACAGTGCCCTTCTGGCAGGACTGCCTGATCCAAACCCCACAATTACAGACAAATCCTGGATCAGACCAGGATAAGCRCCTGATTTTATGGAGCTGCTCTTGGCAGCTTGAGCAAAAGACTTCACTCTAGAGAGGTCCCAGCGTTGCACAGGAGCTGGCCCCAGGTCTGACTGTGCTGCTCTGCCTCTGCAGCCTCCTGCCAGGGACGCTGCTTTGAAGCCTTCGAGCGGGGAAGGGAGTGTGACTGCGATGCCGACTGCGAGCGGTACGGCAAGTGCTGCCCGGACTACGCCAAGCACTGTAAAGAGGGTAAGACATTTCTCCATCACTCTTTTGCAGACACATTGAAAGAGAGGTGCTTTGCTTTACCATAAACAAAACTCTATGGGCTTCGGTAACAACTGGATAAAAGAAAACAGCAAAAATAACAAAACCTAATTTCACAAATTGGCCAATTTCTCAAGCATGTACGTCTCAAGTATGTTTATGGAAACATACAGGTAGATATCAAGGAAGCCATCACCAGCATGAGAATTCTGAGGGTAAAATTGCATTTTACATTAGGCTCTTTTGGCACTAGCCATGTTCTAACTATCAGAGCCCTTACTCTGATACCACATGCAAGGAMAAGGTCTGCACATCAATAATAGAATTCACTGAGAGAAAGAATCAGAACAGTTTTGTTTGGAAAAGACCTCTTGAGAGCATTGTATCCAACCACTCCCCCAGCACTGCCAAGGCCACCACTAAAACATGTCCCTAAGTGCCACATTCACACAGCTTTTAAATCCCTCCAAGGATGGGGACTCCACCCCTGCCCTGAGCAGCCCGCTGACCTAAACCTCCCCTGGTGCTCCGAGGGGTCATTTCCTCTTGTCCTATTCCATGTTCCTGGGAGCAGAGGCTGACCCCCAACCTTCTGGCTGTCCCCTCCTGTCACGGAGTTGTGCAGAGCTACAGGGGCTCCCCTGAGCCTCCTTTTCTCCAGGCTGAGCCCCTTTCCCAGCTCCCTCAGCCCCTCCTGCTGCTCCAGCCCCTTCCCCAGCACCGTTCCCTTCCCTGGACCTGCTCCAGCCCCTCAAGGTCTCTCTGGCCACGAGGGCCCAGAACTGGACACAGCACTCGAGGTCCCTCAGCAGGGCCAGCACAGGGCACAGCCACTGCCCTGGGCCTGTGGCCACACCAGGGCTGGCACAGCCCAGGGACCATTGGCCTCTTGCACACCTGGGCACACCTGGCTCACATTCAGCCACTGACACCAGCATCCCCAGGACCTTTTCCAGCAGGCAGATGAATAAATGAATTGCAGTAAAAAGCTGAGTTCATCTTATAAAAACAAGGTGGGAGGTTCAGCTTTATGGAAGGTTCAACTCCCTTAAAATCCTCACCTATCCAAAAGTGGGGGATGGCTACTCTGTGCCTTGGGGTAGCACTGCCTGTACCTCCAGAACACTTGCTTRGGGTCACCACAGTCACTGTCAGCATATTGGAGATGCACATCCTAGATTCTCCCCATCTCAATTCCAATGTGGGAAGAGCAACCCAACACAGAAACCCATCCTGTGGGGCAGGAGGGAGGAACTGGATGTTACATATTCACACTGTAGCAAGAAAAAATTTAAGAAAACACACATTTTACCTTTAGGCTGCAAGTTCAGTCCAGGRCAGAATCAAACTGACCTGCAGTCACTTCTTTTGTTCTGTCCTTTTCTGCAGAGCCTGCTGGTGTTTCAGCTGAGCACAAAGGCACACATCTGGAGGTGCAGTCCCACCCTCATGTAGCTTTAAGGACACCAGCAAAYGAACTCTAAAAAACAACAACAGAACATGTTTAATTTCATCATGTCCTGAAACTTTCTGGTACCTACAGACCTAAGTGAATTTCTGTCAACACACTTGACTGATGTGGTTTGGCACTGGGTCTGTGCATCCACAGAGCAGCCCACCTCCAAGGCAGCCAATTCCCAAAGCCTGCAGTGTCACACACAACCTAAGTCACAATTATCATTTGSTTCTCTTCACCCAAGTGATTCCCAAGTGCTGGGATAGTGGCTTGGCTTTGCCACACAGTAATTTAGACTGAAATAGAGTCTGTATTCAGCATTTTTGACTCAATGTCTAGAGAACTGCCTTGGAAGCATATTGAGGTGAATTTGCTGCCTTTGAGGCTGCTTAGTATTTCCCTCTTTCTGCTGAATTTATCACACCCAAACACTCACAAAGCACTGTTAGACCATTTAACATCTTCAGTTAAAATATAACAAAGAATTAATCACCTGTTCCTAATCTTAAAGAGTTTCTTCTGTATTGTACTATACTTAGCTATCAATTTTTGTCAAAAACCCAGCAGAAATCCCCCAAACCACTGTACTCAGTATCTTACTACTTGCCCTATGTGTGAATAACTGAGAAATCTGTTAAACCTCTTGGAATAAATTTGCTATTTCAGCCTCCTCTGAACATTTTTTTCTGTGCAGTAAATCCAAGTATACAATGTATATCCAGAGCTCACTGTCTTCTTCCCTGTTGCCCAGAAGCTCTTTTTTCCCTGAATACTGTACACACATAACCAAAATGTTCCCTTCCCCAATAATTGGCTTTCAAATGAGTCATTCAGCTTCAACAACAATTTCTCTCTCTTCCTCAATAAAGGTTTCAGGATATAGTGCAATATCCAACCTTCCTTGCTTTGAGCAATTAGCTGGCTGTGAAAGTAAATATTTTTTACCATGGTCATYCCTTGGGGACAAAAATCCCATTCCTTTTCTAAAATCCTGATTACACACAGCTCTGGCAGTTACCAGCTCCCTTGGTTGGATCAAAATAATTTGGCCAGTTCCCTGAGCTCCATCACATTTCCTTCACAAATAGGAAGTTCCTTTTACAGGGCTATGCTAGTAGCTCATTTCCAATTGTACAATATATCCAACAATTAATTACAAAATATTTTCTGGCTCTTACTGGATGCACCTGAAATTCCATTTACTATTCAGAGCTGGAAAATCTGAACACAACCTCCCATTTCTCCTAAAACTCAGCCTMCTAGAAGTTCGCTTAATACCCATGTTGTTTCCTTGGTCCATGCCTGCTTTGTAGCTCTTGTCTCCTTCAAGGAAACTATTTATTTTAAAATAAAATAGTTGTCTCTCCAAAACAATCACTTGTGTAGAATTATCACATCTGAAGGACTGCAAAGGGATTGTCAAAGTAAACTCTTAGCTAATGTGACACTATTTCCACTAGAGTTAGTTATCTGTAGTGAAAGTCAAGTAGTGAAAAGTCATCTGTAGTGGAAAAAAAAAATAGTACAAGTTTTCAGAACATAGAGCTCCACTCAGAATTCATCTCTTTTCCCATCTCAAAATTGCCATTAGCTAATAATGCCTCACCTCAAACTTCTGGGAAAAATATTGCTCCCATMTGTGATGAAACACTTCAGGATCCAAAAGGTGTTTTTGCTCCTTTTCACACAAATAATTGTGTAAAGAATCCTCTAGAGAAAAAAAAAAAACACTTAGTTTTAAATGGTTGCTGAAATTTTGTAATCACTCTTACACAGTTGACACCAAGCACCTATAAAGATAAAATAACCTGTTAATGGGAGCACTTCTCTCTTTCAGCACACACAGTAAAGCCAACCCCAGAGATTCCTCCAGAAAACAAATCAACATCTAAAAGGTCCTCCACAGATGAGGAAGAGTCACCAGAGGAAGCTGCGRAAGGTAGGCAAGTGCATGGATCACCAGGATGGGTGTTACCTGAAGAAACATTAAAGACCATTTCCCTGCTCTGGAAATAGAAAGCTGATCCTAGACATTACCAGACAGTTAGCAAGCTTGGAAGCACTTGGTTTGTAAACTGATTACCTCACCAAGCCTCAGGACTTTGGAGAGTTCACCCAGCACAGATGGTGCAGAGTGGTGATGTCTCCTGTGTCCCTGCTGAATTTTCACACACATCCTCCACAAACAGGGTACAGACCATTGTCAGTCTTGGACAGCATCTATGGCTGKCTGGCAGCATAGGAAAATGTCCCAKCATGTTCCTCTAGCTTTAATCAAGCCAAGCCTTTGCTGCTTTAGAGAACACATGATTTATTTATTCTGACTGGAAAATATGCTGCTTTCCTGTGTTCTTTGGTACTGCATTCCAGCATTTGAAGTGATAACTCAGGAGGCCAGATTGAACATGAAACACAATTGAAAATAAGTCAGTCAATATTTTAATCCTCTCCCCCTCTTTTTGTTTTAGATTTTGAGTACTTATTTTCTGTTGTTCCAATTTCCTATTACAAAAACAAACAAACAACCCCCCCCAAACAACCCAAAAACAATACAGTGGGGTAAATGAAAGAAAATTAAGGAAATTCAARTAATCCATTAACAGGATCTCAGCTGGCTTATGGTATTTCAGACACATTGAGTGGGAGTGAAACCTATTCTGCAATATTCTGCTCAYACTAAACACACAAAATTTGTGAAAGCAGAACTAAACTGCAAAATCTCAGAGAGCGAACACCCAGGGAGAGATTGAAGTGCAGAAGCATCTACTATTCTTTTTGCTGAATATCAACAATTTTACTTAAATCAATGTAACTATAAATACAAGAGAGTCTTAAAATCTATACATCACAATGAGGAAAACAGTCCAAGGAATAAAGGTACATCAGGAGATGCAGTCAGGGCTCTGTGTTCAGGAATTACTTTCCTCCTGCTTCCCTACCTCTCTCCTCCAATTCCAGGTTGTTGGTGCAGGCTGTTATAATGTAGGCCAGTGGAATAAATCAAAGTGACAGACTGAGCAGGGAACTGTTTTGTCAGAAGGACTATTGTATAAAGTGGCTTCCTTTCCATGAAAGTGGCAGGAAAACCCAGGCAGCCTCATCYACGAGCACCAAACTGAACCCTGAACCTGAGGCAGCGCCAGGTTGACAAAAAGGGATCACCTAAATCTGAGCTGAGCTGCAGCAAAGTCCCATGCAGACAAAAGGAATTCCCATTTCATAAGGTCCAGGTTAGTCTGGCCATTCAAAAAAGGTCTTACTATTCCAAAGGAAGCACCTACAGCTAATGGGTATAATACATTTACGGGCAATACTTACCTGCATGGCAATTCCAATGGCTGAACCATATTTGTTTTGTAGATCCTGAAATCCAAGTGACCACTCCAGCTCCAACTACAGAAACTACCCTTGGAGCCACCGAGGCACCAACAACCAAGGAAGACACTCCCACAACCCCAAAGGTAGAGGATACAACCCCTGAGGCCACAGAGGAACCAGTGACTGAAGCTGAACCTCCCACTCCAGATACAACAGAAGATGTGACCCCTGATGCCACAGAGGAACCACTGACTGAAGTGGACCCTACAGATCTCCCCCCAACACAGGACCCAACCCCCGATGCCACCGAGACACCAGCAACCGACACGGAGCCGCCCACCACAGCCACACCGGAGGAGACAACCACAGAGGAGGTGACTACACCTGCACCAGAGGAGACAACAACCCCCCCACCAGAGGACACAACCCCAGAGGAGCC
>CADDXX010000382.1:562306-714573 GCA_902810485.1 Alauda arvensis
GAGACAACTCCAGAGGAGCTGATAACCCTTAAACCAGAGGAGCCAACAACTCCTAAACCAGAGGAGCAGACAACCCCAGAAGAACCTACAACCAAGGCAGACTCTCCCACCACTCCCAAACCTGAGGAGACAACCCCAGAGGAGCCAACAACCTCCACACCAGAGGGGACAACCCCAGGAGAGCTGACAACTCCTAAACCACAGGAGACAACTCCTGAAGATGCAATGATCTTGGCTGACTCTCCCACTACCACTAACCCTGAAGAGACAACCCCAGAGGAGCCAACAACTCCCAAACCCGAAGAGACAACCCCAGAGGAGCCAACAACTAAAGCAGACTCTCCTACCACCCCCAAACTCGAAGAGACAACCCCTGAAGAGCCAACAACCACCAAACCTGAAGAGACAACCCCAGAAGAGCCGACCACCTTGGCAGACTCTCCCACCACTCCCAAATCTGAAGAAACAACCGAAGAAGAAACTACAACCAAGGCAGACTCTCCCACCACCCCTAAAGCAGAGGATGCTGACTCTCCGACCAGCCCTGCAGTCCCTGAGGCCAGTACCACTGCCAGTAAAGCCACAGCCTCTCCGGGCAGTGCCGCACCCACAACAGATGGAAAGGACCTCCCCACCCTTGAGGCAGGCATCGAACTTTCAGACACCACAGTGGAGAACAAGGAGACAACAACACCCAAGAAGGACAGAACTACTCTGCTTAAAGACATTTTCACAGCTGCAACTGCAGCTATGGTGACAACAGCTAAACCAGGTGATTCTCCTAAAGGTAYGGATGACATTACAAACACAGTTCCTATGGCTGAGCAACCTGTCACTGCAGTAGCTGAATCAGAAACAAYTTCTACAGACACCAAGACTGCAACAACAGCAGCCACAGCTCCCGTGCTGGTAACAACCATCAAAGAAGATTCAAYTCCTCAGCCCAGTGAGGCTGTAACACCAAATGAAAAAGAGACAACTACAGACACTGAGCAGGCTGGGCCAGCAGCAGGCAAAGAGAGCCCAGGTGCTGCTTGTGTTATTGTGGAGATGACWACAGCTGGTAAAAAAGAGGTAACAACCAAAGAAATGAGCACCAYACCTGAAAAAGAAATAGAAGATGTCACTGTAAAGGCCCCTGGTATTGCCGAGGAAGAGGTAACTACAGTTGCCAAAGAAGAGGTAACTACAATTACCAAAGAAACCACAACAAGGGATAAAAAGGACACAATAGAAGAAATGTATCTTGTGTCTAATGGGACATCCAAGCCRACAATACATTTCCAGGAGGTCACTGAGGCTGGAGAAGAGCCTCACCCAACTGAACCTGAAAGTCTACCAGAGAGAGAAGAGCCCGAGATAAACAAGCCTTTAATACAAGTTGGGGACCTGCCAATGTTCCCTGGACAAACACAAGGTAGGTGCATTACAGTAGGTAGGAAAGCATCAGTAACTCAAGGGAACATGGCAGTGTCCTGTGGGCAGCCACAGCCACAGCTGCCAGTGTCCTGAATACTGGAATCTCAGTTCTCAGCTGTGGAGTTAATTAAATCCTCCAGGTAGTTTAGAACATGATATCAATTAATTGGTTTCAGTAACTGGTCCTACTGAAAATTGTTTACTGTAAGTTTCTCCTCCTCCTCGCTATTGTAGAAGATGCAAACAGACAAAAAGTCAAGGAAAAAAGATGACAAATTTCTAAATCCCATAAAAAATTTGCTACAAGTCAGGCTGCATATCCACCCTCCCTCACGGTACCTAAGCTGGTGTTTTGTAGCCACCTACTAAAAATGTCATGTAAAAGAGACAAGGAGTCTCTTGCCTCTGTGCTTTTTGCCACAACCTTTTTCATGCCCTCTCTTTATTTTAATCAGACAATAGCTTACAGCTTCTTGGGCAATTTTCAATCATACACTGAAAGATATTTTGGGGGGAAAATTAAGGGTTTAGATGAAAAATACTTTAATTTCAGTCTAAAAGAGATTCACCCTTCCTTTATATTTAACTGCATATAAATATATTTAATTGAAAGAAAGTGTAATTTTTTTTTTTTTTTTAAGAAATAACCTGAGGGAAAAGACGTTGCTAAAGCAGCTTAAGGGAACAATAAAATCCTAGAGCATGCAGCAAGTCCATGAGGGATGTAGTATATGAAGCGTTTGTAGGTGTTTTCCCGAATTACGGTACTTAGGTGGTAATAAGCAGAGACACCCATACCTGGTCACTCGGCGTCGCTGGGGCCACAGCACCAGAGCCGAACTGAGAATATGTCCCCGACGAGGAGCTAATCCCCGGGCCACCGGCAGGGCCGAGGGGGAAAGCTAAGGCCGTTCTTGTGAAACCTTAAACAGACCCAGCTGGCTGTGTTTTTGCAGAGAGGAACGACGAGAAGGACCTGTGCAGCGGCAAGCCAGCGGACGGCATGGTGGCCCTGCCCAATGGCACCCTKGCCGTCTTCCGAGGTGAGACTGCTTCGAACAGCCTCCACCAGCCCCGTTCCTCTTTCACCTGCCCCGGCTTTGGCTCCTGCCCTCCTCTTTCTCCCGCACAGCGCCGGAGCTCTTCCCTCACCTGCCCCAGCCTCCTCCTCCCTCACCTTTCCCAGGCCCAATCCTTCACTGCCGCCTCCTCCTTCACCTGCCCCGGCATGGCCCCGTTCCTCCTTCACCCGTCCTGGCCCTGGCTCCGGCCCCGGCCCTCCTCCTTCTCCCTCATCTTTCCCGGGCACAATCCTTGACCATCGTCTCCCCCTCCTCCTTCACCTGCCCGGCCATGGCCCCGTTCCTCCTTCACCTGCCCGGCCATGGCCCCGTTCCTCCTTCACCTACCTCAGCTCTGGCTCCGGCCCTGGCCCCAGCCCTCCTCCTCCTTCTCTCTCACCTTTCCCGAGCACAATCCTTCACCGCCACCTCCGCCTTCACCTGCCCGGCCATGGCCCCGTTCCTCCTTCACCCGTCCTGGCTCCGGCCCTCCTCCTTCTCCCTCACCTTTCTCGGGCACAGTCCTTCACCTCCGCCTTCACCTGCCCCGCCATGGCTCGTTCCTCCTTCACCTGCCCCAGCTCTGGCTCCGGCCCTGGCCCCAGCCCTCCTCCTCTTCCTCCCTCACCTTTCCTGGGCCCAATCCTTCACCGCCACCTCCTCCTTCACCTGCCCCGGCATGGCCCCGTTCCTCCTTCACCTGCCCGGCCATGGCCCCGTCCCTCCTTCACTACCTCAGCTCTGGCTCCGGCCCTGGCCCCAGCCCTCCTCCCTCACCTTTCCCGAGCCCAATCCTTCACCGCCACCTCCGCCTTCACCTGCCCGGCCATGGCCCCGTTCCTCCTTCACCTGCCCCAGCTCTGGCTCCGGCCCTGGCCCCTGCCCTCCTCCTCCTCCTCCCTCACCTTTCCCGGGCCCAATCCTTCACCGCCACCTCCGCCTTCACCTGCCCGGCCATGGCCCCGTTCCGCCTTCACCTGCCCCACCATGGCCCCGTTCCGCCTTCACCTGCCCCACCATGGCCCCGTTCCGCCTTCACCTGCCCCACCATGGCCCCGTTCCGCCTTCACCTGCCCCGCCATGGCCCCGTTCCTCCTTCACCTGCCCCAGCTCTGGCTCCGGCCCTGGCCCAGCCCTCCTCCTCCTCCTCCCTCACCTTTCCCAGGCCCAATCCTTCACCGTCACCTGCCCCATCGTTCTTCCTCCCCTTTTTCCTCCCNGGGTCCCTCACGGTTCGGCTGAGCCGCGTTCCCGAGGCAGGACGGCGATGTCCCCTCGCTGTCCCTGGGGCAGGACGGCGATGTCCCCTTGCTGTCCCCAGAGCAGGACGTGCTGTCCCCGGCGCCCCTCACGCCTGTCCCCCAACACAGGTCACTATTACTGGCTGCTGAACGGGCGGACCCCGCCGACCACCCAACCCCGCCGGATCAGCGACGGCTGGGGCATTCCCGGGCCCATCGACTCTGTCTTCTCCAGGTGCAACTGCGATGGCAAAACCTTCTTCATCAAGGTGGGAGTGGTCACGGCCGGCTGCATGGGGGCAGGCTGATGAGGAACAGCTGRGGAGGCTCAGCCTGGAGAAAAGGAGCTAAKRGGGGACSTTTTGGCTCTGCGCAACTCCCYGACAGGAGGRGACAGCTGSGGGAGTCGGGGTCTGTTCCCAGGGRACAGGAGAGGAAGGGGCCTYATGTTGYACCAGGGGAGGTTTAGATTGGATACTGGGGGGAAAATTGCCTAAACTTATTCCTAGTATGTTTCCCAACCTGAAATAAAATGCTAATGAAATACCCATGCCTCATTAAAGCTTTTATTTCCCAATAAATCACTCAGCCCTGGAATTCAAGCTGCTTTTATAGCTATGAAATTTTAACAGATTTAGAAAGGAAACCTCTTTGTTTCAGTAACAAAATTAGCTTAAAAATTAGCTTCTAAGATACTCTAGCCCTACTCAAAGGTTAAAAGGCTGCAGGAGGCACTTAATGAAATTGTAGTAGTTTTATCCTATGTGTAATGGATGTAAGAGTGATTCCAGCCAGATTTACCATGTAGCTGTCAAAGTGCTAGTGCTTATTTATGGATTATTCTTCATGTTTGTTTGCAATTCAATAACCAGGAATTAACTTCCTCTAAATTTCTTTTTTTCTTTGTTTTCCCTTAAATGCTCAGGGTCCCCTGTACTGGCGCTTCACTAATGGAGTCATGGATAGTGGCTATCCCAAACCTCTGGCAACTGGATTTGCAGGGTTAAGTGGGAGAATAGTAGCAACCCTCCCTGTGGCAAGATACAACAGCAGACCAGAATCTGTTTATTTTATCAAAAGAGGTATGTCTTGTATTCCTGAAGTTCAGGGAATATCAAAAGGTGCTTGAATTGCCTTAGTCAGGAATAAAACACTGTTTCTCTGGACCCAAGACCTATTTCTTTTGTACACAGAAATATAAATGATGCTAGTTTTCCAGGTGCTCAAAAATAGGCTGAAGCTTTAAAAATTTGTGTTAGTACTTGGAAGTCTTTCAGTGCATTTTAAACCAASTCTGTAAGGGTGAGAATCCAGGAATCCAGCACTGTAGTGGCTAAACATTGAAATAAGTTTTATCTGCTGGAAAAGCTATTTTAGTTTCAAGTCAATTAGAGAAGGGAAGGCTTTAATCTTGCTAGTTCATAACTATGTGTGGAAATTTCCATCTCTATTTCTGATTTTCTATTTTAAAGTGATTTCCTTATCTTACATGAATGTTATACTGCCACCATGTTATTTGTTATTGATTTCCTGTGTGTGATTATAATATAACAACATTTTCATACTTGATCAAGCTGGTGGTTGGGGTTATTTTTTTTTTTAAACTAACAAAACAAACGTGTGTTTTAGATGGGAACATGCAGCAGTACGTGTACAGACAAGAACCAGCCAAGAAGTGTCAAAGAAGAGCCCATGTCACCATCAGATACCCAGCCTTTGTCCCCAGAGTTGTCATCCGGCGCCGCTTCCAGCGTGCTGTGCGCATGCCAACCATCATCCGCACCGTCAGGATCAACCCCCACTCCTCTGGTAATGTCTCTTACACCTCTGTAGGTTCTGACACAGCACTGTGCCTGGAAGGTTTTAATGGCTGTAGGCAGACACAGCCCTTTGAAAGCTGCAGCAGCTCCTTACAGAGGGTTCCTTTTGCTTGCAGGAGTTCTGCGCAAGGAAGTCCAAATGACRACGTACTGGAGGGGGCTCCCCAAAGTTATCCACTCCACTCTCTCTGTGCCCAACCAGAACAAGCCCGATGGCTATGATTACTATGCCTTCTCCTACAGTAAGTAAAGCTAAAACATAGCACTATGCATCTCAAAAGGCATGGGGGTGGGGAAGAAAGAAGCTCCAGTTATCACTTGAGGTACTACTTTCAGCACTACTAGAAAATCCAGAGGGAATTAAAATCTTGCCCATAATCAAGAGATGTTTCTGTTAAAAATCAGTAGTCACAGGACAATGTGCAGCAATGAAATACAGAGGTTCAAGGAAGCCAACTGAGGAATGCATTGCCAGGGAGTTCAGCCTTGTAAAGTGACAAACCTTGCACTTAAATGAAGGATTATGTTAATAATAGACTGAACTGTCTGAATCACTACACAGCAAGTTTTTCAACAGCTTCTGTGGAACTATGCTTCTGACAAAACACAAAAAGGAGGGAGATGAACCACTTGACTTAGCTCAAAAGAATTATTTATGATGCTAGATTAGATAGACTCCAGCAAGGCTCCTATATAAGCATTCCTCAGAATTTTCTGCATTAAAAAATTAAAAAAGGAAAAAAAAAGAAGAAAAGAAAAAGAAGTAAAAAGCTCTAACAAGAAGCCATACTCAAATACAGGCTATTAAAGTAAGATCCAGTCAGTAAGATCCAGTTCCTCACCTTGGAGGAATCAGCCTCTCAGGCCCATTGACACTCAGGGATCATGGACTTCCCACTTCTGTAGTGAGTGCAGGATTGTTGTGGATGTAGTTTGATTTCCAAATTCTTAAGACTGTTTCTGTGTTCTAGCAATATAAGAACATGCCTCTCTGCTCCTGCTCTTAGGACAGATTTAGTTATTAGCAGTGCTATGAAACTTACTGCAATYGAGGACACCTGAAAAATAAAGCTGAGGACAGAAATTTATAATTGGGAGTCTCTCAGCTCCCTATATGCACATGGAATGGAAATATGTTCTTCAGGCCTAAGTGACATAAAAATGCAGGCTTGAATTTTTGAATTCTTCCCACATATTAAATGTAGTTTCTGGAATTTAATCCTGACCTCTTTTCCTTTCAGATCGGTACTACAGTTTGGATGTTGGCAAAAGAATAGCACGACCTGTYACTGCTCTCACAGGAAAGACTGTAACCAAAGACTGGTACAACTGTCCCAGCAAGTGATGTGCAGCAGAGGAGTGTAAAGCAAGATGCCATTTGAATGTCAGCGTTTTTTCTAATTTTATTAATAAAAGACATTGAAATGTGTGCACACAACTCTAAGTATGAAATGCTGCTTCAAGCTCTGGCTTCATTACACTAAGCAACCACAGGCAAACTGGCACTTTGTATACACAGCTGGAAGTACTTTACATCYCATTTAACTAATGTTTCCTCTGTTCAGGCCTCCTCGGCCTCCCATGGCATGAGTTACACCTGTGCAGGGAAAGAAAATAAGTGCATTAGTATAACTCCTTCTTACCCTTTTAACCACAGGTGAGACCTCATCCTCCCCTAAGGAATTGTCAGGGCAGTTCCTTTCTGATACAGTTCAAGTTCCCCTCTCTCCCCCTAAGSCTGGTGACACATGTACATGTCACCTGTGTCATGCAAAAGGCTGAGGGTGACTTGTGATCCYGAGCCAAATCAATGAGCAGAGAATTCTTACCACTGATTACCTGAAATCAGTTAGTCCCTCCTTCTTGGTATTAAAAAAAATGAAGACAGATGGAAGAAAAATCTATCCTAGTCCCACCTCTATCTTTTTTTCCCCTTAAAATACCAACTAATTTATATTTCAATGCTAATACTGTGTCTTCTACAATGTTAAAATAATCCATCTAAGGCTTTTTCTTAATACAGAAGTTGCAAAAATAATTTATTGTCATGGTTTAACTCTATTGCACTAAAAAATCTGTAATACTTCCAATAAAGCTTTTTTCCAATGAATACACATTGATATACCTGGAACCATTAATGTACCCAATGGAAACTCCTCTAATGCTAAAACCAGAGCATTAAACTGCTACTGCTGTCCTAACAGGACTTTTGAAACCCTTCTTTAACACTTGGAAGTCTAAAATCTAATGCCCTTTACTTTCTCTCTACTGCTAAGAGCCAGGTGCCACTGCAGAAGGAAGTTTGCCTGTCTGAAACCCGCTCAGCCTAAYGCACTAAACCCAACCCAGAGCTCTTAGGGTCACATGCCTGTCACTCACACTGGCTGCTGTGACACTCCCTGTGTGCCAGCAAGGCCAGCCTGTAAAGGAGGAGAGGGCTGGAGCAGTGTTGGAAGCAGCCAGGAGCACTTACCCCTCTGCCTGTTGAACTGCCGGCCACGCACRCCCGTCCTCAGCGTCGGGGGCTGCAGCCGCACACGGCGCAGGGACTTGGGCTGGGTGCTGCTCGTGTCTGTGGGGAGAGGCAAAGGGTGGCTGTGCCTGCCAGGTTCTCTTCATCTTTACACGTTTTGGTATGTGTCACGCTTTCTTTACATTAGAATGATGAAGGTGCCTCCTTATTTCATTGACCTCTCCTCTAATATAAATAAAAGCTTCAAAACAAGTAAGTCTGGGACTTCTTTTGCTACCTGTACAAGGGGGTTATTTGATAACTCAATGGAGATTAACTTACAATTAAAATTTCACAATTAAATTAAAAATATTTTTGAAGCTGACATCAAATATGCCACTGGATAAATCACCAAGGTATCAGTGCTGTTTGCTCCTTGAAGTGTTATTCTTACTTGGCCTACTCCAGTTACTGTGGTCCAAAGAAAAATGGTTTGCCAAAGTACCAAAGAATTTATAAGCATCAAAATATGATCTTGCTCAAAGAGAACCTGGGGAGACCTTAGAGCCCCTTCCAGTGACTAAAGGGTCTCCAGGAGAGCAGGAGAGGGACTTGGGACAATGGCTTGGAAGGACAGGACACAGGGAATGGCTTCCCACTGCCAGAGGGCAGGGTCAGATGGGGTACTAGTAAAAAACTGTTCCCTGTGAAGGTGGGGAGGGTCTGGCACAGGGCAYCCAGAGRAGCTGTGGCTGCTCCTGGATCCTTGGAASTGTCCAAGGCYARGYTGTAMAAAGCTTGAAACAACCTGGACAGGTRGAAGKTGTCCYTGCCCATGGCAGGGRTGGGACTGGATGGGCTGGATCCCTTCCACCCCAAACCATTCTATGAGTCTGTGATACTAAGAGTTTTATCTTAYTCTGTGTAACCTGACAACCAGCCATGATGCTAGACAAAGGAATTCCACTCTAAATGAAAAGGTGCAAACTGTTATTGTCATTATCCTGTACCTGCAGATGAACTTGAAGGAGGATCCTGACTAGTTGAAGGAAGATCTGACTCATCAGATGCTTGAACAGATTCTTCTTCTTGCTGGCTATCGATTTCTAGACCTGCTTCTGAAGTAATGCTAGAAGGGAAGGMGGGGGAGGAGAACCATATAAGTGTATTTGCATAGTTTCAAAAAGATCCAGAAAAAAAAAACTTGTCTTAGTACACAAAGATTCAATGAAAATCAAAAGTAAAATACAGCATAAAATGAGTAACTGTCCCCTTTTATATCTTTGCTTCATCATAATACAAAATACAGCAATTATTAAAAAGTTGCACTTGTAAAGCAAAAGACAAAATTATTTGTCTACAAAATTCAGTAGGAACTTATTCCAGCCCTGTGCTTCATCTTTTGCATATGTGCTGTCTTAACTGGGTGATTTAATCATGTATGTCAGTTTTGCATGAGGAGGGATTTTCTGTGTTACCCAGGAATGCCTTAGTCTTTATTCTACAAACTGATCCTTCAGCCTGTGCCATCATTATCAGTATTTGACTACTGCAGAGTCCTCTGCATTCTTAAAAAATACAAGTTTTTTTGGTGACTTTTCTATTGATATTGTTACATCCCAAGGAGATGAGCAGAAAACCATTGGTTTTGGATGAAGAGTCAGATTGACCTTATGATGCTTGTATCCCCAAATTATCCGTTCTGTCTATGTTAGATATTGTGTTCTGTACCTTTAAGACTGGTTCCAAGAGCAAAGGGGGAGAAAAGAGAAGCAGGAGTTTGTTTTGAGAAACTGCTGTGACTCCTGCACATTCCTCTCCTGGACTGTTCATCTGAAGCACAGACAGGCAGCAAGACAGAGATCTCCTTTGCTTTTAGTTAGTTCTAGCTAGCTAGCGCAGAGAAGTTCCCTGGACTGGTTTTTTGTTCCTTTTTCTTGGGACTGTTCTGGACAAAATAACCCATGAGAGCACTGGGAGTTCACACCTGTGGGGGAGCTCACACCTGCAGCCCACCAGGGCCCAGGCTGGCATTTTCCAGCACTGGAGAGACTGATAGGAGACAGACAGAGCCGAGCTCCCACAGTAAGGACTTCCTCAATTTTGCCAGGTTTTATTGTTTCATATTATTCATTTTTATGTTTGTAGGCACTTTGTTTGTTAAAGAAATAATTTTTTTCCATTCATTTCTAAGGAGATTTTTTTCCTGAACCAATAGGGAGAAGGTGCCATTTCGGTTTGCTCCCCAGTGGGACCCTATTTGGAGGTTTCCTCCCAAATTTTCCCTAAACCAGGACATCCTGCTTCACAGCTTTACCAGAGGCTGTGTGAGCTGCCCCTGGCTGAGAATGAAGGTGTCAGAAGTGAAGCAAAGCAGTGGTGCTTTACCCTTCAGACTCAGCCTCAGCAAAGACCTCGTCGGYGTCGTCGCCGGCGCCGGGCTCGGTGGTGGTGGAGAGGCTGCCGGTGGAGGTGGTGACCATGGGCACGGACTGCGACGCGTGCTCCGAGGCGTCRGCCGAGGCACTCTCTGTAAACACTGTCACTGGGGAGGGAGCACAGACAGCTCAGGCCSTGCCCACACTGCCCTGTGACAGCTCGGGGACAGGCTGCCCAGAGCTCCTGAGGAGCAGCAGCACTGCACCWGCCGTGGGGAATCATTCCCCGCTTTGCTCTGCGCTTACCCGGCGCTGCCACTTGTAACGGCGTTGTGGGGACACTGCGACCCCCTGATTCCTCCTCGTGGGCAAGGAAGAGTGGGGTTTCATACATCCCTAAACCTGCAACACAGAGTGCCAGTCACAATCCATCCAAATAAGCTGCTAAAGAAAGGATTAACCCATGTCTTCCCTCTGSACACTTGATAAAATCCAGTTGCTCGTATTTAAGCAGATTTTTGTTATTTTGTTTGACTTACTGTCAGAGCTGATCATAATTTATTGGAAGGTAAAACCTTGATGAAAATGTTACTGCTTGTTTTTTTAACTTTCATGCTTGCCTTAAGCCATTATTTTGCTGTGAGCTTTCTTCAGAGAACAGGCTGTGTTCCATACCAATAGGGATGCCAGGGAAAGGGACAGATTCAAACCAACAACAAACACAACAGCCTGGCCATTTCTGAGCAGATAAGGATATAGCCCAAAGATTTCTTTGCATTTCCTGTTTCCTCCTATTGTTTCACTACAGGGAAGCTACAACCAATAATAAAATTGAAGTTAAAACCCATTCCTTCAATATTTCATTCCACTTCAAAATCCTAACACAACTAGGAATGAAGCAGCTTGAAGGTAACACCTTCTCACTTTCTGTTGTTCTCTCTCTGTGGATAATTATTTAAGAGTTGCAGGCTTCCACACTTCAGCAATTTCCTGAAGCAGMATTGTGTTTTGTTGRCTGAATTCTCTCCTTTTCACTCAAAGACCCATGGAAAAGAGAGCCCAGAGCTGCTTTACCTCCTTGTGATGCCAGCTGCCCAAGATCAGAGTGACTGGAGCTGGTTTGTGGCATGTCTTCAGGGGGCCCAAAYCTGAACCGAGGAACTCCAGCTACCTGGGGGGAACTGGCAAAACACAGACTTAAGGAATTCTGCAACTTCCCCAAAGATCAGGGCAGAGGGGAAGAACTTCTGACCAAGAGAACAAATCATGCAAGAGACAAAATGAGATAATACTGACCATAAAAATCAGCTGAGCTRCTGCTAAATAAACAGCAACTAGCTTCTCTGCATTAGGAATGCATTCAAAATCAGTATAACAGTACTGAAGAGAATATTCTTTGCTTATCTGTTCTATAAACTCTCAGAATTTTAAGTGGATTGATGGACATGTCCAGAACATCCCAAAAGCAAAAACTGAGGTAACTTTTCCTACTTTCATTGGTAGTATTAATGGGAGGGAGGAATAAGATAGAAGGAAATTGGATAGAACTTTTTTTTGTTTGTTTTATCTCTTCTTAAATCACCAGGTTACAATACACTGGAGAATACTCACTTCCTAATTTACTGATCAGTTATATGACACACAATTCCAACAATAATTCCTTATTTGCACATGTGGTTATCTATCCTACTCCAATCACAAGTTCATTTAATTTAAATTTGTTTTCATTCCACTGGAAAATAGAAAGAAATAGAATAAAGAATAGAGAAAAGCCTTTTTTTTTCCTTTTTCTTTTCACATCTACTTACTGAATGGCTTCTGCAAATCCATCWGTACGATGTGGAACTACAAGAGTTGGTGTGCTTGGAACTGTTCTGTCCTCATCATCAAAGAAGTGCTGCTGCTGGAAAAAAAGAGACTGATATGAGAGCCTACAATGTATTTCTAGTTTTCACCTGAGTTAAAGGTTGATTTTTCCACATAGTCCAGCAAAACAAAGACAGATTTAGATCTAACAAAATTCTTCTTTTATTTCAGACATCAAGTTGATGCCTTTGATCTCACAAAAGGTACTTTAGTCAGTCAGTCTCTTTCTTTTCTCTCACTGAACCTGCATTTGTTGTGCCAAATACAGCTGAATAAAGGGTTCAAAATTAGCTGATGGAGACAGCATAAATTAGCCTTGTTCCTTTAGGATGAGGCTGAACTTGKAATTATTTTTTCCAGCAACACAGCCACTTTGACTGACTCTAAAAACAAGCAAATAAAATCACCTTAGACAAAACCAACTGAGCCTCTTTTGAAGCCTTTTGTTTCCTGGAGTTTTCTAGTTTTTGCCTTCCATTAATACAGGAATKAACAGGAGTAGGATATTTTCTGCAAGACTACAGAAACCATCCCCCCCTGAAGTCAGCAGCCAGGCTTCTTGAAAAACCAAAATAAACYCCAAGAGTTAGGAATGTTCCCTCAAAGCAGGTCTTCAGCAGGAGATTCTGATGCACTCACCATTCCACCTATCCCAGGAGTCAGCTGAAGTCCTCGCCCCACYGACTGTCTTCGAGTCATCTGGATTCTCTTCATGGGAAAGAAAAGAGGGAAGKTGTGTCAATGTGGAATTCTAACAACATACAAATGTACAGTCAGAGCCAAGGATAGCAGCTAAATGAGTAAGTACAGCAATCATCATGGAATCACAGAGTATCCTGAGCTGGAAGGGACCCACAAGGATTATCAAGTCCAACCCCTGCATGAAGGACGGGCCCAAGAAATCAAGAAGAGGCTGAGAGCATTGTCCAAACACTCTTGGAGCTCTGGCAGCCTTGGGGCCATGCCTATTCTCTGGGGAGCCTGGGCAGTGCCCCAGCACTCTCTGTGGGACAATGTGCATATTCTGGGCAAATGACAGTAATATTTTACTCAAGTCTCTACTGAATACAGAAAACTTGCACACAGAAATACTGTGATCCCAAGCCTCAGTACAAGTTAATGGTTCAAGATCATTTCAGTCAGGATATTCTTGAAGAATTCTTGGTTGTGATGTTTTAATTTGCAAAATCTACAGGTCTTCAACAAAGTATAATCATGGGTCAGGCAATGACTGTGAAAGATTTAACTTGGAAAATAAATGGCAACATTCCTTTGCCCCATCTACACTGGGGCAGAGACTCATTAAAACCCTTCCAATCTGAGCTACAACCTGGCCAAGGAAAGCTTTTGGAGTGGAAGTATCATCAAGCTGACCAAGCACTGGTATAATATAATAAGAATTCCAAGAYAAAAAGCAGTAAGGCACTGGGGATGTGTTTGTATGCTCCCTGTCCACCTGCAGGGTGACACACACTAAGTCACTCTGCTCAGCTACCATTTCAACGATGCTGAACAAAAGCTAGCAACATTTTTCCCAACGGATTCCACTTACAAGAAATCACACAGCAAATTGTTTTCCTAACTCTCCTGGGGTGCTGGAGCTGGTTTGTACCTGCACTGGGGGCCCCAGCTCCTGGGGAGGGGCGTGGATGGTGAGCCGTGGGGGCAGGGGGTGGGGTGGCCTCCGYGGGGACTGCGGTGGCCGCGGGCCCTGGCGCTCTGACGCTGATGTGGGCTGCTGCTCCCTCAGGCTCTCGTGGGCAAACGTGGACTCTGCAGCACTTGTGCTCCCCTCTCCTGCAACACAAAGGCACAGGGGGAAAACCCCAGGAACCAAGCTGAAAACATGAAGGCAAATCTTCCAATTCTGCCACGCATTAACACGTTTTTCCCTTGCAAGCCTGGGGACAGCCCGGTGTTGTTATTTAAAATCACTTGAAGAGGACTTGTGCCAGCTACAACACCAGCACTGAAACAAAATATTAATTATTTAGGTGCTGGTTTAGAGACAGATTAATCCACTGAGCCATTAAGTTTCCACAGCAACCAAAGCTTGCAGGATTTTCAAAGGAATTTAGAATAAACCCAGAAAAGAACRTTACAACACTGCACGTTGAAATGGCCTTTAGTATTTCACTTATATTTTTAMTTTTAAGTGCAGATTTTAATACATGGAAAATAGCTTCTGTATTTCCCTCCCTACATACGCAGACTGTGGGGAAACATGGARTAACTGTACCACTGTTTTGGGAATCTGCTGCCCTCTGGTTGCTTTCAGCTCCTCCCATGCTCTCTTCAGTCTCTGTTCCAGGATCTGTACCATCAGCACCCTAAAAGCCCACATGAACAGAGTATGACTAAACAAATTATAGGTTGTAAAGAGAATACAAAGGCAGTACAAAAGTATTCAGAAAGTAAAAAGTCAAATATATGACAATCTTAAAATATTTATGTATCTACAGCACTAGGTAAATATATTGAACTGCATGAGATTTTAGAAGTTTTGAGTACCTGTGCATACACAAACCTAAACAATGTAGCCACCATCATCTGATAACAACAGACAGTGAAATATCCAGCTCTTAACAAGCCTCACCAGCCTTGCAACTACAGTATTTGCTGCTGGCTCCTGTACATTGTATTTTCATTCAGCCCTCTTAAACATTCCAAGYTGATTTTTCTTGTAAAAACACCAGTTACAAGAAATTACCATCACCCAGTATCAGTCTCAACTTTTGGGGATAAATTCATACCAAGATTTTCTCTTCCGAGCATCCACACCTGTGCATTACAGCACTGATTTGTTACCAGAAATGTAACAGGCTAAGAAAGAAAGGTACAAATCTCACCTCAGCATCATCTGCTTCATATCCATCATTGCCATCAGCACTACCAGTTCCTTCATTGCTGTCATCACCTTCATCTCCCATCCCTGTGTCTTCATCATCATCCTCGTCCTCCTCTTCCTCATCATCATAATCCTGTGATGAGACAATAAAAGAGCCTTAGGGAAATGCAGAAAGGGGAGTGGAATAGGCTGGATGTGGTGCACAGATCAACAYCCACCCAGACACTCCCTGTCTCCCTCTTCAACAGGACAAGGGTAGGAATGAAGATGGAAAAGCCTGGGGGTTCAGATAAAGGAAGGTCAAAGAAAACTCAAGGTGAATTAGCTTTAAAACACTACAAATTCAGGCAACATAGATACAGACCACTTAGTCAAAAATRTTTTGATTAAACTAGTGCTGCCTGGTGAGTTTTACATCTGATGARAGACAAAATCATAAAGGAATTCCATGATATACATACTTCCTGCTCCCCTTCATTTTCTTCATCATCGTCATCTTCATCATCACTATCAATTACAATCACATCATCCCTCTTGGACTGGCCATCCTGAGATGAAGAAGTGTTTTGTTGGTCTGACTGAAGGGATCCAAGATCTATGGGGATAGACTGGGAAGTCTCCTCACTGTCCTCCATGGCTGTGTACTCCCCCTGGGTCACACCCTGCCAAGGACCAAAGGCAATCACCAGAACAAGCAAAATTCAGTGCACCACACACAACAGCAAGAGAACCAGACTMTGATGCTTAGAGGACAGTTATTGCTGTTCCTGAAAAACTGACCAGAGGAGAGGACAAAATAGACTGTCACAGGTGACTGTCAGTGTCTGAACAGTTCAAGTCTAAACCTTAGAACATTTTAAGTGGTTTCCATGGGAAACCTGCAGGATTCCATTTGAGATTTCACTTCTAAATATAATAGAGTTTGGGGGGCAGATGGCTAAACTAAATAGAGTTTGGGGGGCAGATGGCTATTTCTGCTGAAGTTTTGCTGTTCAAATGCTTACTTCTCCAATGGAATCTTGTGAGTCTTGATTGTAGGTTTGTGCCTCCACCTCTCCATCAGTGCTCTCTTCTGCTGTCACTTCCTCCTGGAAGAACAAGCATTTTTCTCATTTAAAACATGCCATTAGCCCTCAACATGTATGAGATTTTTTTTTTTAACTTCTTTAATAAAAATTATCTTTTCCCACAAAGATTATGAGCAATATTTTCTCCTGCTTCCTTAGTAATGCTTTAGTAAAAATTCTCACTTCCCTGCCCTTGAGAAATACAACTTCCCCAGCCCACTGGACCTCATCATACCTCAATCCTTTCAGGGCCAAAAACAAATCAAAGTTTCCCATTCTATCTCCAGCCTCCCAGATCCTTAAGTGATAATGTTCTTATGCAATCCTGCCCTTTTTATCTTATGAACATCCCTCTGGCATAGTTAATAAACAGCCTTGGCTTCCTTAAGACTGTGAGGCTCCCTCTCAATTTCATCCCTTTTTCACAGCATATCCCAAATCCCTCACACCAAAATTCACATGCATCTTCTGTAGGCTTTTCCAGCAACTCATCTTTGCTTCCCATCTCATAAATACCCTGTATTTTTGTCCAGAATGACTGTAGATAAAGACCTTGCAAACCACACTGAAAGAAGTTTGAACTTCCTCCTCAGTCCTAGGATATGGCCCTCTCTCTTCTATCCTACAGGTTAAGATTTACATCATTCATTCTAACTGGGTTAACCTCTGCCTTTTTAGATACCCAAATATAATAGTTTCCTCCTCAATAGATTAGAAAATCTATTAGGAATTCACTGATTTGCTCTGAAGTAACACGTTTTTTCTTCCCATTCAAATCCTAAAAAGGAACATATTAAGCGGTAGCACTTTATGTTTGTGCAAACCTCAGGCCCAACTCTCTGCATGATTCTCAGTTTCTTTGAAGTAGGTGCATCCACAGTTTCCTCAGAGATCTGGTCTGAGTTCTCCACAGTGTTGTCCTCCTCTTCCTCTCGGGAGCGTTTYGACAGGGAGGAACTGGGGGTGGCTGAAACTTCAAAGACACCTCAGTTATTTTCAGAACAACACATGCACAAACCAGAAATCAAAAGCTTTGGTATTTTCCTCTCAGGATCACCTCCATTTCTGCACTGAATGACAACAATCAGAATTGCACTGAGCTGTGCAATTTTCCAAGGCCAGAGAAGCATCAACCCCATTAGTTACAAGTCTTAAGCCCTCAGGCCTTTATTCACAACTTAASTGACCCTAAGTATAAGCCTCAGGGTACAACCCAAATATTTCTTCCAACATCTCTGCTTTGGACAAATACTCTCTTAAGCATTTTGGGTGTATCAGCTGGAAAAAGAGAACCCCAATATTTTGCAGAGATGGTTTTCTTGGGGAAAAAATGTTCTATTTACACTGTGTAGGACAACAGTGTATTACAGTGAGTAGCTTTAGAGTACTTCCTATATTTTAAAGTAGCTTACTCATGGCTCCTAAAATTAACCTTGCTCATAGTGCCATGGAAACAGAGCCAGCAAGGTTTAATGTATTAAACTCCAAAGCTGCTCTGAAAAAGACAAACACAAAATTTTATTTCCTTTCTACTTTAAGGAATGCAGTGCCAACAGCATTTCAGAGGCACCACTTCTGACAGCTCAAGAAGGAAGCCTGACTTCAGAAGTTCTTAAAATGTGAATCAGCTAAGAGAGGGGGAAAAGGCCGAAACTGAAGTGAGGCCTGGTTGGCCAAGGGTCCAACTGGAGCTACTTACAAGGAACCATGGAGCAAGACAGGCCTATAAAATGACACCAACCTGTGCCAAACACGGCTGTGGAGGTGGAGGGCCTCTCAATCTGGGAGCTCTGCACCACCTCCACGATGGCAGGGGCTGGCTCCTGCGCCGCAGGCTCGATCTGAGCGTGGCTCTGCTGGGTGGGCTGCACAAAGGCAGTGGCCTGTGTCTGCTGCTGCACTGTCAGGATGGGCTGGGGCAGGGATGTCTGCACGTTGGGGCTGGTGGAGCGCACGGAGCCGCTGGCACTCCCGAACACCGGCACGTGCTCCACGGGTCCTTCCGACTGCATGGCTGCAAGGCAAACAGCAGCACAGTCAGGGCCTTCACTCAGCCTGTACTGCTCACATGCTCCCTCTCAGCAGGCCCTGAACAAGCACATTCTGGGGTTTGCAGATGAATTCATGTTATGCACACCYGTGSCTGAGGAGCCATGAACTTTGCTGCAAGCAGAATGGTCATGGRAGTGCAACACCCCAAGAGATGCAGGGACAATGACACTGCCTGAGGCCCTCCCAAACTGACTGCCACCAACATTTCAAAGCAAAGGCAGCACTTCTGAGTACTGAGGATTCTTACACTACACTCAAAAGCTCACCTTCCTGAGTCTCCACCTGTGTTGTTGGCATAACTGTGGCTGTGGGGGTAGTGGTGGGATTGGTGACGGTGGCAGGAGTCACCATGGGACGGATGCTGGCTCTTGGAGTAGACTTATTGCCAGCTATTGCAGCAGCAGTCACTTTACTGGGAGTTGACACAACAGGAGTTGGTTTAATGTTTGCTGTYGGGGGATCTGAAGTGCTGGCACTGAAAAACAGGAGATTGGTTTCATCGTGGTACAGAAAGCAGATTTTAAAAATAACAAATATATTCTTATAGCCAAAAACACTATTTCTGAAAGCTTTTAGATTTTAAAATCTGACAACAGCATGAGGAATTGTCTTCCAAACTTTTTATAGTTGAAAGAAGAGAGACACACTATGCCATCAATAGCATTTTATSCAGCTTGGAGAACTGAACAGGTGTCTTCCAAGGAAATCAAGTGGGAATCTAGCAACAGATCAAAATGTTYATACTGTTGACTGTGCTGGGATTTTATTAGAGTGAGTAACACTTCTTACATCAAAACTGATTCACTCAATACAGAGCAATGTCATCTCTTGGCTGAGACAAGGGGCAGCCAAATTTTAGGAGRTATTTTTGAAAGTCTTGCTGTCTAAAGGATGCATTTGTAACAGCTGAGAGGGAGTTTGCTATCCCAGCTCAATAATACAGCAATATTTCCCATTTCAGAGCTCAGGCAAATGACTATTTTTTCTGTCCTTAGAGTTATCCATTCAGTCCATTTCTCATTCTTGCACAAGGATGATCCTTCCCAAAACCAAAAGGGTAAAAGYTAACAATCAAAATTATACAACTTCAAAAACTTTGAAGCCTGAAAACATWTTAAAAAATCTTCCATGTTTCCCAGACACCATGTTCCTGGTGGTTAATATGCCAGTTTACAGCTTAAAAGCCCTATTGATTAGACAGAGCTGAGAAAACAGGAGGAATGTTTTATGTCAATCAGTATCTCTGCAGTTGTTCAAGGAAAATTATGAAAAGCTAGTGGTTTGCTAAAAAGAAGAGCAACTACATAACGGTAAACCCAAGAAACAGAAACCACAAAAACCCTGCAAACCCCTTGAACTCACATTCCTCTTTCACCTGAAGCTGGAGTAGACTTGAGTGAGATTTGCCTCTGCTGTTCTGGGACCTAATAGATAAAAAMCAGAAATACCATGTCATGTACACATGAAACAGAGCAGGTAACATGGAAAACACTTCAGCACTAAGCTAAGTCTGTGAGAGAAATGCTTGTTGGGTATTTACCTGGGCAGACTCTGTAATGATGGCAGCTTCCCCAAACCAAACCATACCAGCCATACCAAGACTGGAAAACAATTTGCTAACTGAAGCTTTGAGACACAAACCCATTATACTGAATGCATGAATAAAATACAGAAATAGAGGGCAGAGCATGAACAACCCCTTGGCTGACTCACAGTAAATGGTACAACTGCCTGCCTGTTGGCACTGSGAATTCTGATTAAGGCAGGAAATTTAAATTAAGTTCCAAACCCCTACTGAAGCCAACCCGTGCATTTCCAAGAGCAGGGCATGGTGGCACTGAGTGCAGGCTGGGCAGTGGTGGCCTGGCAGGAGTGTGCACGTTTGGTACCTTGTTGGTGGACTCKGGGGGCTCATCCCTCTGCTCGTGGTGCCGCTCCTGCTGCTCGCGCAGCTCCCTCTCCAGGCGGCAGATCCGCCCCTCGTACTGCGACTTGAGGGCGCTCATCCGCACCTCCAGCTCCGTCTTCTGCTCCTCCAGGGAGCTGCTCTTCTGCTTCCACTCCTCATTCTCCTTTGTCAGCTGCTCTTTTGTACCTGGTGGAACAGGAAAGGGTCCAGCCTTGCTGAATCTGAACACCTGGGTGTTTTACCACTGAAGTATTCTGAAATCCTAATGATGTTAAGCTCTGGGAGGCAGTATGACCATTTTTCTTTTTAATTGCAATTAAACAAAAAAGAAACTAAAGATAGAAAAATACATAATAAATACAGAGAAATAAAAACTTAAAGCAGTAGTCCCAAAAGAACAAGATGCTTTCAGCAAGCTCTCACACCATCATGCCCCTCAGTGACATTTAAAAACAGAGGAGATGTGTTTTGCACCTGTAAATTTAGGGAAGGGGAGAATTACCTGAGCTGTTGGTAGAGCAAATCTGCTCTAATCAACAGAATGATCAAAAATGGGGGTTAACATGTTGGCTGGCCCAAAGTAAGCAAAACTTTTTCTGTGTCCAGTGTGCAATTACTTATGTATTTATATCACTCCCTGGAGGAATTAATTTAAACTTTAGAACAATCCCTGTAGCATTTAGTCTAGAAAACACTTTTCAATAAAATAYGAAGCAGGCCACATTTTTCAAGCATCCTGTCTAAAGGTTTTTCCACAGAAATAATCAAAAATCTCTAAGGACAGAATAAAAGAATTACAATACCAGCTAACTGTGCAATTTTCTGCTTGGCTGCAAGCAAGGTYTTCCTCGTTTTCTCCTCCTTCTCAGTGATCTGTTGCCTGAGCTGTTCTTCCTGTGTAGTCTTCTCTTGCAGGTCTTGATGGAAACGGGCCAGTTCTGCCTGTAGCTGCATTATCTGCTCCTGGAGATTTCTACCTTCAGTTTCCTTTTCTGTTATTGTCTAGGGAGAGAGAAAGAYTGCAATTGTTGGCCACAACCAACTACATTGGCAAATATAGGGCCCAAATTCCAAGGAGTCGGTATTAGCTGGCCACTGGATTAAGGTGAAAAGGCTTTTTATCAACAACAGGAGTTCAGTCCTCTCTGAATGCAAGAGCTGGAGAACAGCATTCTTTTTCTCATTTATTCCAGGAAATAATGTGARACACAGGATTTATACCAAGCTTAAGATCAGTCTTTCACAAGAAAGCAGAGGCACAATTGGTCACTTCCCATATTTCTGTGACACACATTAAAATACCCTCACATTCTTCACTGTTCCACACTTAAGACTGCAGTGACAAACAGTACTCCAAAATTACTCACTGTTCTTACCTTTTGCAAGCTTTCAACCTGAGTCTCCAAATTCTTTGTCTTCACTTCAGCTTGACTGAGAGTGTCTTTTAGCTCTTGTACTTCCTGGGCAGAAACTTGGTCTTCTTGTGATTCTGCCAAAGGCAGAGTTGATGCTTCAGCAACCATCTGAAAGGCATCAAGGGGTACAAGGCTGAAGGGGACTATCTGATCACAATGTCATTACATTCACAGGATGCTTTTGCATGCCAGGTGATTGGTTTAAAAGTTCTGGGCAAACCCAGGAGCTCTAAAGATGCTCCATTTCAGTTCTATCTACCTTATCATGCTGTGCTTTCAGCTCCTCATACTGAGTCTTGTACCTGCGGCCGATTTTCTTGACCTGTGTTATAGTTTTCACTTTTTCCTGTATGTCAGCCACTTTAGCATCCAGTTCTTTCTGCARAGTGTCCTTTTCTGTTCTTATTTTAGTTACTTCATCCTTCAGGCTCTGAACAAGATTCTGGCTTGTAGTCAAGGATGCATTAGTTCTAAATGACAAGAGATCAGAGTGAGCTGCAAATGAGATGCTTGAAAACACACATACATATCAATATTCCTTATTACAGGCATTATCTCTAGTGGATTATGTTTTCTAGGATTTTGCAACACAGAATAGAAATTATTCTACAATATATTACTTTGGAATAATTTCAGCTAATAGCTTGCAAAACAACTCTCACTTCACCTTACCTTCTTGTTATCAAGCCACAGAAAGAGCACTGAAAGTTTCAGTTACATGGAGACACTTAAGGAATTACACTTCCAGRTACAGCTATAATCAGAATACTTTGCTTTGCACAGAACTTTGTACAAATTGACCAATACCACACCTGGCAACTTCTGCTTTAAGCCTGCCTGTTTCTTCACTCATCTGTTGGACACGTTTGGCATTTGCCTCCCTCTCAGAGAGCAGYTTTCGATACTCTTCCAGATCCGTGTCCTTCTGCTGGCTCAGTAAGTGCTGCAAGGGGAAGAAAACAGGGGCATTTTGGTAAAACAATTACAGTTAAATCCAGAAAATCTCTTTGAATTWGAGCCACTGCTTCTGCATTTTGATATGGAGTAGCCAACTTTGAAGCTGTGTGAACAGTGCTTTATAATTCAAACATATCTCTTTGGTTTTTTTTTTCTTTGTAAGAAAACTTAGCCCCTTTTTTTAGTTGTTTGACTGGTGGGCCTATTTTCCACATGATGTTCTTTGAGAGGAGGCATTTCCCCACCTGAGTGCGGGCTTTCCAGCGTTTCACATCCTCTTCCAAGAGCTTTTTCTCTGCCTGCAGCATCCCACTCTTCTCACTGAGCTCAGCATTGGACTCTTGCAGGGGCAGGATGTCTGCCTCGAGCTTGCGTACCTGAGAAAGCACAGCAAGGGGTTACACTCTGCATCTCAGGRCACTGAAGGAATCCCTCAGGAAAAAGAGCTGCTTTCCTAACTCTCTGCCTTCCAGTGGCCAGCTGGAGGAAAATAAAAGGTCAAGGACAACAGCAGAGGATGATCCTACAGAGAAAAAAAATATTGGTGCGGCTTCCCAATCTTAGATGCACACTCTGTACTTGGGTACAGGAGAGATTATTAATGTTAAAATCCAATGCAATGGATTCCATTGAAACAAGCAGTATCTCCCTTTTAAACTCTTAATAAAGCTGTGGTCTGTTTATATGTGCCATTCTTAATTGAATTGCTGATAACATACTTCTTCCTGGTATACCTCTATCCAAGAATAAACACTGACTTTCAGGTTCATCTAAATGGAACTGAACTTCAAGAYTTYCARTGCTGTARATGGACCAATGTCTTTTAAAATTCWAAATGGAAAGTTTYCTCMTTAGTGTATGACTTYAAGGAATAATTATARTGTAARTYATGYATTTACTGTAATTAGCAATGGCATATCCTGACATTTAACTCATACACTGAAGATCTGAGAGGTTTATGTGAAGCTCAGTACAAACCTTTGCTTGAATCTGCTGTAGCTCTTGCTCCAGCCTCTCCTTCTCCTCCCTTAACATCTTGTTGGTTTCTATGAGTATGTTCATGGTCTCAGTTTTCTTCATTAATTCTTCATGCTGTGCAATRGTTTTTGCTGTTACCTGTGGAAAGGATCAACTCAGTCATTTGTTTTGCTTGCACATGCACATATACTCCACCTGGATCTGGTATAACACYACCTTGGAAAGCTATCATGGCATTCATTATCACATCTACATTCAACAAAATGGGAAGCAGGAGATAGGGGGGGAAAAAAAAGATAAATGATCTTTATTTTTCCTAATTATGAGATTTTGGAATTGCCACACTCTCTCACAAGACTCAGAACAAGATACTCCRTTTGGTTCTAAGCAATCCCAGTTAGAAACCTCCCCAAATTCTTTATTTTAGGGCACAGGCAGCCCCAGAAGAGCTCTGTACTCACTGAAATGATAAGCATTGACCCCCAGGCATACCTGCACCTTCTCCCTCTCAGCATTGAGGCTGTCCTGCAGCTCCTGGAGCTCCCTCTCCAGGTGCTCCACCCTCTGGCGGTACCTCAGGCTCTCCACCTGYGCCACCTCGAACCGCGTCTCTGCAATCTCCTTCTCCCGACGGATGAACCTGCAGGGAGGAGTTCCACACCTCATCACACCAGCAAAACGTTCTCATGCAGCACAGCCACCTCCCACCAGCTACAACACACTTGAATTTTTAACATTATCCTTCAAGTGTAAAGTAATACAGAACTATTTAAGTTCAAATCTAATTTATAAACCCCAGGAGAAGGAAGCCAGAGCTAAGGTTACCTAAGAATTTCCAAGATTTGTTCCTGGGATTTGCCTTCCTCACTAAGAGAAACGTTTGCTGCAGTTGGGATGGCTTCTTTCATGGAAGTCACCATCTTATTGCTCATGCTCTCCAGCTGCTCATGTAACAATCGATTCTGCTTCTCCAGATCCTCACAGCGGGATGCAAGTTTTGAAGCTTCATCCTACAACAAAATCATTCACTGACTGTGATTTCTGTGGCTGAATTTCTGTTAACTGAAAAAAACCCACTGAAACAACAAAGCCCATCACACCTTGATCATCCTCTCTCTCTCTTCCCAGGAGGCTTTGGATTCCAAGAGCTCAGCCTCTGCTTTCTGAGCAGCCTCCTCCAGCTGCTGCCTCACCGCTGCGTTCTTGGCCACCTGCTCTTTGATGGCCTGCAGAGCCTCCACATCAGCAGCATGAAGCATCAATTCCCTCTCATACTTGTTCTGAGCTTCAGATGCCATCATTGCCTGCAYAAAACAAGAATAAATCAACTTTACTACCCTTATTTTGTGTTTGACATGTGCAAAGATACAAAATCAAGTGACCGCAAAGCAAAAAGAAAAAACCACTGCCCAAAACCTCTGCTATTCTCAAGCACAAGAAACATGSAAGTGCCCATCTACTGTATTTGGGGTTGGATTAAACAGCCAAAAGCTTTTCAACATCCTTGACACCAATTAGTGCTGCTGGAATTCTCATGTGCAGAAAAGTAAATTTCCCTTTAAAAAACAGCTGGTAACAAGACAATCTGATCAGCTGCTGCTAAATATCACACTGCCCTACAGTTGCAAAAGACAACAATTATCTTTTGGGTTAGAAATACTTTCCCCATTGTCTTGTTGGGAGCATTTTCAGCTCCCTCCTTAGGGCATGGAGRCAGCAATTCATTAAAACCAGTTAATTACATTCCCAAACGAATCTTTTTACATGATGAAACAGACCCTAGAAATAGATATCTATTGCATTCAATAAGCAGCTGCTCCCAAAATAGAGAATGTATTCTCCCAGCACTT
This sequence comes from Alauda arvensis, assembly GCA_902810485.1. Lineage (NCBI taxonomy): Eukaryota > Metazoa > Chordata > Aves > Passeriformes > Alaudidae > Alauda > Alauda arvensis. The sequence goes on from CADDXX010000382.1 coordinate 587,620, forward strand.
TTCCTGCCTCCAGCAGTCCCTGAGTAACAAGTTTAGTTTTGAGTTCAACTGAAAACTAACAAGAATTTTGCTGACCCTGGCTAAAATAGGAAAACACCACAAACATACTTGTTCCTGGCAGTCCCTCCTGGCCTGTTGTTCATTATTYAGAGCTGTGCTGGCTCTCTGAAGAGCTTCCTGAACTTCTGACTGCACAGCTGACAGACTCTTCTTCAGTTCTGAAAGCTGCAGTGACAGGAGAACAACAAAGACAAAGTAAGAACAAACCCAGGACGAAGCGGCAAAGTATTTACAGAATACTGAACACAATAATTYATAATGGTGATTATTTTATTATTTATAGAATAAAATCAGTATTAAAAGAGACAAATACTTTCTATATTTTGATTTATTAACATACAGAGCCCTTTCCCAGTAAAAATATAATTCGTTCAGAGCTGGGCCTGCAGTCATTCTAGCTACAATCATTCTGTTTCCTTCTGAAACCTCTCACAAAGGCTGCTACTAATGCTTTCCTGCTCAAACTTCAGGCAGAGTGACAGCTTTAAACACACAATCACTCMACTGAAGTGACACTGTCAATGTACTGCTCATGTTTGGGATCCTCTCACAAATTCAGGTGCCCTGTGTACACTCCTAAAGAACTGGTTCAGGGCACTGCTGTACCCTGAAACCCAAGTGAAGCTGAGGCAGCTTTGTGAAATCCCATTCCTGGGCACTCTGGAGGGTCAGTGCATACCTGTTGTTCCATGTTCTCCACAGCTTTACGCTTCTCCTCCTGCAGCTCTTGTTTTTCTTTCTCTGACTCCATCARCTTCTTTTCCAGGTGTGCCTGATATTCTGAAGACTCCTTCAGGCGAGCTTCAACTGTAGTACGAACCTCCTCTGTCACCTTCATTAAAATCCAGCAGGAGAGCCATTTTTTACCCAGTTAAATACATTTTTCTGATACAACACTGGAATTTTATTAACAATTTAAAGCCAGAATAGGTATTCTCAGCATGTAATTTAGAACAACAACACTGAAAATGTGGAAAATCACAAACAGTAATGAATTTTTGCTCTAAAAACAAGTAAATAACAATAAGTAAGTAACTACTTACTTGTTTTTCCTTATTGAGGGATTCCTCCAGACTAAGAACCATGGCCCTGTACTGCTCCACATTACTGGAACTAGTCTTGAGCCTCTCTTTCAGGTCATTGACTTGTTCCTCAGCTTGTCTCAGCCGACTTACAAGATCATCCACATCTTCAYTTGTCCCAGCCTGACCTGCAATATTGGAACACATTCATTAACTGAAGTTTCATTTAGTTTTAAACCCACTGTTCTCTTGAAAACAGAAGTAATTTTAGGATAGCATGGTAAAAACAATTACTTTCACAAAGCTTCCCTAAATAAAACTGTAAGCCCTCACCAAAATAAGGGCTTACAATAAACATTGTTGGCTATTTAAAACTGTGTAACCTAATACATTTAAGCTCCTTCAAATAAAAATAAAAGGAATCCTTTAAGAAGTTTTGCATTATTTTTCCCCTTTGTCAAAGACTTGGATGTGAATTCTACATTAACAAGCCATGCTGTTATCATCTGTCTGAATATGTGATTGCAGTAACAAAGTGGTTTATTTTTAGTGTACTGTTATCCCAATTCTAATTATTATGGACTGTGARTTTTACCATTCTGTCAGATGGCAATGCTTAGCATAAAGAGAAATGAACAGCAGGGGAAGATTGTACCTTTCCCTGGAGGCCTTTGTGAGGACTGGGAGGTGAGCTGGGCCTCAGTGTTGTTCAGCTGCTGTTTCAGCATGGCACTCTCCTTCTGGGCGTTCTTCAGCAGCTCCTTTGTGCTGTTGTGCCGGCTGGTCTCTGTCTCCAGCTGCCTCTTCAGGTCCAGGATATGAACCTGCAAGCACAGGGACAATCATTTGCAATGATTCTTAAACAGCACAGAGGCCAAGTGTGGTTCTGCATGCCAGGTATGGAGAAGAACACGCTGACCTCTGGGCAGAAGCACCTGGGCTTTATTTTCCTCCAAGCATTTACACTCACCTCTTGATTCTTGGTAAGGGAATGTCTTTGTTCCACCTCATTTTCCAGTTTCTTCTTCAGCTGAGATATCTCACGCTCCAGCTTTTCTATCTGATTGTTGAGTCTCTGCTTTGTTTCTGTCTCAGATCTCTCAAGGATTCCCTGAGAAAAGAGCACAGTGCACTTGGTTTACAACACACCTCAGTACTTCTGAATTACTGCAGCACTTCATACAAAGCTGTCCCAAAACTTCTCCCACCCCAAGAATAATTAAATAATAGGTAGATACAGAAAATGATGAAAAGTTGCACTTACAATGTTTGACTTAGCTTTGAAAGGCTTTATTAATAATGTTAATACAATAAATATTATTAGAAGAAAATCTGTTATCCATGCAGTCTAATGCCATGGACAAAAAAACCTCCAAAAGATCTACCAGAGAAACAGAATTCAGCCACATGATAAAATGTGCATCCTTAAATACATTCTGAGTGTCAATATACATTATAATCAATTATATCAATGTATAAAAGTAAATATAACTTAACAGCAAAATCAGCTACCACAGCAGGCACTGTTAAAATTTGCTATCATAAACATCACCATTACCAATTTTTCCTTTCACTTTGGGTCATGTGTTTTGTTTCCAATTGATTGTGAAAATCCTTCTCATCAACTCAGAATTCTCAGGACTTTGCTCAGGTAAATAACAGAATATCATAATGTAGGACAGGAATCCCAAACTTGATGAAACAAGTTGCTGAAGTGTTTTATATTGTGCTGACTTGTAACCACATAAAAATCCACATCAAAACCCAATCCCAAGAGTCTTTTATCAGATTCTTATTGGTATTTATTGAAAAGCCTGACAGACCCAACCTGGGCATAAGAACAGCACCACATACCTGAATGGTCCTCAAATTGGTGAGCAGCAAGTTCTGTCCTCTTTGTTCCACCAGCAGAGAGTCACGTTGCTGAGTCAGGCGCACATCTGACATCTTCAGGATATCCTTCTCTTTTTTCAGGTTCTCTGCTCTTACCTTTAAGACAGCAAATAATAAAAACTTGGTTGTCAATCCCAAATCCATCCACCAAATGTAAAATCCGTGTGTATTAAGCCAAAAATAGTAAGAACAGAACTATTGGACAGTCTGCTTTCCCTGCAAACTGGAACACCTTGGAATGTTCTCACATCTCTAAAAACAAGTAATTGTTGTCAATCCCAAATCCATCCACTAAATGTAAAATCTGTGTGTATTAAGCCAGAAATAGTAAGAACAGAACTATTGGACAGTCTGCTTGCCCTGCAAACTGAAACGCCTTGGAATGTTCTCACATCTCTAAAAACAAGTAATTGTTGTCAATCCCAAATCCATCCACTAAATTCAGTGTTATTTTAAAACCCATGTGAATTAAGCCAAAAATATTAAGAACAGAGCTACTGGACATTCTGCTTTCCCTGTAAACTGGAACACCTTGGAATGTTCTTACATCTCCACTCCTCACTCAGGACATTTCAGGATAATCTTAAGGAAAACTCTCGTGCTACCTTGCAGTAGCCTGCAGTGCCACACACTGTTACTGACCTCTGCCACTGCCAGCTTTTCATTAGCTCCCCTCAGGTCCTGAGTCATGGTGTTAATGATCTGCTCCTGYTTCTGAGTGGTGGCTGTGAGCTTCTGGGTCCTCTCGTGCAGGGAGGTGATTTCCCGGCGATAGCCCTCCACGTTATCCTGCAGCATCTCGTACCTGCAGGGAACACAGCAAAGCAGTGCCTCATTGCACTGGCCAGCTCAACAGGGGCATGCACACAGCCCTGTGCTTTGTAGTTTTATGCTTCAATTTGCACTGTAGTGCTTCACTCAACTACAGCTTCTGCTCTTCTGCCCACCTGCRCTATCTCCTTTATGCCCTTAACACAGAATAGACAATATCAACGTTTAAGCAAGCAAACAATATCAAGCAGGCAGAGAACATGTAAGGCAATGGTATTATGCAGCTGAATTACCTTTTGGAGGCAAATTCCAGCTGTGTGGATATCTTGGCATTTTGTGACCTCARGTCTGTGACCTGCTCCTGAAGCTTYTCATTCTGYTCRTTCAGAAGCTTGTCGTTCTCTGCCTTTTCCTTTTTATAGTTCTCAAAAACTTCCTGCAACTGCAGCAAAGAACAGACATAAAAGTGCTTACCAAAAGCAAGTAAAAATGAATAAAGACAGCTTTGTGCAGTGCCTACTGAAAAATGTACCTGCTTAAGTGCAGCCTTGGCCTCCACAGCCTCCACAGACTCATTCATGGACACTGGAGCAGGAGTTGCCATGGCCTGAGGTAAATTCGGGCGCTTTGGAGTAGATGTAAGACACATCTCCTCTGGTAACACACCTGAAGCTACAGGAAGGTAAAGGGGGTTTTAAAGCAACATTTCTGGTTGCCCCAGCAGATCCTACAGCCCCTGCAGCCTGGGTACCTTGCAGAGGGATGATGGCCCCCGTGGTCTGGGTGAGCAGGATGCGGAACATGTCGCGCTGGCGGATGATGGACTCCACGAGCTGCAGCTGGTGCTGCCTCGACTCCCGCAGCTGCTGCAGCTCACTGAGAGCCTCATCCAGCTGGCTCTGGAGCTCAGAGATCCTGCAACAACAACGGCTGCCTTCAGATCACAGACAGGCACAGCCAGGTGTTCTGAGCCCCTTCCTTCTACAAGGATGGTGAGGGGCTGGAGCTTGTCCAGGGAAGGGAATGGAGCTGGGGAAGGGGCTGGAGCACCAGGAGAGGCTGAGGGAGCTGGGAAAGGGGCTCAGCCTGGAGAAAAGGAGGCTCAGGGGGGCCCTTGTGGCTCTGCACAACTCCCTGACAGGAGGGGACATCTGGGGAGGGGGTCAGGCTCTGCTCCCATGAAACAAGGCACAGAACAAGAGGAAACAGCCTCAAGCTCTGCTCAAGGGGAGGCTCCAGTTGGACATCRAGAATTTTTTCACAGAAGGGGCTGTTAAGCATTGGCAGGGGCTGTCCAGGGAGGTGATGGAATCCCCATCCCTGGAGGTGTCCAAGGAAGGCCTGGATGTGGCAATCAGTGCTCAAGGCTGGTGACATCTGGGGCATAGCTTGGAGTCAATCCAAGATGTCCCCAAACTAATGATTCTATGAACCTATGACAGAATCCTGCAAAGYTCTAGGAGACAGGCCTTTTGGGCTGCCATTTGCAGCTGAAAAAGAAATCAGGCCTCATTCCTGAACAGCATAATGTATTCTATTCACGTAAATAACATCAAAAATGTCAGCAGCATGAGCAGAGAGTCAGGCTAAGAACCTTTCACACCTGTGGCCTTCACAGTAGTGATTTAGACATGCACACATGCAGTTTTTTCTTCACCTAACAGGAATAAAAACTGATCTTTTTGAAAAGCAGCTCTGTTGTGTGAAATCAGTCACYAGAAGACTGACAATTATTTTTACTTCAGGTTTTGATGACAGAACCTATTAAAAGATATAGAGCTATAAAGCCATTTCAGTAGAAACCTGAAGGTCCTGTAGCTTGRTAAGAACTTGCTTTTATGAGTTACATAGCTGCTGCACACAGTGGTCAGAAACAAAACACTGAAAAATGCTTGAATGAATCCCTGTCACTACTTAGCACAAAGYTAATGAAAAGGAAGAGGTGACCTACTTAGATGATGTTGTTTCTTGCTCCTCTTTTTCTTTTGCCTCCCCCAGCTCCCGAAGAGCCACCAGGAGCCGTTGATTCTGCTGCTGAAGCTCTTGGATATTYCTGTAGGAGACCAGGTGTTGTGTGATCACCTCAGAAGAGCTGCTGATGTCAGCAGAGCTCACTGCTTCATCACGGATCACGTGGTTGCCTCTGGCTTCTTCCAGTTCCATTAACAGCACACAGATCTGAAAGAGAACAGTCCTCATGTAAGGCCTGCACAGACTCTAAAGTTTGTTCTGAAAAACAATGTATTAGAAATAAAGGACTTGGAAATTAAAGGGTTTTCCCTACAATGTGCAAACAATTATAATAAAGAAATCCTTGTAAAATAATTATATGTCAGAAAAAAAAAGCTTTGCAAAAGGCAACAAACCAGGACATAAACTGTTCAGTTCTGTGAACAGATCACAGGACAGTCCAATTTAACAAAGAAATTACATGTGTTTTCCATGTTAGATGCTTAACAATATTATCCTAAAGCAGCACTATTTCTATCCAGCTAAACTTATTCCAGTTTTGAAAGCAGAACTACCATGCTATCCTGAGGAGAAGCTTTAATGTCACCAAGGTACTCAGGACAGCCACGASTGTGGCTTAATGCAACTTCCAATAAACACCTGAAATGCAGCAGCACATGAATCCACCAACTCCAAAGAGCACATTTAACCACAGCAACGTTTTTCCTACCTGCTGGGAGAGGTCCTTCACTCTCACTTCCAGTCTCTGGCTCTCCCTCTCAAAGAAGGAGGCGTGTTTGTTGGCTTGGTCAGCRCTGTCCTGCAGGCGATGGATTTCCTGCAAGCACACCAACAGGAGTAAACATCACACCTCAGCTGGACACATTCCTTCCCTGAGAGATAAAAACATGTGCAGAGATGTCTGGGGAACCAAACTTCTCCTTAAAGTCACACTCCCAGGGTTAAACTCCAGGTGATCCAGAACCAAAAGCCACCTTCTTTTGTAATGTATGCTTCAAAAACCAGTGGGAAGGGAGCACTGCATTCCAATTTTATGCCAAATAAATACTAAACTTTGTTTACAGTGAACTTACTCTCTCAGAAAATCAGAAACTGTGAATCACCACTCCAAAAATCTACAAAATATGTTGGTTCTGTAAAATACCTTGTACAGCTCCAGAAATCGCAAGCCAGAAAGTCCAACACATCTTTTCCCACAATAAAAGTTGACTGACAGATCCATTACAACAGCAATTAGGTTTAAAGATTTGAAAATTAATTTRTTTTCCAAAATTATACATGCCCTTTTCTTTTACACTGACCTTCATAGCTTGTTCAAGCTTTGCAGACAGACTGGCAACAGCTTTTTGGGAACGCTCAAATTCTTCACGCTGACGTTTCAAGATTGGGGCTTTGGCTTCTACTTCCTGCACTATTTCATCCAAATATTTATTGATTCKCTTATTCTCCAGCTTCTCCATATGCAACTGATCCTGAGTTTCTACATAGGCATTGTACAGCTGCAACAAAAAGGTTTTGGTTTGTTTTTGATACGTCTGTACAGGTCTCTTTAAAGAGAACCACTGGTAATGATACAATTCATACCTTAAGACACTGCAATTTTATACAACTCAACTAGTTAATTCAGAAAAACAAGCTGGACTTTTAAAATATGGTTCTAGGACTCATATCACAGCAAAGAAGTTACACATAATAATTTTAAAATAGCAAACTTTATAGTGAAACTACCTGCAATAAAATAATTCTACATAGAAGGCATRAATTTTAAGCAAATTTAAGACAACAGAAATATCAAAACCAGTAACACAGCATAAAGGAATTTAATGGCTGGACAAAACAATCARTAACAAATAATGACAACACARAWKGCAYAAACAGAAGTGTAAAACCCCCTAGAACCTGTATGACCTATCATTATGTTATTTTTTTGCAAGTATAGGACAAAAGCACAGCAGTACAGATTAAAAAATTATGTAAGTAAGCAAAAATGCATATAGCAAGTAAGTTTATATTAACAAAACCCACCTATTTCTGAATTTATTCTACTAAAGAAAAACTGTAAGGCATGTTGAAAAAACATCCCAGTAACTTAGCAAGAGAAGTCTGCCTCAAGTAAGATCTCCTCGGCTTCATCAAGCAAAGGAGCCCAAATCCCAAGAGYGTCCCAAGCCTGAATATTTGCATTCTCAGAGTGTCCCTGATGGCATCCAAGGGCTTTGCTGCAGCAGAGGTTGTGCTCACTCACCTCAGTTAACTTCATGCCAGGCTTGACCACYTTGGCCACTGCTGCAGCAGTGGGAGACATGGCTGCCAGCTCCTCCTCGGACAGGATGGCTCCTGGAGACACAACCCCACAATTACCACCCAAAAACTGCACTAATCCCCACCAGAAATACTCTTCAATATCAGATCTGACTGGCTTTCTTTGAATTGCTGAAAAGCTGTTGCTACTAGGACTCCTAAACTTTAAATAACTTCAGAACATGACAGTTGAAAGAGCTGGAGCAAGGCTTAACCTCAGGTTTTTAATCACACTGTCAGAGGTTTGGAAGAGCAGAGCACTGGTTTATTTTCATTAAATTAGCACATTAAATTAGTACTCCATGCTTCTGTTCCTTCCTGCTCTCTATCCTTTAGAAACTATGGATATGTAGCAAACAACAAAAAAGAGCTAAAACAGTGAATACTCAGCAAGATTTAATCTTAAATAGAAATTTAAGGATAGAGGTTTCTTTAGTGCTGCCTTTTCTTTGAAAGAGGAAAATAAGACTAGTTTATCATCTCCACTTCCCTCTCCAGAAAAGCACTAAAAAAGGACACTGATTGATCCTTAAAGAAAAGTTCCCTCTCTGTTTTCTTTAAAAAGATAACAGATTAACAAAAAAACTTCAAAAAACCATGACAGAAATGCACTTTCTGCTGAGGGGAGCATACATATATATATATATATATATATGTATATATATATATATAAAAAAGCTTCTAAAATGAATTCTCAGCAATCACCAAAGATGATATCAGATTAATGCAGCTGGTTCTTATACAAATTCAGCACAATATCCTCAAAAGATCCCACAAGCCCAAGAGTTTCTGTGTTTCAGGTGCCAGCTTCTCCCACCTTTGCGCTTCGTAGCTGACAGTAAATCATTGGCATTCTCCAGCTCCTTCTCCAGCTTACTGATCTTCTCTCTCAGCTCCTTCTCCATGGCAGCTTTGGACTCCTCCACCTCAGCCAAATGCTCCTGAGCTGCTTTATTAGCTGAAATTAAACCAGACAAGMAGGTTTTTGTGTTGTGATTGATTTYTGTTTTAAAAGTATCAAAATYTACCTCTGTACTTWAAATYTTACTTGATATRATCTGCAGAAGTTCATGCTGMTAAWARAMTCAGYAGWGTGAGAAAAGCATGAACCACTGCCTATCACCTTTGCTTAGRAAAGGGCAAAAATATGAACTGTCCTTAGCAGTGAAAAGGAACCTACACAAAAAACTAAAGTAAGATATATCTTGCAAAATTAGATCCTTTAATCAAAATCAYAGTAAAATTCCAGGTGTATTTGAAAATAGTTCCCCAACCATCAGTAAATTCAAGYAGTCAGATACAGTTTTTCTTACAAAGGGACTGATATTTCCATTACCTCAAAAGCCCAATTAAAATTCCCTTCAGGAACACAAACCCCCCCATTTTTCAGAGCATCAAGGTGCTCCAAGGAGCCCAGCTGCTCTCCTCCCTCTGCCAGCTTACCTTCACCTGCTTCCTTCAGGAGCTTGTGCAGCTCTTCCACTGCTCCTGTCAGCTCATTGCTCTTTGCCTCTGAGTCATCAGCAGCACTCTGAAGAAAGCATTTTAGCTCACCTTTAGTGCACAGCAACAGCAGCCCCATGTTTACAAGAAAGCCTGAACTGACCACAAATTATGACCACAGTTTTCTCTGTAAAATGCTGAAAGATTCACCCAAGCTGGTCAATCCTTTCCATGTGGATTGTCTCACTTTGATACAAACTGTCTGAGAGCGAGAAACATCAGGCACTGATTTGATGTGATAATTCCCAATACAATGTATGGCCTTCAGCTGTTTACAGCTGCTGCTGGCTYTTTCCTTCTTCTGACTAAAGAAAACTGGGAATTTTCAATACTCTGTTTCAAACAGTGTGAAAAAGATGGTATTTTTAGGGACCCATATTATATAACAGTTTGTGTTTCTTTGCTTCCAGCTTGAGATCTCCCAAGTGCAAAGCTGTACAATGTTTATTTGGGTATCTGGGCARGAAAGCTCACAAAGCAGAGCTTTTGTGGCACTCTGTGCACTAAAATGTGCAAACCAAAGACCAAGAAGTAGTACATTTTAGGTGACTTAGTATTTTTTAGGGTATTTTTCACTCCTTGAGCAATCAGAACAAATATTACTTGTTAGATGGTGTGTCTTTGACACAGTGCAGGACATTCAGCTGGGTCCTAACCAGGTCACCAATACCTGCAGTGTTCAGAACTTCTAACTCAGAAAAATCTCTTCCACAGTCATACTTTCCACATAAACTTTTAAATTCCAGTAAATTCTAAGACACAACCATATTTTTACAACACGAAGCCTCAAAATAGTTGGCATGAAATGACTATTTCAACCCCAGTTTTGCTTATTCTCCAAGATAATCCAAACAATGTAAAAGTCTAAATGCTGACTAAGACAGCAGCACAGAAAACAATGTTTTGCATGTTTCACAAAGTCCTGCAATGGAAYTGCCTTTSCACATCCAAATTTTGTGGGGAAAAGACCTCCAAACTGGCCTGCACTATATAAGATTTGGCCCCTATTTCATTTATAATGGAAATAACAAACTCACCTTGTACAAGTTGGATAGTTTCATGTGGGCATTCAGTTCATTGTGGAACCTCTCCTCCATGCTTGCCTGCTGCTCTTTTGCCTGGCAAATGAAAGAGGAGACAGTGTAGGGGAGCATTCCACTATTTCTATTTCACTCATTTCATTTGTAGAAGCAACTGTAACGCTGTTTAATATATTTCAAGCTGTCTCACCTCCTTCAGTTTATTCAAAAGTTCTTCAACATGCTTCTGGAGGTTTTCATTTGACTGTTTCAAGCTGTTCACCTGTTCCTCCATTCTGGAAACCTATTCAGAGAAGAAATATGAACACAATACAAAAGTTTTAGTTCCCAGTCCAGTTTATTTTGGAAAATATTTGTCTATTGTTTTTAACTTAAAAATAAAAACAAACGCCAAAGTTTGGTCATTAAATACAGTCATTAAAGTACTGATTTTGTTTAATAGTTAATCAGGGGGAATAATTTCTAAGAAATGACAACTCAGTAATGACATTACCTCCTCCTTTTTGTTCTCCAGACTGCATTTGAGCTCCAGGATTTCATTGCCTTTCTCCCTGGCAGTATGGAGCAGTTCATCTGTTTTGGCCTTCAGCTCAGCATTCAGCCACGTGTTCTGGTTCTGGAGCAGCTCTTTTTCTTGCTCCAGCCTTTTCTCCCGGTACTGAAAAGAGAATTGCACACTGTGATTGCAGTGGTTCCACAGAAAATAAAGCAGCCAATTAAACTACTCTGATTAGAGGAGTAGCAAAAATGTACTGTAATTTGCTAAATACAGGCAGTGCTCCTTATTACACTGGTAGTAAGTTACAACTACCAGGCAATGAGAAATTCCTGCCATTTCAATTCGTTTCCTCCAAGTTTACATTCGTTGGGAACATGAACTAGACTAGTAGCCTTTTAGAGGAAATTAATTATTATATTGAGGTTTTTGTTCTTTCCTCCTCTCTTTATGGAGCTTATTCTGCCCACAGAATAATGGTACAGGTTCACATCTAATTATTTTTCTCCTTTCTACCTCTCTTCATGGACCTGGAGTTCTTCCTAGCAGGAAGGAGCAGCCACCACTGCCACTGTCAAAACTGARCCTGCCCTGGCCCAGCCTGAGGCCGTTCCCTCTCCTCCTGTCCCTGTTCCCTGGCAGCAGAGCCCGACCCCCCCTGGCTGTCCCCTCCTGTCAGGGAGTTGTGCAGAGYCACAAGGGCCCCCCTGAGCCTCCTTTGCTCCAGGCTGAGYCCCTTTCTCAGCCTCTGCTGGTGCTGCAGACTCYTCCCCAGCTCCATTCCCTTCTCTGGACATGCTTGCCCAGCCTGACACCCTTTTCTTCTATACAGATCTCACYTCTAGTCACAGTCACCAATTTTATAATAAAATAATTTGCTACAAATGACAGGTGCTCGACTTGACCTACTTTCCAAGGAATCCTAACAAAATGGTGATTACATCACACACCAACAATGCAGAACACACACTGTGCTTATAAAGCCCTACTGACCTTCATGGAAACATCTGATGTTTGAAGCTCATCCAACTTCAGCTGAAGTTTTGCCTTTTCTGTGCTTGCCTCTGTGAGCTTTTCATTTAAACGTTTAACATCCTCTGGAGGAGGGAAMGCAGGGTTAGAAAAAGCTGTTGTGTAACAGCTTTAATTACAACATTGCAAAGAATGAAAACASGCAAGATACTTTGTATGTAATTGCACATTGGGCACTAAGATACTGTATAAAGCACATTTCTAAAYCGAGAAAAACAAGCAGCAAACCGCTGTTTTTCTGCAATTACTGTGTTATTTCCTGGCATTTTTTGACTGTTCCTGGCTGTACCATTTAAATGTTCAACTTCCTGAGATCGTCTCTCAGTCGTTCGCACCAAGTCTCTCTTCTCAGCTTCCAGTTCTTCCTTCTCTCGACTCAACTGGCTCTGAAAAATATTGCAGAAGGGCAATAGAGGAATGTGATCAGCCCTGTGGAACAGTTTATAGCCACTGCTTACACTCAGGGTCACACAGCAGTGTGAGTTACCCCAGCCAACTGAACACTGGTTTAAGAGGCTTACAGTGGGCAGACAAATCACAATGGAGCTGTTCAAAACTGCATTTCAACTTAACAGCCTTGGAAAGACAGCTGTGATAGTCAAGGATTTACGAAAGAGGTTTATTTGGTTAAATAAAAGGGGTAACAGAATAAACAAGGAATGACCACATGCTTCAACACAAAAATCAAGTCAGTAATCTTGGATCATTTACAGGCTACACCATCTCTGCCCTCAAGGTATCACTACAAAGCATCTCAGTCAGGCCCAGGTAAGCTCCTCTGGGGAAATAATGAAATCTTCTCATTGTGGAAAAATCAATCTAATAAACTTGTTTTAGCTTCCTGCTTCAGAATTACTGTTCTGCTATCAGCTCCAGTGACTGATCCTGCAACCCAGTGACTTTTGGGCATAACACAAGAAAATCTGTGCCAGAGTGTGGGAAAGGATGGGGAAAAACACAACTCTTATTTATACCTTTGTCTGAATTTTGGGGGTTTGGTTTAAAGTCGCTTCACAACAGGTTTCAGCTGGAATGGAACAATCCATCCAAACTGAAACAAAAGCACCTGCTCAGCTGTCTTTTAGTTGGCTAAAACATCACCTTTTACTTTAAAAGTTCCTGCAATTTTCCTGCACACACARCCCATGGACATGTAAACATCTCCATGAGCTCCTACTGATACTGATCCTGACCCACTCCACTGGGAACTGAGTGCATTCTGTGCTGCAAAGGGCCAGGGGAGCCACAGCATTTTGGGTCCTGGCCCGGGCCCAGCAGTACCTGAATGGCCGCGTTCCGGTCCTGGGCAGCCTCCAGCTCCTTGTTCTTCTCATTGAGCACCTTCAGCTGCTCATCTGGGGGAAAAGGAACAGCASTGAGGGATCTCCACCAGAATGTCACAGAACTCACTCTCCAAATGCAACAGAGTCAAAAATTCCCTGCGAAACATTTGTAACAAAAGAGAGAGAATGCCAGACCTCACCCTGGATGGACCAGGGGTACTGAGGCAGACCCAGGCAATCCTGAGAGCAGAAGCATCTTTTGTGAGGATCAATTCATAGCCCACTGCACTGTTACTACCCAGCAAGGGGTTTTTTTTTTCCATGAGAACAAAAGATTCCATTAAATAAGGCCCACTTGAACACATCTGCAGCTGCTGAGAGGTTTTCAGCTCCTGTGTAAGACCTGAAGCAGTTCCCACACCACTGGACTGAAGGGTGAACATCCTGCCCAACACTTCAGGGTGTTCCACAGTTACACTTACTAAGCTYTTTCAGCTCCTCCCGAAGAGTTTGACATTCCTGGGTCTCGTTTACAAGTCTCTCCTGRCTCTGAGCCAGTCGTTTTTCCACTTCAAAGTACTGTTGTTCTGCAAAATAACAAAGTCATCTCAGTTGCACCTAATAAGCATTTTTTTCTTTCTCACCTTTATCAAGGATCATTCTAMAGAAAATACATAAAARTATTAAGACTGTAATAGAATTKGAAGGAAGGAAAAAAACCAAAAACATTTTTGAGGGCAAAAATTTGCATTTTCACATTGAATGAATTTGGTTTAAAACACTTTGCCTGCATGACAAGTGGTATGTTTCCAAAAACTGCAACATGTTCCAGCCTGGTCTAGTGAAAGGTGTCCCCAGTGGTGGCAGGGGGTGGAGTGAGATGAGCTTTAAGGTTCCTTCCAACCCAATCATTCAATGATTCTGGAAATGACCCACCAAATAAGAGCTTAATTAATCTGAAGAGTTTTTTAACAAATTTGATGTAACCAGAGACATTGTATCAGCCCAATTATGCAGTGTGGGCTCATCAGCTTAAAACTTCTTTTACTTCTGGAGTACTTCTATACATATACAGTAAAATCCACATAGCCCCAGGTATCAAGGGATTTATCTGGGGAAACTCTTAATGAAGATTTCTTAAAATTAATTCCTGGGCTCTATTCCCTTAGCAGTGAAAAAAAGTAGCAGATATGAATTTTTGTGATCTGAAACAGTAACTGTGTCATGGAGAGTCAGTGCAAAATATTCAGTAAAAGCAGAACTAATCCCACTTGTGGGAGGATGGGATTCTAAGGAAGCATTGAGGGATTTGTTTATATTCTTCTCATATATGAAAATTTCAAATAATGCTGCCCCTCCTGCCACACATGAGAAGAATGGACCTGGAAGAGAGTAACTTGCTAAAATCTGTGGGTTACCTTAATTTACACCATGCTTTAGTAATACATTTACCAAGATTTCTACCTTGAAAGGGACTGAAAAGCTGAAAGGTGGAAGGAAAGTTTACATCAGAAGTGTGTCACATTCTCTACAAATTAACTCATATTCCCAACCTCACATTCTTGTCTCCYGCTCTCTGCTGGTATTACTGTTCTGTGATCAACTCACCCCCAAATCAACATAAAAACATTGATTCCATCAGGGCGATTTTATGGAATGGAATTTCACAGTAAAGTATAAACCTAAGGCTGGTTGAGAGCTGTGTGAACAAAGCTGTATTTCTCCTCCACAGCGAGGAGCAAAGCAGAATGAAGCACAGAGCTGTTTAGGTTGGAAGAGACACCTAAGATCAGAGTCCAACCATTGCCCAGCACTGCCAAGGCCACCACTGACCCATGTCCCCAAATGCTACATCCACACGGCTTTWAAATCCCTCCAGGGATGGGGATTCCACCCCTGCCCCGAGCAGCTGTGCCAGGGCTGGACAGCCCTTTCTGTAAAATATCTTTTTCCCAATATTGAACCWGAACCTTCCCTGATGCAACTTGAGGCCGTTCCCTCTCCTCCTGTCCCTGTTCCCTGGCAGCAGAGCCCGACCCCCCCTGGCTGTCCCCTCCTGTCAGGGAGTTGTGCAGAGCCACAAGGGCCCCCTGAGCCTCCTCTGCTCCAGGCTGAGCCCCTTCCCCAGCTCCCTCAGCCTCTCCTCATCAAACCTGTGTGTATCAATGGTAGTTAAAAATCTAATGAAAAGCTGCTCTTTAAGCCCACGTCAAACGCAGTTTGGACGTCCCTTAGCAGGAGAAAAAAACCCAAACAACAAAACAAAAACAAAAAACCAAAAGAGGGGAAAAAAAAAAAAAAAGGTGTGGGGGGAAAAGACTCCAGGAGCCAAAGCGAGAGACAAACACCGATCAGGTCCCACTGCAGGCCCCTTCCCAGCCTCACAGCCCCCAGAGCACCCCCGAGAGCCTCTGGAAGACAACCCCGCGCTCCGTGCTGAGCCCGCGCCGCCTCCCCCGRGCACMGGGACCGCGGCCGCTCCGCGGGCCCGCCCCCGCACTCACCGCTGTCCACCTTGAAGCGCTCATGGCGGGCCCGCAGCCCRTCAATCTCGCCCTGCTGGTCGCCCAGGAAGCGCTCTAGCTTGCCCTGCACGGCGCGGGGCAGCTTGGCGAGCTCGGCCCGCTCCAGGAGCTGCTGCAGTACGGCCGCCATGGCTCCGGCACAGCGCCGCCCGCCGCCGGCCGCGCTTCCGCTTCCGGCACGGCWGCCCCGCCCGCCATCATGGGTGTGGCGGAAGCGCCGCACCATTGACACAGCCGCCACAGCCGGGATAGGAGACCTAATGGCCTCGTTGCCATGACGGATACAGAGTTGTCCGTGCTCCTAAGGTGCCCCGTGTGCCCGGAAGATGCCGGGGAAGGGCGGCCACTTCCGCCACTCCCAGCATGGCGGTGAAGAGGCTTTGAGCCCCTTGGCGCGCCCTTTTCCCGCGCTCCGTTTGGCATTGGTGTACGTCATCTCCATGCACCGCGGCGCTTACCGATGACGTAGATCGGCCACCTCAGTTCTCGGCTGAGGCAGGGGCGGCTGCCGAAATTGGGGATGTGCAGGTGCTGATCCCGGGGGTCCGGAGGYGCTGAGTCCTGGCAGTCCGGAGGTGCTGAACCAGGGGATGTGCAGGTGCTGATCCTGGGGATGTGCAGGTGCTGATCCTTGGGTATGTGCAGGTGCTGATTCCGGGGGTCTGGAGGTGCTGATCCCGGGGATGTGCGGGTGCTGAGCCCGGGGGTCTGGAGGCGCTGAGTCCTGGCAGTCCGGAGGTGCTGAACCAGGGGATGTGCAGGTGCTGATCCCGGGGATATGCAGGTGCTGATCCTTGGGGATGTGCAGGTGCTGAGCCCGGGGGTCTGGATATGCTGAGCCCGGCTGTGGGGACCCGGCTGTGGGAGCAGGAGTTGAGGTGTGTGAGCACCTTACCTGTGGACGTTCAGGATGCTCTTTTGCTTCCTCACCCCGTGCTCTTGGGCTGCAGCTTTTWAATGCTTAATTCTTTGGGAGGGCTCCCCAGGCATGAAGAGGTTTTCAGAGCAGCCCAAGGGAAGGGAGGGGGGTCTGTGGCAGCCCCCGTGTCCTGTCCTGGGGGGGATCTGCAAAGGCGGCTCGTTGGAATGTCCACAGATGCTGTGCTTTGAGTGCTTGGCCATTGGAATGGAAGTGGTGTAGGACATGTTCAAGGACATGTGTGGCTCTTAGCAAGTCCCTGTGTGAATGGAACAGCGCATCCTTTAGAAGTATCATATAGCAAGATACTGTTTCTTTAGGGCATTTCAAAATTCAAATCCTGGATTCCGTTTTGGGCCCCTCATGACAAGAARGACATAGAGGRRAGAMTGGRGAGTTTCCAGGGCAGGGAACGGAGCTGGGGAAGTGTCTGGGGCCYCAGGAGAGGCTGAGGGAGCTGGGAAAGGGGCTCAGCCTGGAGMAAAGGAGGCTCAGGGGGGMCCTTGTGGCTCTGCACAACTCCCTGACAGGAGGGGACAGCCAGGRGGGGTCGGGCTCTGCTGCCAGGGAACAGGGACAGGAGGAGAGGGAACRGCCTCAGGCTGGGCCAGGGGAGGCTCAGGGTGGACAATGGGRAAGTTTCTTCACTGAAGGGGCTGTCCAGCCCTGGCACAGCTGCTCAGGGCAGGGGTGGAATCCCTGTCCCTGGAGGTATTTAAAAGCTGTGTGATGTAGCATTTGGGGATATGGGTCAGTGGTGGCCTTGGGGGAATGGYTGGACTCGACCTTGCAGGGATTTTTCAATCAAACAGTTCTAAAGGGTCTTTGTGTGAGACTTGTTCTCCTGTACCCATTGCAGTGTGTGTACCTTCTTTCACTCTATGCACTGTGTGTTTTGTAGGCTGGAACTACAACACCTCACTTAAAGCTGGAGCCATGGGCAGAACTTACCTTGTCGAGGAAAGCATTGGGCAGTACCTGACAGAGCTCAGCACRAAGGTGAAGCCATATGTCACTGGCCTGTTGATAGGGCAGGTAAGTATGGAACTGCCCTTTGATTCATTCCTGAATGAATTGGGGAAAGCCCTGTTCAGCAGTGTTAAGGTGTGTTTTTGCTTCTCTTGCTGTTCTGGCAAGTGTTCCYCACAACGGGACTATGTCATCCGGGCTGTGAGAACCCCTCCCAAGGAGCAGCAGCAGCAGGAGGAGAGCCTGGGCCCTCCCAAGCTGGCATCCCTGGATGAGGAGTGGATCACCACACACGCCAGTCAGGTGAGAACTCACCCTGGGAGCTGACAAAGGGGTGGAAGGAATAGCAGGGAAGTAAAATGGGCACAAAGGATCTCAGCATTAGTGTCATCTCAAGCCTGTTTCTCAGAGTGATAGAGCCTTCCTAATCATGCTGGGCACAGGTGTTTTAAACCAGAAATATCCTTACTGTTTTCAGGCTTTTTGAGGAAAGGACATTTGATATTACTGAAGGGAAAACACTTGCAGGATATGTTCCTGCATGGAGAGGGTCCTGTAAGTGAAARCCAGTGTCCCTTAGTTCACTTCTGCTCTTGGTGCAGGCTTGTCTCACCAGTGGTTTTTGATATCTCAAG
Organism: Alauda arvensis; assembly: GCA_902810485.1. Taxonomy (NCBI): domain Eukaryota; kingdom Metazoa; phylum Chordata; class Aves; order Passeriformes; family Alaudidae; genus Alauda; species Alauda arvensis. Next base: position 606,040 of record CADDXX010000382.1, read on the forward strand.
TGACATGGTTTCTAGATTGCCAAGCCTATTAATAAATGTTCATTTGCCTTTTCAAGGTGTCCAGAATGCTCCCTGGAGGGCTGCTGGTTCTTGGTGTGTTTATGATTGCAACTCCAGAGCTGGCCAAAGATGGTCAAAATGCTTTGCGCAAGGTAAGTGGAGTTCCTGCTGGAAGGACAGCAACGCATGGAGCTGTGTGTGAGGAATTTCCTGTCATTGCCTTGACTAAAATACAGTTGTTTTGTGTCTTTGTTTCACAAGTGTTGTGCTTTGATGTGTGGGTTTGAGACTGGAAGCTCAGAAATCCCTGTCCTGTGGGACACTGTTTGTTAATCTTCTGTTTGTTACTGCAGTAGCAAATCTGAATTTCTGTTTACTGTGTTTGTCTGTATTTACTGAATGTGGATATTCTGTCTTAGGGAAAACATCCTCAAGGTTTATATTAAGCTTGTGGCACAGGGGGTAGTGATGTTAACATGTTAGCTTTTCTTGTCTGAATGAATCACTCAGTTTAGAGGTGTTTCAGTAGTGAAAGATCTATAATTCGGTTTCCTTTAAGAGAAACATCTTGTCTAGAACGTGCACACTTGACTTAGRGGTGTGGGATTACATTTAAAACATACTCAGAACTATCTGATAGACTTAAAATGCATTTTTGTTACAGTATTGGAGTATCTACTGCCATATTTGGTTTCTGTTCTGAAAATGTATGTTAATTTTATCATTTTTCTAACATAATGATAGTGAGTGATTTAAGCATGARCAAGTTTGGCAGCCTGAGATCCAAGAGTCAATTTTGGCACTTCAGTGTAATTGCATCTCAGTTGTGCTTAATTAAACTGGTAGCTGGCTAAAAAAGGAGAGCTGTGTCCAGGTGATCAGAGATTGCTGAATTAAAAATTGGGGGGAATTTATTTTTTATAATTAGTAGCTATTTTGCACAGCTTGCCTGACCSAGCTGATTGGCACAAAACTGTTTTATGTCTGTAATGACAAAAGCATACAGGTTGGACACGTGAATGTGTGCTGCATGCTTTGGTTTATAAGGGGGTTAAATTAAGATTTCACAAGCTTCTTTCACTTTGGGGAAAAGTTCCTCTGAATCCCTGTTAAATGTTCTTTTAATGCGACATTTTGGTGACTTGTAAGCTGTGTTTCCTGCTTATACATAATTTTGATATGGCTTGGACTTAAAATTTTTGTACAGTACTATTTTCCAGGAATTACAGTGCATATTTTTGCAATGTGTTTTTGGTCTTTAGCTAATCTTCTCAGTGGAAAAGTCCTTGAGTAAAAGAAGGCTCTGGAAACCTGCTGAGGAGGATGTCTCGGACAGAGCAGCACTTCAAATCTGTTCTACTACAAAAAAGTATCCTTTATGAGCAAGGTTTATTGACTGAGGCTGCTACCCCAACCTCTTTTATCCAGTTACTGCTGAATAAATAAGAATTAAGAAGCAGGAGGCTGTTTAAGTTCAGCTAGACAGGTATAAGTTGAAATAATGAGGTTTTCTGATGAGCCCTGGTTAAGACTATTGACCCTCTTGTCCTTGCAAAATTTCCATCAGTTCTTGTGAGGTCTGTCTGTGTGATGGCATCAAATTACACCTTTCCCAGTCAGTCTTGACTTGCATAAACTGAGAAAAACCCCATCTAAATTAATGTTTGGCTTCTTGAATTGCTGTTACCAGTGGTGCTTGCATGGAACTGAGGGAGCAGCCTGTGGGATCAATACCAGAGCTGCAGGAGAATGCAGGAGCTGTTGGTAATGACATAATACACGGAGAGAAAGCAAGGATTTTTCTCTGAGAGGAGAGAGAGATGAGAACAAATTACACCCTGGTGTAATTTGTGCTTCTCCTGTCAATACCTATTGATCTTAATTAGTTTGTAAGAGATTGGCACAGCATCTCTGTGGTAGGTGGAGATCACGGGCAAATGTTTCCCCACTTTTTTACACTGATGAAAGGTGAGAACTTGCTCCAGAGCATCAATTAGCTGGAAAAGGAGGTTTAGTAGAGGTGAAAGTGAATTGTGAGTTGTGCTTTGGTGTTCCCTTGCTTTTCACTGGATTTTTTTCTTTAAGCAGCACAGAGTAGTTTGCCGAACCTACGATGTGCAGGACCCAAAGGTGAGCTCATCCTGCTGTGCCACACACAGCTTTAGATGCATGGCAAATCATGCTAAAACCCCCCAAAAAAGCCTCAATACAGTGCCTTGGATAGATGCTTCATGGCTTTTCTTTTCTGCTCTCAGAGTTCAGCCAAACCAGCAGACTGGAAATACCAGAGTGCTCTCACTGCTTCCTGGGTGGCTTTGGGCTGCACAGTAAATGTGAACATCCACATTCCACTTCTTGCTACTTCCCCCAACCATGACCTGGAGAAAAATACCAAGGTAACTCACTGCCTGCACCAGTTCCTACACACCAGTAGCCACACTCATTTCTCTGCTGAAATGAAATAAGAAAGAAAGAGTTGAACAGTGCAGGAGAGGAGTAGGACTAATCAGTGGAGAATGTTTAGCAATTATTCCTCTTTTAAATGGAACTCTTCTGCTGTGCTCAGTAAGAAGTTTCCTTTGTTCAAATTTAGGAAATAATTGTCATAAGTATCCCAGATAACCTCTCTGGTGCCTCACCTGGTGAAAGGTGACACCCAATTTGTGCTTTTGCTATGAGTTGACTTTCAATGGGCTGCAATCCTCTTTACAAGCCCCAGATCCCTGGGGGGTTGTACTTCAGTACTYTGCAGTGCTTGTTTCTTAATTTGTTCTGAACATGGTCCATTTAAGGTTTACCTTTGGAAAAAGATTGGTTTTTCAGAGACTTCAAAACTCTCTCAGAGTAACTATTGAAACACATACTTGTATGAGTTTCAGCATGGTACTGTCCAACCCTTCAGTAAAATTCTTTCCTCTTTTTTGTGATTTTTTTTGTTTTCACTTATTTTAAAGAATGGGTTAAACCGATGGTCAAAACAGATAGAAGAGAGTGTTTTTCTGATCAATGGCCAAGTTAAAGATGAGGATACAGAACTGCTGGAAGGGCAGGTGAGTACCAAACAAGGAGGAATTGAGCTCTAATAGATGTGTGGTTGGAGGCTCTGTGTGACAGAGCATTGACTGAGACATCTGTGTTGTATTTGTTGATTTGATTGGCTCCTCCAGGTAACCAACACACAGAACTGCTCACTGTCTTCTCAGCTCCATTCCTGCAGATTGCCTGCCTCTCCTCGGGCAGTGTGAATGCAGTAATTATGTGTGAAGTGACTGAAACGTTTCTATGATGTGTGAATGTGGGTGACGACATTTCAAAGACCTACGTCTGTCACCTCCYTGGCTGATGCATTCATCTCTCCTTTTAGTTTGTAGTTCTATCAGTGGTTGGTTTCTAAGGGCTGGTTTTCTCTGTCAAAGGCTATAAACTAGGGCACACTCTATGTCATAGTGAGGAGACTGCTTCAGGGACTTTATTTTCCGGTTTCATGACACAAAGAATTTCTCTCCCCTCAGAAAAAGTTCAAAGGAARTACTCAGCCCAGCACTCACTTTTCTGATGTCAAGGTTCTGACACAGCTGGTAAGTTTTTAGTGGTTTGCTAAGTATAAGCTTGCCTTTAAATTATAAAATAGAGCAAAAAATAAAATAACAAGGTTCTGAATTATTGTCTAGAAATCTTGCTCACTTATTCCTAAGACTTTTTCCCCACCTGGATATTGAACTTGGAAGTGATTGTCAGCAGATCTGCATGTTTTGTGCTTTTAGGAATTGTTGTGGTGTGATAACCATGTTGTCCATGAATTGCATAGCATAGCTGAAAACAGGTTATGGAAAAGAAGTGACTAATTCCTTTGGTAGTAAGATACCTGTAGGTACCTGTACATTGATTTCAAGTGACTTTGCATCTGAAGCTCAGAGTCACCCCCACACTTCAATCCACAGCTTGCCCTGGCTAGCTTGGACATTCACTTGGATGCTTTTGTCAGAAGCTCAGCTGCCAGYTCTGGATTAAGGCACAGATCCCGTGAGCTGAATCATCATCTGGAACTGCTGCATCTATCTATGTCAGCAGTTTCCTCCCTGCCAGAGTTGTGAAGAACCACGAATTTGGTACCCCAGTCTAGGTCCTGAAGTCCAAATGTGTCCAGCCATTTTTTCATAACCTACTATGTTTTGTCAGGTGGTTCCTGGATTCCCAAAGTTATGTTCAGCAAAACTAGAAGCGTTTCCAGTGCTATTTTTTAAAGCCTCCATGAATATCTCAGCTTCTTTTGTTGTTACTGTCTATTATACTGAGGTTAGTTGCTGCAGGGAAAGGAAAATTCCTTTTTGGCAGAAGTGGTTGTGGAGTTGATGTGGAAGTTGGGCATCCCAGTGTTTCCAGGTGTTGTCCTGGAGTGCTTCATGCCCACACTCATTCCTGTGGTAATTAGGGAGAGCATTTCTAGGCAACAGTTTGATGCAGCTCTGAGTGTGAGCACATGTATAATTTGGTACTGACATGGGATGACTCCCAGCACACCCTGGGTTACACTGATTATAGCAAACATGGAAACGTCACTGTTCMATAAAAGCCTGACAAAGACCTAACAGTTGCAATACTGTTATTTGCCACAAGCCTGGAAAGTTTTAACATCTCATAGACACAACTGTTTGAAATATCTGGAGAGGTAAACAGAATAGAAATAGAAATAAATAGGAAAGAGATTTTCAGTCTTACCTACCTGAATGAACAACTGAAATAAAACTGGTTGTGTGTGATGAGGGAAGCAGGCTGTGTGTGAACACTGCTGCAGGTTTGCTGGTTCTGCTTGCAGTGGCTCTGCTGCCTGGGCTGAAGGTGGCTGTGTTTGTTCCTCAGTGCCAGGGGGCCAGCCCCAGGTCCACGGCGACGGTGCAGGTGTGCAGTGGCTCCATAAACCTGCGGGGAGCTGTCAAATGCAGGGCCTACATCCACAGCAACAAGCCCAAGGTCAAAGAAGCCATTCAGGTACTGAGCAGGSTCTTAGTCCATCASAAACATCCTTCTGAGATACGTGGGYRCACTGGTTTTTCTTTGCCAGAATGGTCTACACTGGGTTATTTTTGAAACCATCCATTTGGGGTTAGTTTTCTCTTGAGGATATGGGGGCTGTGGGTAAGGCTGGGCTCTGGGAGTATTTGCACAAATTAGGGATTAGGCTTTGAAGAATTCTCTTCAAAACAAATTGCAGACTATATTTTTATATTTGCAGAGGTAAAATTCAGATTTACTTGCTCAGTAATTTATTTTTTCCCCTCACTGAGTCAATGCCTCATGATTATTTTTGTTTGGATTTACTGATAAATATCTAGAAGCTGTCAGTTCTTATCCTAACAATCCTAAAATGTTCCTCAGCTTTTCATTTTTGTTTGTGGTTTTCCTTCTTGATACCAATTCTTGATGTTAGCTTCTCTTTATTAATAAATTATTATTTATCAGTTTGACAATTCACACCAGTTTTTATTTTCTGGAGAAAAACTATTCTTTCATCATGAGTTTTACAAGTGTAAGGCTGCTTTGGTTATTTCTTCCTTGTTAAAAGCTTTGCCAGTAGTTTTGATATTCCTGATGATTTCACTGTGTCCTTGCAGGCTTTGAAAAGAGACATAATAAACACATTGAGTGATCGGTGTGAAATACTGTTTGAAGATCTGATTTTAAATGAAGGACCTCAGAAAAAAAGTAAGAAATAATAATAAAAAAAAAACCTACCAGCTTAAATTTGCAGTGAATTTTGGTGGTTGTAGAAAAWTCTGTTACAGTGAAGTTCCAGTATGGTTAGAGCAGAATAAACAGTAAAAGGTATAATTGCTGCTTGTCAGCCTTGACTTTTTCTTAAATCTGGAAGTTTTTTTTGTTAAGTTTGTGTCCTTTGGCATGTTTGTGTTCAGTTCCTGTGACCACAAAATGCAATCCCAGCCTCTTCCCCACTCCTCAGAAATTCTGTGATTTTTAAAACTTCTGTAGTTGAAACTCTTGTCTCTGAAGCTCCAGCTGTACCTTGCACACTTTTAAACTTTTATTTCTATTTTTMAAATCCATGTATGATTTTTCTATTAATATTGAAACACGTTAAAAGTTGATAGAGACCAGATCCGTGAGCTCACATCGGGACTCTTTAAGCACCTTTAAATCAGTGCAGTGGTGTCGTTGTCTTGTGTTTAAAGCRAAAAGGAGTTAATTGGCAAATCAACGGGAATCCCTTGGGCAGGGAGAGCCTTTTCCAGTGCCCGTAGTTCTGAGTCCCCTCTCTAGGTGGCACCCGAACTTTGTGGCTCTGAGTGTGACACCTCTGCAGCCCTGAGTGCTGCTGAAATCCTGCAGGCTCTCCCAGAGCCCTCCTGCCAGTCATCCCAAACAGCACAAAAGCTCTGCTTGGCGTTTCATGGGCTGTTTTGGAGCTGCCCTGGGTATTTCTGGAGAGACAAATAATGTAAGGATATAAATCCATGTCATAGCACACATTTAAACCTGGCATGTCTGAAAGCAGGGCTCCTACACAGAGACCTTGAGCTCTTCTTTTGCAATGACTTTATCTTATACTCAGAGATTATGGAGGACTCTTATCATAACTGTCAAGGCCTTTATTGGGACAGTATTTCTCCCTCTTTCCTTTCAGATTTTGGGAGGGAATATCATGTCCTGCCTCAGAGATTGTTTGTGCCAGTTGCTGGATCCAGTGTGATGCTCAGTGATTATAAGTTTGGTGATGAGGCTGCTGGAGARATCCAGGAACGTTTTGTGGAGATGTTGGATCAGCCTGTGCAAGCTGAAGATATGCACATAGCTGAGGACATCAGCACAGGTAAATAAATAYCTGACAAACAGGGCAGGCAGGCTCAGGGGCTAGGAAAATGCTGGCTGATGGCACAGGCCAGTTTTATCCACATATACACATGCCAAAAGTCAACTTAATTCATATGCAGCTCTAAGGATTTATAACAATTCACTACACCTTAAATATATTGGGGAAAATGGTCAAGTTTCTTACAGTTTGTGTTTCCTGGAACAGACTTCTCTTTCTCTTCTCAAGTATTTTGGTTTTTCAGTGCAGCCATGGCTGCTGCCCATGAGCTGCTGTAGGAACATGAAGAGATGGTTAATCAAGGTTTGCATGTGCCATGGGTTAGAGGGGATCCTTTATTGACAAATAAACTCTTTAAAAGCACCYTGTAAAGCTTTATTTTTTACATCAATATATATATTTACACTTTCAGTAGTTTTAGTGCTAAGTAGTTTTGAGACATTAGAATAAGTTGAGTGATTAGTCAAATTACTGTTTTTCCCTACAGAATTAAAAACACTTAAAATTTCTTCTAGCAAAACATTCATGTAGTCTAATGTGTCTTTCAGGAAGTTTTGATGCTAACCCTGATGTTTTAAAAAATGCCAAATACCTTTCTTTAATTTATGTACCAAAAGCAGTGCCCACACCTGAAGATTTGTGGCTCAACAGAATTGAGAGCACTTTTCATTTTCTACTGAATGTCTTGAAGTTTATGGTCTGATKATGAGACTGCTATATTCCCTTTAATACTGACATTTTGACATAATCTAGTTACTGGGTTCCTCTTTCTGAATATTTTTGGTCTGTATCATTCCCTGTGTTTTGCCCCTTGCAATGTTGATTTCAATGCAGAATTCAAATATGACATTGAAATACACTTAATAATGTTTCCTGTGGTCTTACAGAAGAGATTTTCCTCCCTTTTTTTTCACCTTTCAATATGCATATGAACTGCAGGTTCCAGTTTTATAATTTAAAGAAATAAAAAAAATCCAACACTAATTCTCACAAAAGGACTATGGACACTTGTTGGTGTTGGTATTTAGGGACAACAGCTGGGCAATGTGACCATGACTTGCTCTGCAGGGTGAGCTGTGAGTGTTGATATTCTCCTTGACTTACATGTTAACTTGGAGGGGGTTTTGAGTTTCCTAATTTCAGAGCTAACCATAAATTCTTGTCTTTTTAAATGAATCAGCTCCAGGCTTTAACTAGACCTGTTACCTGTGAACTGACTCATCCTTTTGAGGAGTAAGAGGTGCACAGGAACCTCAAGGAAAACAGGAAAGCCAATAAAAATCCCTCTGGCATTATTAGAGYAACTTTAATTCTCTTAAAACTAATTACTACTGAGCTTTAAGGAATCCRTGTAGCTTAGAGAAGCAAATGAGTATTGTTGTAGCAGGGGAGAGAAGTGTGGGAGGGGAGAGGTGGTGATTCAGTGCAGCTTTATTGCTCATGGAAGGCTGTGGGAGCTGCWGCTAGGAAGGAAACACCTTCCCACTCACAGCAGGGCATCCCAAAGATGAATGCCAACAATAGGTGTGAAGTGATGGCCACAAAAGGGACTTGTAGTGTTCTTGTAGTCTGCTGCTTGTCCAGTCAGCTGGGGAGGGGGATTTATATTTCTTTCCTTTTAAAGGAAAGCAAATTAAAGTAGGTATTGTCTTTAAAAAAACCCCAAACCCACAAWTTAAAATAAGTGCCTAGAACAGGAGAGGAAAAAACATGCCAAGGGGATTTTGGGACCACCATGAAGTTTGTCCATGGAATGGGCTCTGTTAATAGCAGTGATATCAATAATGCTGCCAGCACAGCACTGTTCATTCTGATAATTAATGCTGAGGCATCAGTCAYTTGTGGTTTATTAAAATCACAAGTTATTTCTACACTTCTATCACACCAGGAAGGTCATTTTAGGAAGAGTCCTGTTAAATGCACACAAAGTTTTCTGCATTCTAAAAAAAAACCCRAAAAACATTAATGRTGGGATTTGATTTTTAWTGTTGCTTTGGTATGAATTGTCTAAGTATTGCTATGAACATGTTTTTTGTGKTATAATGAGAGTTTGTGGCTGCTCTTGTGCAAAGACTTTCCCAGTGCATCACTTGGACTTGGGAAGCACGTGTTGTTTCTCTAAGCCTAGCTCTAACTTTGTTAATAATAGTCAATATTCAGTAATTGGTTTGGAATTTTGTCATCAGCCTTTCTGTTTGTGTCASAGTTCCTGTGGTCTGAGGCACCTACCTCCAATTAACTGGAAATGCTGTTCATACTGAGGTTCTGGGGAAAAGAATGATRAAAAAGAATTCTCTAAAATCCAAGAACACAAGCTGGCTTTTGAAATAACTTGGGGGTTTGTTGCTCTTTAAAATATGCACTTTAGAACAAGAGGATCTAATCAGTATGGGCAAAAGATATTTTTTCTAAGCAGCTTTTAGTCAAAACATGAATTTTTGAGGTCAGTTTTATGTGTTTACTGAACTTGGGCTCCCCTGCTGTCTCCTGCAGTTTGAGTCTCTTGACTCCTTGCACAGCTCCTCACTGGGGACACCACTGGGTCATGCTTTAAAATTGCCATGTGGAAAATAGAAAGTAAACCCCAAGCTATTTATAAATGAAAGCCTTAAATAGCTCTAACACTGTAATTTCCAGGTATTTAGTGCTCTAATACAGGCAACTGAAAGCTCTGCATTTCTGATTGGCTTTACTAAATCCCTGCTCCTCCTTGRTGCAGGGGGTGGGCTGTTAAATACCCTGAGTGGATAGACACAAATAAGACTTCAGCAGTGGTAATCACTTCCCCATCTTGGCTAGGAAATTGAAGAATTAAAGATTCATCTAATTGGTGCTAGAAAACATCTGCTATGAAAACCCTTTTGTGTGATTTTGCTGCTCCACATGCAAATCTTCCAGAATGTGACAGCATAAATGCCTGTGGTAACTAAATAGCTCAAGGGTGGTTCTTTGTTCTTTTTCCCTTTGTCTTTTAATTTTTTCCCCTCTGAACAGGCTAGAAACCTCAAGTTAGAGGRCACAGACCATCCTACCTGCTCATCAAATGCACAGCAGAGAGGAACCTGCTGGAGCTGGACTTCTGAGGTGGCCCAAAAAATGCAGTCAGATTATCCCAAAGTGGGGTGTTTTATGGAATCCCAAACTCTGGACAGAAGTTTAACTGTGCTAGTTAAAATACTTACTGAAAACCTGTATTGGAATAACTCCTCCAGCTGAAGACTTCTGCTCATATTTTAGGCAGCTGAGGGAGTGTTTTTCTTGGCACAAAGGAAATAATGATTTAGCCATGGCCTCACTGAGGACCAGTGGGATTCAGGGATATTTGATAAATTCTCTTCAAAAAAAMCCACACTTTGCACTGAGATATTGTTCTCTTGATTTTTCCATGGATGTGCTGCTTGCAGAGAGATCTCCAAGCAATGTCTGTATATTTATATCTCTCACTGTCCTGTTGAGTTTCATACCAGGCAGGCAGTGATTCCTCTGCTGCAGTACATCCTGTACCAGTGCAGTGGGCCCAGGGATAAAAAACCTAAAGACAAGTTTTAAAAGCCTAGTTTGGGTGTTTTTTGTGTAACAGGTCTTGTGTAAGTTGGACTTAGGGAGATTTAGACAACTATCCCCATGACTCAACAGAAACAACCTTTCTGATCACGTCTAGATTATCCATTTCCACCATGGCTAATGACAGAGAAAGTACTTCATGAATCATTTGCATATGAATCACACAGAGGATGTGCCTTATTACTCAAGCATGTAATTTGTGATTTACTGCTGATGGACAGCCCCTCTGTGGAAATGGAGATGTGTTTTATTCAGAATCAGTGTCCCATGGCCTTCTAAACCCTGATATCTGGCACTGCTGGGGGTTCCTTGTCTCCTGAACAGTCTGTWGGGTTTGTTCTCTTATCTGAGCCTGCCTGTCCCCTCCTTCCCAGACACATCCAGCTCTCWCTGCCAGGACAAACACTTTGTGTTACCCTTTGCTTGTGCAGAAGGTGCCTTTGSTTGTACATTCTGAATTGTAATCCAAATTTTTGGCGGCAAGTCTTAGCAAATCCTGGAAACGGGAATGCTGCAAATATCTTTGTCCCACCATCAAGCAGCCTTGTCACTGAGGGGTGTGTGTGTATTCCATGCTGGCTCAAACAAGTTGGGCTGAAGGACTGGAGATTMATCCCCTTCTTTCTCTCCTGGCCCTCTAACAAGCTGGATGTAGCCAAGGGGTCAGGGAGATCATTGCARAGGAAATGGATACAGGTTTGAGTCCCATCCTCCTGGAAACAGACTCAAGCTCTCTCACATCCTGGCTGGGCAGACTGAGGGTTTAGTAATTCTTCCAAWGAGCAATGAGTCCTCCATGCCTGCTGTGAAAGGGTATTTTTAAGGGATCTTCAAGAGGAAGCTTCTGTGGTTAGAAAAAATGCATGTCTGGCTGTTGGGTAGGGAAGTGCTGCCAGGCTCATCCTCYCTGGCAGTGGGATTTGCATGTACCCTGAACTCAGGGCAGATGGCTCTGAAGGGAACCTTTGATCTTGGAAGATGCTCAATGGGACATTTTGGTGGTTCCCTCTTGCATAGTCAAATTCTCCCCAGGCTATGCAAAGAAGGTTGGGAATGTTACTCTGGAAGCAGGGTGTGGAAAATGAGTTTTTTGGAAGAGGAATTCCTCCTGAAATGTATTTTGTCTCTTTACCCTTCCAGCCATACAGCATAGTCTGGCACTGTGCTATTGCTGTTGTACCATTTCTGCAATAAACTGGTTTTTTCTACTGTAAATACACTTTATAAAGTTGATGTGAAGTACTTGGCCTTTTGCATTGATTCACTGTAGAACACAACTGTTAATTCTTCCCTTCTTCTCTTGATTTCCCTGCAGTTGATATTTGCCCAGTGACTGACAGCCCCAGTGACACACAAGAGGCACAGCTGACAAAAGCAACATTGCTGCTGAAGCTCCAACAAAATATGGGTATGTTCCTTCCCAGATTTTGGCTGTGGCACTCCAGAGTGGGCCCTGTGCTGCCCTTCCCTCACTGCCTGTTCCCTCTGGATTTGGGGCTGGTTGTGCCTTTCTCTCACTGCCTGTTCCCTCTGGATTTAGGGCTGGTTGTGCCCTTCCCTCACTGCCTGTTCCCTCTGGATTTAGGGCTGGTTGTGCCCTTCCCTCACTGCCTGTTCCCTCTGGATTTAGGGCTGATTGTGCCCTTCCCTCACTGCCTGTTCCCTCTGGATTTAGGGCTGGTTGTGCCCTTCCCTCACTGCCTGTTCCCTCTGCATTTAGGGCTGGTCGTGGCAGCTGCTGTTGCAGTCCTGGCGTCCATTTTCTCCTTCAACTACTTCAGTGATTGATCTCCAGTGATTGAACTCCAGCCACCACAGCTCCTGGGAAGTGCTGGCTGGTCACAAGATGGACACAGCTGGGGTTAATATATTAGTGATTAAGAATTCATTAACAATTAAGAATTGTTGCCTAAATCTCACCAGGTAGATGTGCAATGCAATGGTAGGTTCAGTTACCTTGTTCCTTCATACATTTCCTAGATCAAGTAGAATTATTCAAGTAGAGAGTGAATCAGGTTTACAAGAAACTAACCTTGTTGCTCTGTATAAATGAATGATAATATTATTTTCTGGAGAGGTCCCTTAAACAAATATAGAACCTTCATTTTCTTCCTCCTGGCTCCTTTAATGCCAAATGCTGCTCCTGGTGTTTCTCAGGGTATTGGTAAAACCTGCATAATGACCTGGTATGACAATTCCTGCTTTAAGGATTCCTTTGCTAAGATAAATCCTATTTTATTACAGTTAATTGGGGGTAAATTAGTTTTAGTGAAGCCAGCATTTCCCCATATGCATTATKTTAGATAACACTGGCTAACTAGCATAAAAAGCATACAAATAGTTTATAAAAGTTTTAAGACTAGACCAAGACAGCCTGTAAATAGCTTGGCTCAAGACAGGAGAACTCAGAAATCAATGAAATACATGGCATTGCTGAGCTGTGTGTATGCTGCTGCCTTTGGCTCAGTGCCTCCTGATGAGGATTTCTCTGTCCAGCTCCAGTATAATCATTGTTATCTTGGAATTTWAACTATTCCAGCAACAGTTGCACCTAGGCAGGCCTTGTGGGTTATCTTGTAGATACAGGCAAGTTATCAAAATTATTGCTAATCAGGACTTTCAGATGATAAACAGAGAGCTTTCCATTATGAGAGGTTCTCCTGGGGATGTTGGCCAGTTATGTTTACTTGACATGAGGAAGGTGGAAGGAGGGAGTGAATTCTAGTAAGGCTAATAAAGATAATTTGTATATGAAATGTGATGTTTACTTGGACCTGAACTACAACAGAAAAGAATTAAAGGCATTTTAATACCAATGCAAATTCTCTTTTTTTTTTTGTTTGTAGGCAGTGGAACACAAAGAAATAAATAAACCCTTTGATTCTAAAGCATAATCAAGTATGTACTGGGATACCTTTATTAAAGCCAACTCTGAGAAAGGTGTCTTGACTACACCTGTGCATTCTGTTTTTAGAAAAGAGCTGCTTTTAGTGCTGTGAGTATATTTTGAAAGACAGTGTTGACCTTCTGTGCTTAGCATTGCTGCAGTGGGGCCTCCTGGAGGGAGGTGGTGAGTGTGGTGATGGAGGTACTGGGTTCAGCTGCTGTGGGTTTTATGATTGCTTTTTATTCTGTGCCAGTGGGGGGAATCAATAGGCAGGAATCAGGAGGAAGGATGACATCCAGGGGAGGCTGGGGGCTATCCAGAAAATGGGAGCAATTTTGTAACATGCTTCAGAATATGGATAGTTTAAAAATTGCTCTGCTACAGTCTGTTAGAAGGAGGAACAGGGGTGTAATTAGAAGAAAGGGGCTGTCTTTTGTCTCTCTTTTCTCTTTCTTTTTGTTTTTTTTTTTAAAGAGAGTAGGGTGTGCCTTTGGAGGTAAAATACAAAATTATTCTTCTTTAATTTGCCTGTAACACAAAACAGCCACAGAAGTGAAGTACAGCATCTCTGACACCAGAGAAGAAAACTGTGCTGAAACACTCTTCCTATAGTTGTTCCTGTTTAGTACTTGTGGTGCCAAAAATAGAGCTTGTTGGGATGTAGGGGATACCAGGGATCCCTGTCAAAGAACTCTTTTCTCTTCCTCTCTGCAAGTTCACTCAGTGCTTAGTAAATGATCCTTTTCTTTGTGATGATGGTCAAATTAATCTTTCAATTTAGAACTAACTAGGTATCATGGATCTAATTTTACAATTTGGGCTTGGAAGAAGTCAAAGAAAGAAGTTGCTCTGGTGGAGATTTCAGGTATAATATAGGAGACAGTTGGAGTACCCTCTGTGCAAGAAGAAATTAATCAGCCCTGTCAAAGAAAAAAGTGAGTAATTTGACTTGTATCTACAGATTGAGCCTTCCAGTCATCCTGCCATGAGGAAATAGTGGATGCAGAAGAAAGCAGGTTCTCACTTGTCTAAGAATTACAGGACTAATCAAGAGGGGATTTCATGATCCCATCCTTTCTTCTACCATTTTGTACCATTGAGAGCTTAAGGAAATGAGGGCTTTAAGATGAATTAAAATGTGTGTAAGAGAAAAGGAAAACAACCTTTTAAAAACCTATTTCCTGACTCCTGCATAACTCTAGCTCAGGTTTGATTGTAGGTTTATCCTTTTCCTACCTGTATAAAACTCTGAAGCTTTCAGTCTGAGAAAACTCCACTGTGGTTGATATACTGAGCTTTGTTAACTCATGTCCTTGATTGCAGATAGATATTTATTTTAATATGTAGGAGTCCAGAGGAATGGTGTGGACTTCCACATCTGAAAATCAGGCTCTTGTAAGTATAGTTCTAAAATTTATGATAGGAAATAGTTTTACAGAATCACTATTTTCTGTGCCATGGAGTTTTAAAATATAATTTTAAAAGCCTCAGTGGTCTTGGTCACTGAGGTTTACAATTCCTCCCATTTGGTGTGGTAAGCTGTGACAGGTTGTGATGGTTTGACCCCAGCTGGCAACTAAGGACCTCACAGGGCTTGTTCACTTCCCTCGGGCAGGGGGCTGGAAGGTTGGAACAAAGATAAAACTCTTGGGTTGCAATAAGAACAGTTTAATAATTGAAATAAAGTACAATATAATAATAGTAGTAGTAATAATAATAATGAAAAGGGAGATAACAAAAAGAGAGAGGGAGTACARTGCAGCCAGAGGAGTGATGCCAGTGCAGCCCCTCAGCACCCACCCACCCAGTGATGCCCAGCCCAGCCCTCAGCAGCCATGGGCCGGTCCTGGCCAAGTGCCCCAGTTCACTGGGCAGGACCTGCCATGGTGTGGGGTATCCCTGGGATCAGCTGTGCTGGCCATGCTCCATCCCAGCTCCTGGTGCAGCTGGCACAGCCTGGGACACTGCAGAGTCCTTGACTKGGGGTGAGCTCTGCTCAGCARCAACTGAAACAGCAGTGTGTTATCAGAATGATTCTGTACTGAATCCAAAACACAGCCCTGTCCAGGCTGCTGGGAGGGAAAAGAACTGTCCCAGCTGACAGCAGGGCACTGGCATCTGCCACAGGCTTTGCTCTCAGTCTGAGCAGCAGTGACACCACTGAAAATTTGTTCCCCCCTCTGCTCCATCAGAATATTTGGGGACTCAGAGTCTGTGACTTTGTGTCAAAAAGGAAGAGTAACCACAGCCCAGGGTAGCAGGAAGGCTGTTCCCATGTGCTTATTGAAACCTTTACTGTGTGCTACTCAAAAACCTTCATACAGTAATAAATGTTTGAGTCAAATCTTGCTTTTTGTTTTTAAGGTTGGGTTTTGTTCCTGTAGAAACTGATAACTGCTGTGATCAGAGTTTTATTTGTAACTGCATTAGTCACGAACTTCTGTTGAGGCTTGGTGCCACTTGTRTGTTTGCTCTTTGGTTTTTGTTTTTTTTTAAATTACAGGTTGAAGAAAATCCTGCTTAAGCAYATTTAATCTGTCTCTTAAATCAGAGTGTCAACTTACTTCTTACAGTAGCTGTAGGTGCAGCTTCTGTGGTGTCATTGTTGGGATATTGTGCTTTCAGCCTTGGTCTSAAAAAAATGAAGCTTATGTGATGAGGCTGCTGATGTACAGCCTAATAGMTTTTAAACCAAGCTGGATAAAGAGGRAAAGTTCTCATGSAAGTTCAGTTCTCACAACTTAATGTGGAGATTTTTTTGGTGTGTAGAGGATARAAATTTTTCATGTCTCCTCTTCAAAACACGTCATTGACATGCAAGAGAAATATTGTCCTGCAACTCAGGTAACTGGTTACTTTTGTGATGGACAAGATAATTSAGTATTTTCTAGCTAAGCTCCTATAAGATCACTGGATTTTCATGCTGTTGGGTGTAYCTGCAAATATTCTGAAGAGACAAATGAAATGTTAGGATGAAAAKRACTTTACCTGAGGGGTCAACTTCACACTGAAGTAAGGGGAGAGAGGACTGCTCCAAGGGAAAAGCTTTATTCCTCCTGGAGTTCCATCAGCAAGACTTGGGACAATCACTCAGCAGTTTACAATGTGGAAATCATGGCATTTTGGGAACATTCTATTTGAATTCTTGGTGTAATAAATTCATGAATTGCTGCACAGGTTAGATAAGATGATAAAGAACTTCATTTGTACTTCTTAGTGTACATGACATGAGGTTTCTGGAGCTCTGTTAAAACAGTCACCCATGGCAAAACAATGTTAAAGGGAGCAATTCAGTAGCATTTTGATAGTTTCTAAAAAAGAACAAACAAAAGAGAAATAGTCTTTAACATTTTGATCATCTCAAAAATTACCAGCTAATCTGTGCTGGTATGATCTTTAATAAGATACAGATATTTCCATGCCCAGTCAAATCCAGCCTTTAGTTTTGCCAGTGTGCAGAAGTCACTGAAGTGTTTCAAAGGTTTTGTTCTTTTGTATCAGAGAGAGGAAAGTTTGTAGTGAGTTTACCTCATGTCTTCCTCTCAGTTAGATTGTTAAATTGTAATTCTCAGCAGCTTCCCTTTAACCAAACTTAAAACTTTGAATTCTGTAAATATCTAGTGAGTATTTACTAATACTTCACATGTTTTTAAGGGTAAGGTTATGTGCTACCAATATATTTCACACTTCCAGTGGTAGGTTTTGAGAGCTCATAAGCTTTATTCAGCGTTATTACATAAGCATAACATACTTTTCCAGAAACTCACAGGCATTTTAAATGCTGCTGCTCAGCATAGGGAGCACTGATGAACTGAAATCAGCTGATGCTGTGTCTGTGTCAGCTGTTTGGGTGAAAAACTTACAGGAGCACCGAGCTAACATCTCTCTTTGCATCAGTATTAAATGTGGAATAAAATAATGACCTAGATACTCCAGCCATTCAGGAATGCATGGATTTTGGGCTATTTGTCTGCCCATAAAATGGCTTGTTTCTGCCAAAGATGGAAGAAGTGAATGAGGAGCCAGGATTTGCTGTAACTCCAGAGCATGGAGATGTGCACAGAGGGATGGACCAGTCCTGTCCCCACTGAGATGAAGGACCTGTGCTTTGTGGAGACAGGCATGGGCCCTCAATTTTCAATTTGTTTTTCCTATGTTTCTTAAATATCACTGCTGTTCACCCTATGACTCGTGGCTGGCACAGATGTACAGGACTGCCAGCTCGATGTGTTGTACGTAGAATTCATGTGCTAACAGTTAAACAATTTTTATACCTTTATTTGTTACAAGTCAGTCAACAAAGACAGCCTTCTCTAAGTGGGATGGGTGTTACTGACACTGATTTACAGCTGACTGAAGAGGGAAGGGRGGCAGTGAGGACCCTGCCTCTCGTTATTCCACATCCGGCTCCTCCGTGCCGTTCCCCAGCGCCGGCAGCTCCCTCTCCGGTAGCAGCCCGTACTCGTTTAGGAAAGCCTCCACATCCACGGCGAAAAACTCCTCGTTGAACTGTTCGGAAACACTGATGAAGTTGCTCAGGAGCTCGCCGGCCTTGTAGACCAGCAGGGAGGGGAGCACGTCGCTGGAGAAGCGATCGCCGGCGCCCGTGCTGGAGGCCCTGATCTTGCAGAACTTCACCGTGGGGTACTCGGCGGCCAGGCACGCCAGGCTGCTGTTGAGGGCCTCGCAGCCCTTGACGCCGTCCTCGTAAATGTGCACGATGACCGTGGTGGTTTTGTGCTCCTTCTCCACGGCCTCCAGGAACTGCTCGCCGCTCTGCAGCTCGCACAGGAAGCCGAACTTGGGCCCGAAGCTGAGGCGCTGGTGCATGTCCTGCATGCAGCGCTTGCGGTACTGCTGCAGGCAGCTCTCGTCCTCCTGCGCCGCGTGGATCAGCTCGTACTCCTGCACGCTCATCTGGGGGTGTCACACAGCRGGTTAGTCACTGGGACACACCCTGCTGCTCTCTGCAGGGCACCCATCGCTCCCTACACTCGCTCCAGGAGTGAGGGACAGCTGAGGAAGGTCCTGTCTCAACACTCAACACGGTGCTRCTGAAGGCAGCGGCCACRTTTGGCAAAAATGTGTGGATCTCTCAAGAACTGGTGGAAATTTTAATTCCTGTCGTATTGGTTCCCCCCCCGTTTCAGAATTGGTAAATGAGTGATGTTCAGGCTCAGAGCTCTATCCTGACTAATTAATAGGTTTTTAAACMTGCTCAAAATTTTCCATGGCATTAACCAGGATGGAGCACTGTAGCAGGGAAGGGAGGGAGGAAGGTCAAGCTGTGCTGTGATAAATGTGAAATACACTGCTTCTTTCACTGAAGTTACCCTTTGCTTCAGAGAGGACAGGATAAAGAGAATCACAGAGCCACTAATTAAGGTTGGAAAAGCCCTCYAAGATCATCAAGTCCARCCATTAACCAGCACTGCCAAATCCACCTCTAACCCGTGATGCTGAGCACCACATTCCTATTTTTTTTGATTTTTCAGGAATGGATGTCATCAATGCCTGGGCTGCCCCTTCCAATGTTTGACCACCCTTGTGGGGAAGAAATTTTCCTGACATCCAATCTAAGCCTACCCTGGAACAACTTGTGGCTGTTTTCTGTCCTGTCCCTGTTCCCTGGCAGCAGAGCCCGACTCCCCCTGGCTGTCCCCTCCTGTCAGGGAGTTGTGCAGAGCCACAAGGGCCCCCCTGAGCCTCCTTTTCTCCAGGCTGAGCCCCTTTCCCAGCTCCCTCAGCCTCTCCTGCTGCTCCAGCCCCCTCCCCAGCTCCATTGTCTACATTGAGTTGAGCTAAGTCACACAGAAATTGAATGGAAAATTCAAGATTTTCTACCTTATAACAGGCATGTTTTATACAGAGCCAAAGTGAATTCCTTTTGCCTCTCTTACCTTACGGCAGAATCTGTCTCTGGTGTCTTTGTCATCTCTGCTGAAAGATCTGTGTGGTGAAGACATTTGTCTAAGGATTTCTTTCTTACTCAGGGGTAAGGAGTCTCCATCTTCACTCTCTAATTTGAACTTCCTCCAGTCATTGATCACACCTTTGGGCCCTGAGAGAGATGAAGCTGGGTGAGAAAGTGGCTGCAGCAAGAGGTTTCCTGAGAAGTTCCTATGCTTTGTTGGTTTGTCCTTCTGTTCCTCAGTTTATCTGTCCCTCCTCCTTCCAAAGCACTCTCCAGGAGTGCTGAGAACCAGAGCTTTTGGATCCATGTGTCCCAAAAAGAAAGAAAGAGGGTTTTTCCTGCCTGGATCATTTTGGTGATCTGGTTCCTATCAGGATGCTTTGGAAGGATTTTGGTGAACCACATGAGCAGTTAACATGGATGGRGATGTTAAAACAGCCAAAGGGGCTGTTTTGCAGACAAATATTTGATTTCTTTATAAACAGGGTCTTTAAATATAATTTAAATATTAAATAAAATTTAAATACTTAATGTGCATAAGGACTTGGAGTAAAACTAAGGATACATGACATTTGAGATTATTTAAAAAACCCCTAACAATACATGTGGCACTGGAAGAGTAACCCATAAGGCAAATGATAATTCTGATTGAAATGCAGATCTTGGTCTTTGGAGCTGCTTGATTAAACTGCTTGAGTTTTGAAATTGGGAAAAACAAAAATTTCAAAATTGCAGCGCTGTTTTTCAAAATGAAAGCATTTAATCTGCATYTTAGATTATAAAGCAAAAACAAAGAATATTTTAGTGTTTTCAGAGGTGAAGTTTCCTAAGGAAAATTTAGAAAAGGCTGGGTAAGATGCTCTCATTTTCACAAGGAAGATGTGGTGAAAGTGAGATGTGGTGTGTGTGTACATATATATATACACATGTATTTTTCATAGAATGATTTGAGTTGAAAGGGACCTTAAAGCTCATCTCATTCCCCTGCCATGGGCAGGGACACCTTCCACTCTCTCTGTTGCTCAGAGCCCCATCCAGCCTGTGTGTATATCATAATCTTAGCCAACAGCAGCAAGGCTGGTTGGGAAAGAACCCCAGAGTTATTACAAGAAGTGCATTCATTGTAGCTCCAAGGAAAAGAAGCCCTTGGGAAGGAGGGAATGATTGGCATCCTGTTACCTGGCAGTGGGGTGGAGGAGCTGTAGAGCTGAACACAATGTCAGCACTTATAAAAATCCTGGTGATTGAGCACTGGATTAAGAAGAATGATGGTTTTGAGYGAGGCCTCTTTTAAAGCTTCTAAATGCTGCACTGTGTTTGCCACAAGGGGCATTTTTAGCACCAAGCGTTCCTTCTGGAAGAAGGAAAAAATAATTTTGCCTTTCTAGTGGAACATCACCTAATACTCATGTGGTAATGAGGGAGTGTGGGTTTTGTTGCTCTTTTCTTGTCTTTCCTCCTCTGGAGAGCAAAGTGAAGCAATAAACCACAGGAGTGAGGCAATAAGCCAACAGCAGGCAGGTTGGGCCATGGCTCTTGGTGGCTTTGTCAAGTGTCCCCTGTGTTTGCCCTCTGCTTCAGGTTTGAGGAGGAGCAGCACAATGTTTAGTGTTGCCTGCCTTCTGTGGGGCTGTCACTTGTCCCAAAATACCTTCTCATTGCCTTTTGAACCTGTGTTTTTGTGCAAGAGGTTTGGCCACTGGAACAACTGGAATTCTGGACTTCARTTCACCCAGTGWACACCAACAGTTTAACTTATTTTTGGGAAAAAAACCAATTAGTTTCCTTGCCTGTGTGTGTTGCCTGTCCTTCAAAGTCTTCTTCCAAGCTGGTGTTGGCATTTTCTTCCATTTCAGTGGCTGGAGTGGGAGATCCTGCAAGTCCCAAAGGGAGAACAGTTAATAACAGGATGGCAAAGGGAGAAGCTTGCAGCAGGTAGAGSACAGTGTGTAATTTCCTGTGGCTGGTGAGTATCAGTGAAGATGGAAATRCACATGGTAATTATGGAGCTTGTCATTGACCCACAGAAAGCAATTGGGATAGATGTCAGTCTCCTTAAAAATGTGTTGGGCCAGATTCTCAGGTGAGGGTTCCTTCATGATGCTGTTCCTTCCCAGTCACTGGAGAGGATCAGGGACATGGTCATGGGACACAGTGGGTGTAAAACTTCCTGCAATGGAAATGTGTACTGAGTATTACCTTTTTTTTTTTAATCCCTCTTTGAACTGGGACCCTATTAATTTTCCAAGTGCTGTAAGTATTTATTTTTAAGGGTTGCCCAAATTGCTTATTTCACAGACAGAAAATGGAGCCAAATATTTGAACCTGTTGGGCAAGAGACCTCTGAACATCCTGGAGCTGGTTGGGCCATGTTTGTTGCAAAACAGCAAACTGATGGTGGTTATAAATCAAAATCACTTTCTTGTTCCACCCTTTCCAAAGGGCCAGATGACATTCTCAGGGCACTGTGATTTACCAACACCCTTTGTGTCTCTTACAGTGGAGTTTTTGATGGAGAATCACATTTATTTTGAGTGTTCCCACTAAATACACAATCCCAGATCAGTGGTGCCAGAGCACTACAGAGCAGTAAGAAGTCTTCAGGCAGGTGATTTGAGTGTTCCCATTAAGTCTAGAACAGTTTCAGCTGTTCAGGTGCTAAGTTAAGCTTTGTTTGACTTCACAGTAGCAAAGATGTTCTCCTGCCATGACTGCCTTGTTTAAAGGCTGCTGAGGTGTTAGACTGGAGTGACAAATAGTGGTGTATGTGCCTTCATTTTTCCATAGCACTGTCAAGGGATAATGTGGAATAATGGCTGAGCAGGACAAAAGATACCTGATTCTTGTGTGTCTTGGGACTAAAGCTGATTAGCAAGTGTGCAAATAAGTTGTTCCATGCATGTACCCATGACTATTAATCAAAACTTGTGGGAAACATTGCAAGTAAGTCTGGAAGAAAAGCAGGTAATGAATTAAGCTTCATTAGTATAAATTCTCTAGGTTGCTCTATAGATAGGTTGTTGTCACTGCATAGATCCAGATTACTGGATCACTTGCTGTTCCCTCAGTTCTGAAATAGAAATCTGAAGCTAATCCCCTCTCACTAGGCAAAACTAAGAATCTTTGCCATGTCAGGGATGAGCAGRTACATGTGCTGGGTCAAACCCTTCAGTCATTCTCTTGGTTTTCACAGACATCTACAGTGAGCTCTTCTGGCTGCTGCTGCTGTGGATTTTCTTTGTTCTGAGGGGAACAAGAGGGTTTGATTGTCTGTGTGCTTTGCTGTTTCAGAGCWTTGAGCTGAAAAGCACAGGGTATGAAACTGAAGCCCTCAGTTGCAGGCTCAAACCAGAAAACCTGACTGTGCTTTTGGTGAAACATCTCTTTTCCCAGAGGTGGGAAGGGATTGCTTAACAAATGAAAGGTCTCTGTAAAATTTATGTTACTGATCTCTTGTGCCCCATAAATCTGTGAAGATTAGATGAATCAYTACAGCGTTAAGGCTGTGTTTCACCATTCTTCTGCAGTGTGGCACGAGGCAACAGCCCTGACCCTGCACAGGCTGGGAGGCTGACCATGGGCTGGGAGTGGGAACTCCTAAAGCTTAATCCTGTCCCTGTGACTGAGTTGGGCTGKGAGCTGGGAGCCAGGCACGCAAACCCTTCCCCTTTTGGCTCAGTGGTGCCATAAATCTGTGTCATTCTTATCTGGGCCCTGGCAGAACGGGGCTGGCCCAGCCAGGTGTTTCCCAAGCAGGCAGCTGAGGACAGGGCACATGGGCAGGGTGGGAGGCTGTCCCAGGCTGAGCTGGCTCTCCTCGAGGAAAGTGCAGCGGAAGCTCTTGCGTGTGGCGCGCCGGCAAAGTCGGGAATCACCCGGGCAGGAACCAATAAATGGGGAAGTGTGGGTGCTGCCAGCTGTGGAGGCTGCTGTTATGCAAGTGCCTCTGTGAGGAAATGGCCATGTGTAAGGTTGAATCAGCCCAGCAGAGAGTGTCACAGAGTAGGTCAGCATGGCCCATCACGAGTGTCTCAGATGAAAAGGTGCCACCTGCTTGCCTCTGCAGGTGTGCTGGCACCTGCTGTGCCCGGCATGGGGATGGCTGGAACCCTCCTCTGCATCACATGGCAGCTCTTGCAAGAGCAGCAGCCCCATGGAGAGGCCCATGTGGCTGCAAGTGGGTCACAGTTTGTTGACTGATAGTGTTGTCTTTTAGAAATTCCTTTAAGGTCACCTGACTAAGGTCATCAACCTGAGTTGTCCTGAGAGCATTGCTAGGCCCAGGACTCAGAGGCAGCTATTCACTGCATGGGAATGATTGGATCCAGCAGGAATGGCCTGGTGTCCTGGAGAATGACCATCCCTGGCCATCCCAACCTCCTCTTACAGATTCTTTACTGCTTTACAGCTGATTATTTTATTCTTCTTTTTTCTTTTTTTTTTAATCATACAATTGAGCAGTCTCTCAATCCCAGTACATAACTGGCTCAGGGTAGGAGCACAGAGTCCCCTGAGAGGGTGTTGTGTCACACAGCTGGAAGGTGTGCAGTGATGGTGACATGATGATTAATGTCACCACTGGAGTTAGTTATGTCTCCTAGTTCTAAGGAAGCACCCACAGACCTTCCAGCCCATCAGCTGCCATTGGCACTGATCCCAGGCTTCCCCTTTGTACCATTCTGGCATTCCAGATGAACAGCACTCTCTGGGGAGGGGGAAATGGCTGATTTAGAAAATCTTTTGTATTTTCATTAGCTTTTCSCATTGGTTTTGATGACTGAAAGTGGCTCCTGAAAAGTTCGTATGGGTGTAACAACATCTCCTTATCAGGTCTGTGGGTCATCRGTTCACTAGCTCCTGTTTTGTCATGCATATGGTGGCTTTGCATATGTATTTTAAGAGACTGATCATTCTGTAAGTTCTTTACTTTCCTGTCTTTCTGTTASATTTTCTGAGTGAAGAAATGGAGAAGATTTTTGTGTCCAAAAAACTTCTTCAGCAAGAAAAAACCCAAATGCAAATTACAGACCTGATGCTGCCACTTAATTTCTATGAGCTCTAGACCTGTTGTAGATCAGAAGCAGAATTCCTGTTACTGCTGCTCATTCCTCTGGTGTTATTAAACTGGATGGGCCAGCCTTACTACAGGGTAGAAATAACCATTCAGTGAAGTGATTCCTTTTTATCCAGTATGGAAGAATATTTTCTGCTAAGTAACAAAGCACAGAATCATGGAATGGCTTGRGATGGAAGGGACCTTAAAGCCCATCCAGCCACCCCCYCCAATAGAAGAGTTTTTGCTGCTAGTCCAGCAAGTAAACATGAGTRATATTTTTCTTAAAATATAAACATGTTCTAGGCACAAATTTGCTGCTTTCCATCTGTGCAAATCCTGCTGAAAATSCTGTTTGTTGTTTAGGGAAGYGGATCAGCAGCAGGCTGCGAGTCCCCAGTGGTCAGTGGGACATTGCTGGTGAACTGGGAAGCATGACATTTTGGGGACCCTTGAGGGGAAGAGTGAGAACTGAGAGGTATTTGGCAGTGAGATGTGGTTGCACAGCTCTGTGTCGGGCTCCATGTGGGTGGGCCCTCATGGAATGTGCTCAGAGTGCTCCCTTGGCTCTTGGGAAGTGTTTGAACTGTTTGAGCAGCACTTCCCTCTCCCAAGAGCTAATTTGAATCTTGCTTCTCTGTCCCTTTTCCCTGGTTCCCAGCTGCAGAATTCCTTCCCTGATTGCTCCTGTCCTCTCTCTCAAATGGCAAGTAATAGTCACAGACATGCCTGGCACATGGGCAGCATCTGAAGCAAGCAATATAAGAGAAGGAGCAGCCATGGATTTAAATGTTCAGGTTCCTGAAATKTGGGGGAATTGGGTAAAATAACATGGAACTGGAGAAGGCATCATTCCCCCWGCCTGGGTGGTGGAATGGAGTGAATCCTCTGCTCTTCATGTACCCTTGGGAGGGCCAGTGTCCTC
Organism: Alauda arvensis; assembly: GCA_902810485.1. Taxonomy (NCBI): domain Eukaryota; kingdom Metazoa; phylum Chordata; class Aves; order Passeriformes; family Alaudidae; genus Alauda; species Alauda arvensis. The sequence goes on from CADDXX010000382.1 coordinate 631,209, forward strand.
CTGTGCCTGCAGCAGGGACAGGTTTCCAAGAATCCTTGTTYATGGATGTGCTGAGGCTCACAGGAGGCATTGAACAACATTATGTAATCAAGATCAGTGCCAAGGWTGGAGTTCCAGCCCTTTGCTGAAGGCCCTACAGCAGCTTCCATGATCTGCTCCTGGGCCCTGTGCCAGGGAACAGCAAACACACAGCATCTGCAGCTCCCCTGCATCATGGGCAATCAGATCCCTTACAGGAAAGTGGCTAAAGACTGGCTTAAGAGCCAGCCTGCTTGTGTCATCCCAGGGTGCAAAGGCAGGCTGAGTGCGTGGCAAAATGGAAACATCCTGGGCTCACCTCGAGGGAAAAACATGGTGAATTGTGCAGTGATCAGGTCACTGTGGCTGGGAAAAAACACCATTTCAAAACACAGGGCTAGGACTTGATTTGTTAGAGGAGAGGTCATATGATGGGAATAAAACATAAAGCAGGCTGGGCTGATGCAGAGAGCTGCCAGCTCTGCTGCACGTCACTGGGGCTGATGAGAGGGTTATGGGATTGGATTATTCCCTCTATCCGCTTTAGAGGAGTTATTCTCTTCTTTATTTGTGAGGGTGAAACATTTTAAATAGATGAGTCCAGTGTTTCATTTGTCCTTAAGGCTTTGCCAATTAGGAAATGCCTTATGTGACTACCCCTGTCTTCAACATTGTGTTGGGCTGCAAGTTCATAGGATTAAATAAATATCCCTTTCTCTTCCTCTTTATTTTAGGCTTTCAAAATCTGGCCTATAATTATGCACCAGGAATTATTCATCTTTTCTGGATTGCACATTTATTTCTGGATATCACTCCGAAACAGGAAATTACCTCAATTCCTTCACAGCAGTCAGTGACAGGACAAGAGGGAACGGCTTCAAATTGCCAGAGAGTAGCTTTAGATWAGATATTGGGGAGAAATTCTTCTCTGTGAGGGTGGGGAAGCCCTGGCACAGAATGCCCAAAGAACCTGGATCCCTGGAAGTGTCCAAAGCCAAGTTGGATGGGACTTGGAGCAGCCTGGGCTTCTGGAAGATGTCCCTGGCCATGGCAGGGGGTGAAATGAGATGGGCTTTAAGGTCCTTTCCATCCCAAGTAATTCCATGATACTGTGGGTCTGTAATTCACTTCTACCAGAGTACCACAGTTTTGTCTGGAAAGGGAGAATGCCGGTATTTTAAAACAKGACTTTTCTGCCAGGAAACCCATTATTAATTTATCTTCTTTTTAAACAAGCTTGGCTGTATCAAGCAGGTTGTAAGGGGAGGGTGGCTGGATACTGAGAAAATGCCTATTTGAAGTGAGAGGGAAGAGCCAACGTTTTCAAATGCAGATTATGAAGGGCACGAACCTCAATCCATGTTTAACCTCAATGCCYGGCCCGATTTGTCAGAGGGATTGGACAGTTCACCACAGTCCTCTGGGAGCCTGGGCAGAGCTTTCAGTTGATATTTAAGTGTGTGTTTCTTTCTGAGCTCCATGTTCATGTTTGCTAAAGCTGACACATCCTTCAGAGCCTTGGTTGGAGTTTATTTCTGTATTTGGCAAAATCATAATGGATGGCAGAAGACCAGGGGAGAGATTGTGTATATTTTTTCCCAAGCAGAACAGATGCTTGCAGTGTGTATAATCCCTGTAATTTGTCAAAAAATYTCTTGTGTCAGGGCTGTAACTCTGGCAGTGACTGGAGACAGGCACTTGGAGAGGTTGATGGCTGGTGTTTTATGGAAAAGGGAAGGAACTTGAGTTTGCTGTGAGATTAATTAAAGGTCTAGAAGTAGTTACCCTGTGAGGACTTTGAGCAACTCTCATTGCTCCTTTCCATCAAAAACGAAAAGATTTCTGTGGGGCAGGGCTGAGAGGAATCAACACTTGAGAAGCTGCACGAGCATTCTCTGTCTCTTCTGGAATGGATTTGACCAAGAAGCCTTCTAAGGCTCTGGACATGCAAAAAATTGCCCACAATAAACAGTTAAGAAAATAGTTTTGGAATTATAGCATTTATTTCTGGTGGGGTTTTTTTCCTGGCTTTTTTTTTTTTCTCCTTAGCTGACTGATGTTCTTTTCAAATGTGTATTTGTAACTATAAATCAGTAGGAATATTTGCTTTTGGTTTTTTTTTTTTCATATCTACACTTTGTTACCATCATTTGGGAAAAGCAGGCTTGACAGCCAGCTGGCTTGTGACTGCCAGGTGCTTCCTCTTCCCTCCATTCCCTTTTTTATTCTTCTGCTAAAGTGCCCTTACTGCATCTCCACATMTTAGAAGATCTGACAGATTAATTTCCTCATTTCTCTTAAATGGGAAGCTCCAGAGGTAAAAGCAGTCTATCTGTATTTGTCAAAGGCAGTGGAGGTGCTGTCAGGGGGATGCTGTCAGTCTGGAGTTGGGTTCAGTATATCCAAAAGAGAAGAAAAAATTTCCTCTATTRAACTGTAAAGCTGTGGTCAGCTGGATGTGGTTTTGGCTTGGRTGTTTTTGTTTGTTTATTTACTTGACCATTTACCAAAAAATGGAGTTATCATGTAATTGATTGAATGATGGATGGCCCAGGTCCTGCTCCAACCAGCTGCTCATTTGCTTGCATACCAGAAWTAACATTGTCTCCACTGAATGTTCCTGACATCCCTGTGATAGCATGAAGTCAGTGATAATAGGAATGTATTCCTCTTATTACCTTTATTAATCAGGAGATGCCAAAACAGACAGGATATGTGGCCACTGAAAACCCTGGAGCATTTACATCAGGTCTGTAACTTCCCTACATCCCAGAATCACATCCTGGTCGGAGTTAGAAGGGACCTGGAGATCATCCAGTCCAGCCCCCCACTAGAGCAGATGGATTTTATCCAGGTGGGATTGAATATCTCCAGAGGAGGAGACTGCACAGCCTCTCTGGGCAGCCTGTTTCAGTGCTCAGTCACCCTCACAGAAAAGTTAATCCCTCTCCTGCAGAGAGCTTTCATACCATTCATGCCATTCCAGAGGCTCCACGTTTTCCTTTGGATCCTGTGATTGACTTGGGATTATAAATGGTGAGCTTTCATCAGCTAATTTGTAAGTATCTTTACATGCAGCTTGTAAAACTGCACAAAATCAGGATTACTGTGCTTCCTTCTCAGACCCAAGTGAGGCAAACTGGGCTTGCAGATATGCAGCAGCTGAGGCATGTACAGGAGTTTCTCTGAGCATGTAAATAAATGTCATGATTTGAAGCACAGGCTGATGGCTTAAAACACACGTGTTCCCTCTCCTGCTCCAAAACACAGCTCAGATAAACAGCAGAGCAAATCCTTTCCCAGAGACTTGCTTTTATTTATGTAGGAACTGGAGCACAAATGYTGGGCCAATTTCTCTCTGCACACTTGGTTGTGTCTAAGACTTCTTAACGGGGACTGCTGTGGCTCTATCCAAAAATTAATCCCAAATATTTTAGCCTTCCCTGTGCTCAAGCTATAGTTGTATCMCTCCTGAGAAGCCATCTGACAGTGTTCTTGGAGGCTTCTGACATCCACTGAGTGCAAGAGCATCAGTAGCAAAGCATGTTTTAACAAGCAGGAGGAGAGACTAGGAGCTTGTTGCAGAGGAAAAGAAGGAAAGGGGAAAATAAAGGAAACAAAATGATCTKGTCAGAAGAGACCTTGCTGTAAACCCCTCTGATTGATTTCACCCACTTCATGTGTGCACAGCAGCACCCCAATGCCAKTCTGCCCCTCCCAGGGATGGGATTGGAGCTGAGCCCAGGGGCAGCGTTCCGACTGCTCGCACACTGGGAACACGCTCCTGCCAGCCTGAGGAATGGCAGCATCACTGATACTGCTGCTCTAGGTGAGGGCAGTGCCTCAATTCCCTGGGTTCCTGTGACAGCCTGGAGGGTGAATGGAAAATATGCTCCACATAGGTGCCTGAACACGATGTCCTGGATTTAGTTACCTTCTGCAGCAGCCCAGAGCAGCCCTGGCTCTGCTGCCCTGGGGCTGATGTGATAAGATAAGCCAGGTCCTGACCCCTTCTGTTCGCAGCAGGTGGCCATGGGATCAGCAGGAGTCAAGACAAGAGACACTGGAGGTGTGCTGGTGGTGGGTTTTCTCCTCTCTGCACATTTGTTCGTGGARCAGGGTGTGATGTGTGGTTAAGCTGAAGCCTGATTCCAGCTGTGAAGGCTGTGGCAGATGTGGGAAGTGGATGCAGGTAGAGCCCTAGCACCTCCATCCCCTTCCCTGTGCTTGGGAAAGGAGAGGAATTCCATGAGCATTAGAAGTAATGAAATCTGATTTTTTTTTCCCTAGGGTTCATTTTCTAATGATTTTGGCACCTAAGAGCTTTTTGCTGTGGCTTCAGCACTAAATGGGGCTCTATTTGTAGATTCTCCAGTGCTAAAGAATAAGAAGTGAATACAAATGAGAGAATTCYCTCTCCCTTTGGGAGAATCAGACTCAGATACAAACCCAGAGAGTATCCCACATCAGAGATAAACCATGTATTTCAGATTGCCATGATGCCAGAGATTTGGATTTACTGTTGCAGCATTAGCTGTTGCAATGGAACAGCTCAAATATGAATCAGTTTGTCAGAGCCTCATTAATTGATGTGTTCCAACGAAGTCTCTTAAAAAATCAATCAAATTACAATTCATGTAACTATTTAACAGCACCAGATTAGGCTTTATGGCAGCAAATCTATTAATCCCTTTTACTTTAAACATTGTAGAAGAGTTCTGGGTGATGCATCAGTATTCATACTGAACAGAAGGGTACAACCAAATTTTAAAGTCCTAAAATGATTGTTACTCTGCTTTAAATAAACAGCCACTTTCTAAAATTAATTAAGTCATGGAATCATAGAATGGCTTGGGCTGGAAGGGATGTTGAAGGCCATCYTGTTCTGGCCCCCTGTCATGGGCAAGGACACYTTCCACTGGTGCCCTAAGGYAGCTGTGGATAAGCACATTGTGGTGTGAGGTTTGCCATGGGCTGTGGGTTACTGACACAACTTGGTTCATTGGCCTGAAACCCTTTCTGGATGAGCTTCAGAACTTGACACATCCTGAGAGGATGCAGGCATGGATAATGGGGACTGAAATTTCCTTTCCTTGGGAGAAATGGTCCCTGGAAGTGAAGGGCTGGGGGTGGCTGTGGTGTGGTGCTGAGGAAGCCCCCAGGGTCTGAAGGCACTGTGTTTAGATCTCAGACCATCCATGTCTGGCTTGTTTTCACCTCTTGCAGAGCCTGACTTCTCCTAACTCTTTCTGAGCAACTTACTTCATCCTGTTTGGTTTAAGGCTTAGCCTGGCTATTTTTARCTAGGCCATATTTCCAAATGTGCCYCTTGCCTGTGACCAAATGTGGAGTGTCACAAAATAAACCAGGCACATCCAGCRTGGAAGGGGGCAAAGGTGAGCAGTTGGAAGTGCTGCTGCCTGGGATCTCAGGACAGAATTGAGGCCTCCCCATGACTGGTTGTGCATGACATTGAGTGTTCACAGGAGCCACCACTGAACTGGTGGCCAACAGTGACCATGGAGCTGGATTTAACTTGGAGTTGCCAGGGAAGGTGGTTCATCACTGTGTGCTTGCAGAGAGGTGCGAACCAAGGATTTATCTCACAACTTCCTTTAAAACAGCCTCCATTTGCTTTAAGGCCTTCCTTGTGGGATGGCTGTGCTGTTCCTGCTTTAAGCCTGGCCAGTGTCCCTGCTCCCAGGAGGAACAGCAGTAAATGGTTATCCTTGGGTTCTGCTGGAGGTAGCTGTTTGCATGGGATTCCAGCAATCAGGAAGGACAGGAATCAGCACCCCAGTTGTTTTATTTGGTACTTTGTGCCAGAATGCCAAGTCTTTAGTATAACGTTTTCATTTCAAATTGTGGTAAAGTCTTTAATTCCATGCAAAGCAACTCTGTAAAGTATTGCACAAATTGAATAATTCAATAATATTTTAATTATGTCACATTATGAATTATTTACRCTGCTAAAATGGCAAGGATATGCAAATAGAAACAAATGTCATTTCCAGATGCCAGATGCATTTGAATGCATTCCTTTAATGTTTTCAAAATAAAGAGATTGCTTTTGTGGAAAATCAGCTCTGTCTGCAGGAACCATCCCTTCCCCTGATGGAATGCAGTGAGAAAAACTATTTGGTATTTGCTCACTGCARTTTTCTGCCTTTTTCTTATTAGTCTGATCTCTGGCTGATAGATTGGAATGGGTCATCAAAAAAGAGTTCCTTGTTTTGCCAGGCAAATTTATGGAGCCGTTTTTCAGGCTCATCATTATTTCTCTGCATGCTGTTGCCTTCATTTTCCGAGTCTGTCCATAACAAAAATGCCAATGAAAAATTGAAATGTTTCATTTTAACTTTAAAAAACAGTTATTACATGAGGTGAGGTGAATTCACCAAGCCTTTCACTTGAAGTTGGAAGGCGTGGGGTTTTTTGGTTTGGTTTGGTTTTTGTTCACTCAGAAAGTGCAAATCCCATAATTTTGGCCAACTCTGCTCATATCTAATGTTGGGGTAGACCCCATATCTCACTTTCACTTTTTCTTCTACTCATAGCCCTTTGATATCCTCATTCCAGCAAAYAGCAAAATAGGAATTTCTCTGGACTGAGATGTTGACCATGGAGATGCTCCACAGCTTTGCCTGGAATTCTGTAGGCACTGAGCATTGAAGGAAGGAGCTGTGGGATGCATTCTATTCCATACAATAATAGGTTGCTTTGGGGCATGTTCCAGCTTACATTAAAATCCATGAGAGGTTTTGGACTGAGGCTGAAGACTGTGCTCCTTCAAGCAGTTCAGAATTAAGGGTGTAATTCAGTCTCACTGTGGTTGGCCATGTGCCCTAGAGTGAGCCTCTGATGGAGTTTAAGATGGGATAGTGCTGAAAGCTGGTTACCAGAGTCTCCAGCTGAGTTCCCCATGTCCTTTGGTCACCTTACACACACCAAATCTCAGAGGCAAGCTGATTTTCTTTCCTCTCCTTGCTCACCAATGCCTGACCAAGTGGGCAGTGCAGTCTCTGGAGGGTTTTCTGTGCCTTGTGGGATTGTTAATCTGGTGTCATATCACTGGCCATGTGAAAGAGCACAACAGGCCTAAAAGATGGGCTGGGAAGCTGAGGATGATGTGGATTTTTCTTAAGTTCTTGCAGTTCTACATTTAAGATTCTTCTGAAGCTGCAGAGCTGGTGCAGAGTCAGAGTCCCAACTTCCCAGAGCTGCAGTTACCCCACTGAGCTGCCTAATGCTGGAATCCAGAGCAATACTTATGGAGAATTATTTCCCCACTGATTGTATTGGTCAGGCTCTGGTTTTTGCTTTGGAGGGCTGGAAGGGGGCAGGAAATGCCCTTTGGTGCTGTGATCCACCCAGGAAAAACCTTTGCAGCTGAGCTGAGGCTATGACCAGATGATACCATGAGTAYTTTGAAGGTGTGAAATACCTGTAGGGTTTTTTAACTTTGTAAATGAGGAAGATGGGAAACCTGTGATGGCTTTGAGACCCACTGCTGCTAGAGAGGAATTCCCCTTATCACAGGACCAGCAGTTTAACATCCTGGTGAATATAATTGTCTTTAACTATGTTACTTGTTCTCAAGCTGTATTATTTTGGTGATTATCTGTCATGCCCTAATGCATTTCCCCATCTTTTAGCTGTGCTATAATTATAATTGCTAGGATTAGACTTYAGTATTTATAACAAAGATCAGCTTAAAACCCCATTCTGAAATAGAATGAAGCACTTCTATATAATTCTAGCAATCCGGTACAGATCAGCTGCAGAAGAAGGGGTTAGGCTGAAATTATTCCCTCCTGTCAAAAAGATGTCAAAGACTTGCAGGAAACCTGTAAAGCCATTGGTTGTGCAGATGATACTGTTTGTGTAAGGGGGTGGAAGCARAAATCCAAGGTGAAATTTTGCCCCAAGGTTTCCTGACCACTCAGACCTGTCCTGTTACAAACATGCTCATCTTCTGGGGATCTCAGCTGWCCAGGGCAACCTCTCAAGGCCAAAAAATGGGTTTTTTTTCCATCTTTTTATGTAAGGCATCATTTATACCTTTAGTTACAAACCTGTCACCTGCCTAAAACTAGTGCTGTCACAGCAGCTACAGAGGGAATTGTCTCTGGTACATTGTCTCTGGGTTATTATTCTTTTATACCAATAACTGAGCTCACCAAAACATTCTTTCACAAGAAAACAGTTCTTGCAAAACCAAGCTGAGATTAGATACCTGGGTAAGAAGGATTAATTCTAAAGTTAGCATTTAGAGTTCCTTGGAAGCTCCCAAATGGGCCCAGACATGAACATTTTCTGGAGATTTCCCCTGAGATTTGATTCCTTCCCTCAGCCTTCCCCAGAGCACACAACTCCATCCCAGCAGAGGCAGAAGGAATGGTGTCTTTGTATTCTCTTGCAGATCCTTACATACAGGTAAGTATTCAAAGGTAGGTTACAAAAGAGTAGAAATCCCATTTTATAATCAATTCAATGCCAAAATCAAATAAAGAGAGACAGGACTCCATGCAAGGAATATAAAAACCCTGTTAAATCAGATACAGGTGTCACCTCCAATAGTCTGGGCACACACTGCCAGCAGGTCCAGGATCTGATCTCTAATATATTTCCATTTCCCCCTGATGACCCCAGCTGGAGTGAAGCACCACTCACTGCCCAAGCATTCATTTAAAGCACAAATAATGACAGCTCTGGCAGCTYGTTGTTCTCAGCTCAATGAAAGCAGCCTGCCAAATTCACAGCTGGGAACCTGGCAGTRGTTGTTATGTCACCAGCCCCATTTCACCCCATGCTGCCAAATGTGAGGCTTTTCTGAGAGACCCCATCACTTACATTTCTTTATTAGAACTTTTCAAACACCACTAACACATCTTCAAAACACTATATTTTTTCCCCTACTGCAATAAAACTTAAAAGGCAAGGTTTGGACATAAAAATCATGGTACCTGAGAGGCTCAGTCCCTCAGCTCTGCTGTTCCCAGATGATGACCAATGYCCTTGGAGTTTCCAGGAGAGGAGCTGGATTACAACTGACCACAGTGAGACCTGGCCCCAGATTTACATCCCTCTGGAATGATGACCCTTGCAGAAATAGCTCTGGACAGGTAATAGGATTATCAGGAGGGAATTAGAAAATTCTCTTCATTAGTTTGAGCCAATGAAGCTGCAGACTGGAGAGAGGTTTAAAGGATTTGGTGCATAAATATAATTGGGCAGGGAGAAAAACAACTGTGCCCCAAGAGCCATCACAGATGGCACCTTGCTATTGCAGAGCCAGGTGTATTAAAAATGCTGGAGATGTAGTGATGGATTACAGCAATGGTGTAAGAACCCCATTACTGGGTGCAGGAAAGCTGCCCTTACAACCCCAATGGCCTTCTCAGTATTTCTGAGCTGTGCTGGGACTCCAGTTTATAAAAAGGATAAAAGCATTTACAGAAATGATGCTAATATTTAAATAAATCRCCCAGTCATACCCAGTCACTCATTAAGCACTGACAGAGAGCAAATGAAAAAAGGCTGAGGGAGAATCTTGTTCTATGGAAGACTATAAATGTCTTATCAAGGAACATTGAATTCTAAGCASTTTTAAATGGAAGGTTTGCATTTCAATATTTCAATTTCAATGCATCTGTGGCTGTGACATGTAGTTGGATACTCTGCAATCAAGAATATCACAGAATCCCAGGATAGTTTGGATTGGAAGGGACCTTACAGTCCATGCAGTGCCACCCCCTGCCATGGCCAGACACAACTTCCACTGTCCCAGGTTGCTCCAAGCCCCACCCAGCCTGCCCTTGGACACTGCCAGGGATCCAGGGGCAGCCACAGCTTCTCTGGGCACCCTGTGCCAGGGCCTCCCCACCCTCACAGGGAAAAATTTCTTCCTAACATTGACTCTAAATCTCTCATCTTTTAATTTAAAAACATTCCCCATGTCCTATCACTCCCTGTCTAACCAAAATCAGCAAACCTGAATCAGTTAAAAAAACGTATATAGAGAACATCCTTCACAGGTGCAGTCTTGAGGGTCATTACCCCATGTGAATATTGAGCAAGAGTCACAGGGTACCCAGAGCTTTTGGAATTGTGTGTCTGGAGGGGTGGAAGGAGTGGCTGGCTGGTGGCTTAGTTTATCCAGGCTTWTGTTCCTGATGACAATGAAAGCTCTCCAGAGGTCTGAGTACTTGGTAAGACCAGCCTTCATTAAGCCTTATCTTCCTGATGTCATAAAGGCTGGCACAAGGAAAGCCCTTCCTCCTCCCACTGGGAGAGGATCAGGTTAGGGGACATTTTCACAGTTGGATGTTGYCAGCTCCACAGGAGATGGGGTGCCCAGCATGGCTGAGAGGGCTGGCCCCTGCCAGTCAGGGCCACTGTCCTTTGTCTGGGCCCTGGAGAGGCACAGCTGTGTCCTGTCAGGGGTGCCCCGTGCAGGACTGGTGTGGGCTGGACTCACTGGAGCAAGTCCAAGGAAGAGCTGCAGGGATGATGGAGCATCTGTTGTTTGAGGAGAGACTGAAAGAGCTGAGTGTGCTCAGCTTGGAGAGCAGAGGGCTCAGGGGGATCTCATCCATGTCTGTGGATATCCAGCAGGTGGGGATGAGGAAAAGAGGGAGGCTCTGGGCAATTGTGCCCAGGGACAGCACAAGAGACAGTGGGCACAGACTGAAACACACATAATCCCTGTGAAACAAGGAATATATATTTTTTTTACCATGAAGGTAGCAGAGGAGGAATTAGGGAGCCTCTGTCCTTGGAGTTTCTCAAACCCATCTGGTGATCCTGAGCAGCCTGGTCTAGGCCTGAGCAGGGGCTTGGACTGGAGCCCCAGTTTTAAAAAAAGCTGTAATTCTGAGAAAGCTAAAATGTCAAGAGTTTCTTTTAAAATGAGACATTCCAGTTCAGTGACATTTTTTCCYCAACTTCCAGCAATTATGTAGAATTGTATATACAGTTGTTCTTTGGCTGTTTGCCTGGTTTTGTTCCCTGTTTGGCCTGGTGGAASGTGYCCCTGTCCAAGGCAGGGAGTTGGAATGAGATGAGCTTTAAGRTCCMTTMCAACCCAATCCACTCTGGGATTTCAGGACTCTGTGTCTCTCTTTGCTAAACCTGCCCTGAGTTATTTCCTACCTGACATGCATGAGCTGCCAGAGATTCCAGGTTCTTCATTCMTTTCACTTCCTTATGGACTATCTAAATGTCTTTTATGAGATAGCTGTTAATTTTTAATGGAAGATCCCATTAAATTGATAAGCTCACTTAGCTCGCTTCCAAAGGGCAAGCCAAGACACTTCATTCCCTGTGAAAACATAAAATCATGGCATTGTGTAGGCAGAATTCCATTCAGCAATGAAGTAGCTGAAGAGCTTTTCCAGGGCCCCACAGGAGGACACAGACAGGGGAAAGGGGCCAGGCAGGGAATTCCTAAATATAAACTTGTCAACTTCCAGTTCTTTGAAGATTTCAGCTGGCATTCCATTGGAGACTGCTTTGTATTTGAGCAGGATATTGAATATCTTTGTTTCTAAATGTTGAATCTTCTACTTTTTTCTGTTTTGTCCATTTTTGCAATTTCAGACTGTGAGATATTCTCTTATTTTGATGCAAGGCCTGGATATGATTTAACTGCACCACTCTCTTGGTTCTCCCTGCTGCAAGTCACAGGAACATAAAAAAAAAATTTAAAAATTTCCAGTGTGCTTGTGGAGGAAATTAGCATGTCCAAAAAAGCTTTATCAGGCCTAAAAATGACATTTTGAAATGATTTTGTCTTCTCCAGCTGGTAAGCTTTATTAAATTTTTAGGGTTTTCCTGTTTTTCTCTCTCTTTTAAAAAAATTATTATTCTTATTATATATTTTCTTCTCTCCTTGCTTCTGGTGATATATCACTTCTACAACTTTAGGTTAAAACATGCCCTTAATGTTTTTAATTTAGATTACATTTGCAGTGCTAGCAATTGCACTGTACATGCCACAACTTCAGACAAAATATCTGTCTAAAAAATTGATTACTGGTGTTATTCTGTGATAGTTTTATATCTAATGATGAAGAATTTGCACTTGCAAGAATATCTGCAAAATTACAGTTGTTCATCACAGGCTCAAAAAGCCCCTTTGTTGCAAAATGATGGATTAAATCTTGACGTGGAAACTGATCCTAAACCAATTAGGAAAACTCCATTTGTTTGCATCCTTGTCATTAAGTTAAGGAAGATTAAAATGCAGAGCAGGAAGAGGAGCAATGTGTTTCCCACAACCAATTTGTCACGGAGCTGCAGCCTTCCACCCTGTTGCAGGTCTGAGGCAAAACAAGGCTCAAAATCGTGGCTCATTTAGATGCTTTTCCACTGAGGATGTGACAGCAGCCTCCTGCTGTCAGGGAGAGACTGCTCCCACCTTCCCACTGCCCAGCCATCCACTGCCCTTCTGTATTTTTGCAGGTTGTGTCATAATTCTGCGTTGGTTTTCCTCCCGCTGTGGCCCAGGCTCCATCACCCAGAACAATGGCTCCGTTCCTGCCAGCAGTGACCTTCATGCCTTTGAAGAGGGATGAGGAGAAGCTGGCAGTGACCTTCCTGCCTTTGAAGAGGGATAAGGCAAAGCCATATTCCCAACTGGCCATCCTCTGGCATGGCTCCTTTATGCTGGCTGTCCACCCTGTGTGCCCTGGGTGATGCCAGGCCTGGACGGCCTTGGCAAGGCTGGGCTCAAATGTTGGAGATGTCTGCATTCATTCCCCCGCGGGCTCAGGAACACCTGAGGTGAGCCAGAGGGGCTCAGGCACTGGGAGGTTCCTTTAGGGAGTCACTCCCTTGGTTTTAGGAGTGCTTTGTACATTGAGCTGAGTTTGTTTGCCACCAAATCTTTTCCAGCAAGGGTCAATGCAAAAACCTCTGAAAGCATTTGGTGAGAGGTGTAACTGCTTCTGGAGCCCACTGCTACATCCAGAGGGACAATCCTTATCCATATCCTACTTTGGTCTAATGACTTTGCCTTCCAGACAGGTTCACGAAGCTCTTTGATTTTCCCTTTTTTCTCGAACATTTGGCCTTTCTTCAGTCCTTTATTTTGCACCATTCCGTGTTGCCCGTAGAGGTCGGTGTTTGCCTGGGAAAGCAGAGCCGGGTGCCTGGAGCGCCGCAGTCTCTGTCCTTACCTCCTCTTTGCTTCAGAGGTGCTTCCCCCCCTTCCCTGTGATAAAAACGTTATATTCATCTCTTCTGAGCTTCTAAAGAGGTACCTGAGAAGGAAGGTGCTAGTGTATATATTGGTACATCATTAGGCTTTGCTACCTTTAACAGCTGTTAGAAGATCAAACAAGGTATTTAAAAAAAAAAAACCCAGAACTTGACATTTTGTAAAATATTTGCATATCTTAAAGAGGAGTAGAGGAYAATTCAGAGTGATAACTGTGTCTGTAGTTATCATCTTACATATATTTTATGCAGTCGTTTGCTGGCTGAGCACATGAAATGTTTTCAGTGATGTGCTTGTGGAACAAAGTCCTCCCTCTTTATCCTCACACCCACCCCCATGATTTGTCAGGGGTAGTAACAGCATGAGAGCAATTACACCAACTGTCTGGCAGAGATTATGGAAGATATTTGGGGAAATAAAGTCTGTGGAGTAGTTTTGAGTGAGGAAAGTAYAAAAGCTGTCACTCAYCAACTGGGTTGTGTTTTGTAARRACTGTCTCCTCAAACGTTCTTTACATGAACCACAGGTAATGTTCCTAAACACATTTAAATATGCTATTTTAAATTAGTTTCTGTATGCTTTCACATGGGTAGTGAGGTGAGAATTCATAGTATTTTAATTAATAGCTCTGTGTGTTCCTGTAATTAAATTGGCCTAATCTCTCTTAAGAGAGTCACCATTATTCTACAAAAATCAAACCAATTGATTTAATTGGATAGTTCTTGGGATTCCATTCATTGGGAAGTTTCTATGGAGGRTAGGTTATCAATGAAATGATTGTGGAAAGTGTTGTGCACCCAGTGCTTTTGGAAATGTGTTTGTGGAAATCTTCAGCTAAAAGTGCTTATACATCATTTTTTAATATTAATTTTCCCTTCTTAAAGGTGTTGTCTCCTCCTAAAGCATCTTGGCAGTGGCGGAGRGATTCTGAGTGTTGAAATCCTGTTTGCACCCAACTGTGCTCCCCCAAACACTTTATTAAATTTGTTAATTAAATTATTACTAATTTATTAATATTAAATTAATTTAATTAATATTAAATTAATTTCCCAATCCTACTTTTAGATTTTTTTATTATTATTATTTATTTATTTTTAAATGAGTGCATAGGACACTGGCTTTCTCAATTTACATCTAGGCAAATGATGATCGCTTGCTTTCAGATTCTCTTTGGAATCTGAAACTGGAAGGGAGCACTGTTATCTAAGGCATTGAAATATTCCCCTTACACCTCAGTTTCTGCTGGCTTGGTGTGTTTAGGCAGCAAATTCTTTCACCAGAACAATGGGTAAAGGGTGAGGCTGGGAGCTGTTAAATGATGAAGTTTCTATACTGATTTACTGCCACGTAAGGAGACTTTTGTGCCTCTTTSACTACTGCTGATAGCCTCTGCTTGCTAACATTGAATGGCAGCTTGGAGTGAGATGAAGCAATTCTCCCTTTGTCTTCATGGGGATTTGCCATGTATGTGTTTCCACAACAGTGATGTATGACCTTCATTTTGCCACTCCTCAAGATGATCATAGAGTTTTTAATATTGGAAGAGACCTTAAAACTCATCCAGTCCCACCCCTGCCTGTCCTGCAGGGACACCCTTCCACTAGCCCAGGCTGCTCCAAGGGCTGCAAGCCCTGTCCAACCTGACCTTGTATACTTCAGTGATCCAGGGGCAGCCACAGCTTCTCTGTCCCAGGGCCTCCCCATCTTCTCATTGAAGAATTTCCTCCTAAAATCTAATCCAAATTTTTCCTTTCATCCTAAATCCATTTTTCCTTATCCTGTCACTACAGACCACAGTTAAAACCTCTCTCCACCTTTCTTCTAAGCCCCCTTTTAGCACTGAAAGGCTGTAGTAAGGACTCCCCAGAGCATTTTCTTCTCCAGGTTGAACAACCCCAACTTTCTCAACTGTTCTTTATAGGGGAGGTGCTCCAGCCCTCTGAGAATTTTTGTGGTCCCTCTTGATCAGCTGTAACAGGTCCTCCAGTGCTGGGGCAGCTCTGCAGGTGGGGTCTAACCTGAGTGGGGCAGAATCCCCCTTTTCCTGCTGCCCACATTCTGGGAATGCAGTCTGGAATACCACTGTCTTTCTGTGTCCCAGCACTCAYGGGATGTCCCTTTGCCACCCCACCAGTACCCCCAAATCCTTCTGCACAGGGCTGCTCTCAAACCCAGCAGAGTCTGTGCTGGTACTGGTGCTTGCCCTGACCCAGGTGCAGCACCCTGCCCTCGGCATTCCTGAACTTCCTGAACACAGTTTCAATTTGGTATCATGCAGACAGTGTCACCGAGGATGTCAACAATGTGGCACCTCACTGCCATGGGCGAGGTGCAAAGGATTCATTGCAGAAATCTGCCAGTGAACAGGTGTAACAAAATGAAAATATTTTCACAGAGAAAAACATCAGGTTCGAAACTGAATAGAGTAAACTGACCCATCAGTCATCCCATCATTCAAAAGCTTTACAGTCAAGTGGGGACAGCTTTCATGTGTTTGTTTTCCTTCCCAGGATTAACCAGAGCTCCACACATGATTCAGTGATGTTTTTAAAAGCAAATTGGAAGTTTTCACCTAATAGGATCCAGATAATCTCCTGTAGATATTAATTTGTCTCGTAGACCTCTGCCAGGACAACAGGCAGCTGCACCCTGCAGTGGGTGGATGTCTGCACCCAGGATGCCACTGTTCCTGGTACAAAGAGTTTGGAGCTGAACCTGCTGTTTCCTAGAGCCAGGCTGCCCAGCCCCCCTTGTTTGGATGATGATTCCAAGGATCAGAGTACACAAGGGTGATGTGGTGGAGAGCCACTCTGCGTGTGCTCAGTCACCTCTGTGCAATCGTGGAATCACAGGATATCTTGAGTGGAAAGGGACCCACAGGGATTGTGGAGTTCAACCCCTGGCCATGTACTGACACCCCAACAGTCCCACCCTGTGCATCCCTGAGRCCATTGTCCAAATGCTCCTGGAGCTCTGGCAGGCTCTGTCACTGAGAGCCCAGCAAGGGCCTTTTGGATCTCTCTCCTATGTGCCTGTTTTGCAGCAAACCCAAACAAACCATTCCTAACAGCAGAGGAGTGCAGGCCTTGCTGGTCTCCTTAAGCTCCTTCTCAGATTTCTCTCCMATGTCCAGCTGCTCCTCTAAAGTTTATTTAAAGTTGAAAGCCATGGGCAGCAGTGAAGCTCTAACTGCCTGTGCTAATGCTGTGGGGTTTGTGCAGTTTATCCAGGGCATTTTTTGGGCAGCTCTTGAGAGATYCCACCATGGGAATGTCAGGCTGCTTGTGCTGGCTCTCTGTGTGCAGGGTCTGGTGGGAGGGCAGAATTCTTCCCAGGGCAGACAGACTTGGGAGAGGGACAGTTTTTCATAGGTCCTGACATAACACTGCACGTCATAAAGTGATGCAGGGCCAAGCCTGATGAATTTGGAGCAAAATGGGGAAATAAGGCAGCAGCACACGCAGGTATTTAATCATCACATAATCACAGAGAGGTCCTGGAAGGAGCCCTCAGTTGGTCATGGGGCCCATCCCTTGCGTCATGGAAGAGTTTAATTGTGCTGAGCCGCCCCTCCAGTGAGGGAGCCCCAGGGGTCATTGGGGCCAGCAAAGAGGTTTCTTGGCAGCTCCTGCACTGTCCAGCCCTTACAAACATAAGGATTGCAGTGTAGCGTTGTTGAACTCTGGGAAGGGACAGTAAAAAATGGGATAGCTTGGGCTCCATGGTTACCGCTTCCCAGGAACTTCCAACCCAGTGTTTTCAGTGGAGAAGTAAACTTGTAATTTTGTCTTCCGAGCAGGAGTCATGGAAYGTGTTCCCTGGGAGCTGAAATTAGGGGCTTTTTCTGTCTGAGTTTTTGCTGAAGAATCTGGGGCTCACATTCTCAGATGCATGTGCTGGTTTATGTTGTCCTATACATAGAACAACATAAGCCATATATGTATTTATATATTTAAAAAAATATATATGCATCACCTGTATATGTTCGTGTTCCACACACATTTAGACCTGGCAGAGTGTGACTTCTTGAGTTGCTTCTGCTTCCATGGAGGAACTGAAAAATTACAGAAGTTTAATTAATTAAAAATTACTTTTCCAATCAAGAATTACCCTTTTAGTGCAGTGAGTTACCCAAACAGGCTGTGTTTTATCCATGATAGAGTTGATCCTAGATAGAGTTTGTAAAGAATTTTTGAGATTTACGTCCTTTGTGAACTCTTTGCCTTGGGTATTTGAGATTCAAATTTCTTTTTCATGTATGTGATTTAGTAAAAATCTGGAGTGGGATGACGTGCTAACTCTGCTTTTTAAGAGTATAGATTCCCAAACTCAAAAAGGTAGGAACAGACTATAAATAGGCCCTTTTCTGCTTTCCTTGGGCATTTCTGATGCYTCATCTGACTTTTCAAAGAGTTGCTTTGTGGAACCTGCCAGTCACTGCCTGAGGAGGAGGATTYCTGCCTTGTCTGGCACAGTGTTAATGGCACCGTGCACAACAGCTCTACAATCTGGCAGATCCCGGGTTTTAAGGGAAAGAGATTGTTTTCTCTGTTTCCTGGGGCTTCTACTTTCTCTGTTACTTAAACTAATGCATTTCTTAAATCATACTTGTCTTGGCTCCCATTCTTGCCTGATTTATGTGTTAACATGTCTGTGCTGAAGGCTCTTTMCTTTTTCCAGAAGCCTCCAAGGGTTTGGATATTTTCTTTACCAGCACTGCAGCCTAATCAAAATYGTGCCTTAAAATCTTGCTGTTCTAAAAACTTCTGCAAAATAACTCATACTTTATTTTCACTGGCTGTGGAAATCTGCGGCAGTTGGATTTTAGATGTGAGAATTAATGTTTGTGAACATCTTTCACAAGTTTTATTTCCTGGGCAGTGGGAATGCTGGGAGTGGCATGTTCCTCTGCTCAGAAATGTGCAGCTGCAGAATATATCAAAATATGGTATTTAGATGAAKGTTTAAAGGCTAGCTCTGAGGAAAGAGGATGATTTGAAGGTAATTTCTGAACAAAGAATCTTTTACAGATTATTATAAATGGATCTGTCAATATCTAACGGAGGCCATTCTAACTCAGCTCCTGAAGAGGTTGTAGAAATGCACATAGGAATCAGTCTTGGCACTATTTCTTCCTTTACCAACTGCATCATAAAGCATCCAGGGAAATGCTGACAATTATTGCTTGGCCCTTATCATTTTAYCAGTAATGATTGCCTGGCTAATCACAGTGAGTATTTAAACCTCAGGTTCTTTTTCATGTAAGAAGATGATCAGTATCCAGCAGAAAGAAAAGGTCTGCAGGGCTTTAGTTTTCATATGTACTTACATATTTTTTCTTATCTTTCTRTGGATCTGATATTGCCAGGTTGGACAAGCTCACCAGATTTTTTGCCCAAAGAATTTAATATAAAAAATAGAAAGGTAGAAAGACATCCTTGGTCAAGACTTTCATTTCGCTTGGAGCAGGACCCTCCAGTGTGATGGCATTGTCTCTTCTGGCAATCTTTCATCTGACACCAACTCATTTAGGAAAACATGGAGCTCTGCCCACCTTGAGATCTAGATATTAACAGGAGTGGCCTTTTGAAACTCCTGTGCTGTGTATGATCCCTGCAGCTGTCCCACGTTGTTTATAAGTCAGGAGCCCAAAGGCTATGACATGAGCAGTAGGAATTTGCTTGTAAACCAGCATCTGGTCAGGACATACCAGAGGATATAGGATGCATGTGTAATATTGCAGCTGAGTGCCCACTGAAACCCCCTGCTGTCACCACCTAACCCCTTCAGCCTCCTCTGAGAGATCCCAGGCCATGTAATCCAGGGGGGAATTAAAAGTTCACCGTTGGTTCACCGTTGGTGGAGAGAGGAACGTGCTCAATGCATCACATCACCTCTCTCATTGTCAGCAGTGATTCATGAAGTGCAGCTGAACTCCAGGGTGTTCTGAATAAGATCAATCCATCCAGGGAAGTCTCACCATGACATGCATGTGAATCTTTGTGTGTGAAGACGAAGCTGAGTATGAGGGTGGGGAGGTCTTGTCATGGGGYACTCAGAGAAGCTGTGGCTGCCCCTGGATCCCTGGRAGGCCAGGCTGGATGGGACTTGAAGCAGCTTGGGATAGTGGAAGGTGTCCCTGTCCATGGAAGGGGGTGAAACAATATCAGATCTGTGGTGCCTTCCAACCCAAACCATTCTGGGATACCATGTGAAACACTGTACAGCTGTGCTGGGGTGTTCCCAGTGAAGAGATCCATGGAGGTGTGTATAGGGTTAATGTCACACCTTTCCTCTATTGCCCTTGTAACAGGAGCAAGAGGAAAGAGGCAAGAGATTGCAGCTGTTCTCATAGTTACAATCAAATGACTTCTGAAGAGCCTGCGCAGCAGTGTCAGCACCACCTCAGACTGGGTGTGCTGGGCCTGCAAATGATTTACTGAAGGAATTGCAGAGAGAGAGAAAACTGTGTGTAAGCCTTCGGTTTTAATGGCATAGAGTTCATTTTTATCTCAAGCCAGATACCACTGAATTGTTCTGCAGAGATGTAGCCCTTYACAAGTAATGGGATTTTTAAGTAGCAGTGACAAGGAGGTGATGAGGAAACACTGTGTGGATGATGCAAGTACCTGAAAGGAGGGAAGTGAAGGCTTAAGGTGAAATGAATGTATCTTGCTCTTTTCAGGTGTAATAAAGAATCACAGTTTTACAAGCAATTGAAAATAGACTAAACACTTTAAAAAGACATCATCTTCTTCCTCCTTTACCTCCTTGGCAACAGGTGGAGAGTGATCCTGCAAGAAGCACTTGCTGCTCACACGCTTTCAGCAGCCCCTGGGGTCATGGATAACTGGCTTAAATTCCAGCAGGATGCTGTAATTGATGTTCCATGGCTGAGCAGACACATCTGGCCTGGGCTTAGGGGACCACAAAGATGGCTTAGAGCTTCCTTAACGTCGTAACCCCTCTCMAAGTTAAATACATCCCACAGCTGTTACTGAAGGTTGTGGTTGTTATCTTTGCCTATATTTTTTCTGCCTTTAGGGTTTGTTGTGYAGTTTCATAAACTGAAATAGGTGAAGCAGGAGCTGTTGGAAGGAGACATTTTCTCATTTTTGCTGACTTTCCCCTAATTTCTCACTGGTAAGGTTTGAGAATCTTTTCCAAAGTGGTAGATAAGGCTCTATCTAGTAATGGAAAAACCTCATTCTCATGTTCCAGTGGTTTAAGTGTTGGACCCCTTCCAGACRTGTATTTTGGCTTCTCTCTGCTGCAGCAAGAAAACAAGGAGATGAAGGAGGTAGGACTGGCTGTCTCTTCCTGCTTTGGGGTTCTTTGTGTATACATTTGGATATTTCACTGGGTTGCTCCAATATAAATATTTAAAGAAAAACAACAGAAACCCCCAACTGAAGTGGAGAGCAGCTCCAGAGCTGCTTCAGAGAACATCTGTGTCAGAACAGCTCTTGACTGCAAAGGAGGAGGGTAGTAGAGCATGTTACCAAAAGATGGGAGATAATTGCTAGGCAAAATCACAACCCAGCCTGGCACTCCCACCCTGGTCTGCAGACAGCAGGAAAACAGGCTTGGTGTCAGACTGCAGGGGGCTGGGAGGAAAGCCACCAAACCTCCCTCCTTCCTCCCCACTCCTCAAAAACATCAGAGTGGTTTTTCCCACTGTCCTGAGCCCCCACAATTGTTCACACGTGTGGGGAGTCCCTTGGAGCACAGCATGGGATGGGAATGGAGCCTGTGCAGGGTGGGAGCACCACAGACTCAGCAGCAGCATCTCCCCAGGATTGGAAGTGTCTGGACTATGGCAAACCCTGAGGGGAAGAGCTGCTCTTCAAAGCTGCTTCCTGAACAAAAATTAGAAAATCCCTCTACACAAACACTGGAGCAGATATTGCCAATGATCARTAAAGGACAGTCACATATCTGTATTTATTTTAAATGGTCTGGGAGATATTTTCCAACCATAAGGATTCTATAATTTAATACTTATAGCCAAAGAATCTTTCAGCTTTCCTAGCCCAAGAGGCCTCAGCACAGGGGTTCAGGGATCCAATGCAAGGAAAAATGGATATTTCTGGTTCTGTTTTTCTTCTCATTGACCTGCTATGACTTCAGTCTCGGAAATAAAAGAAGCGCTTGTGCTCTGAAGACATCTTTTGTTTTTGTTTTCTTTTTGAAGAAAAAGTACTTTATTCTCTGAGGTTACCTGAGTGTAGATAAAATTATCTTCAGAAAATTCACTGCAGCTGTCTCAGCTATGGATCTGTCTGGTACACTGGATGGATTCTTGAAGACACGTTATATACAGAAAAATTTTAAAAATAAGCAAATTTGATTATCTTTCCTCTCCCCTTTCTATTAGGCCAATTGTGAACTTATGAACTGGAAAAAACTTTTTTTTTTTCCCTGCTGGAACCCCTTGATCTGATCCATTGTGTTGATTTAGCACAGCTTGGTTTTTGACAGCGGGCGGGAGGGGGGCCCACAGGGGCGGCTTCTGTGAGAAGCTTCCAGAAGCTTCCACTACGTCCCACAGAGGCAATCTCTGATTCTCAAGACACACAAGCTGCTGGCGCTATTACAGAGGTTGGTAACGCCTCTGTATTGACATATTTAGGAAGAAAATCAAACCAGCAGGTGCAGAGTTTTGTTTTCCAGGGCTGGCGAGGCGCCGCCATCCCCTGTGGGGCAATGCACCGCAGCCGCCGCCATCTCGGGGCGGCCCTCAGCGAGCCCCGCATGCCCGGCCACCACAGCCAGCCGTGCCTGCCCGGCCAGCCTCGTCTGCCCCGCCACCACAGCCAGCCGTGCCTGGCCGGCCAGCCTCGTCTGCCCCGCCACCACAGAGCCAGCCGTGCCTTCCTGGCCACGGCAGCCAGAAGGGTTGTGGTAGAACCCTGCTCAGGCACAGGGGCAGGGGCGGCGGCTCCCTCTTTGCGGCGCTCCGCATGAGGGGAGCATTAAACAGCGCCACTGGGCGGCAGCGGCGGCGGGGCTGCTGGGCCCGCGGTGGAAACGTGGGGAGAGACTCCCCGAAGTGGAACCTAGACGAGATCGACCTCTCAGGGCTGCAGGACCCTGCAAGAATCTGCGAATTAGTGGAACTTGTTGACAGTGGTGCCTACAAGCAGCAGTTTTTCTTCTGTTCAGAGAAGAGGGGGAAGTGAGGACATGTGAGGAAAACAACGTGGCAGCACCAAGGTCAGTGGGAAAGGAAGGTGAGAAGGTGCTTCAGGTGTCAGAGCCGAGATTCCTCTGCAGGCCGTGCTGAGGACTGTGGTGAAACAAACTGTCCTCTTGTCATGCAGGAAGTGCACGGGGGATGCAGACATCCACTGGCAGCTTATGGGAAAAGTGGAGCAGGGGGATGYTAGAGAAAGCTGTAGTCTAGTGGGAGACCCGACTAGATAAAGAGAGGACCCCTGCTTCCAGAGATAGAGAGAAAAAGCCCTTGCTCCCACACTAGAGTAATCGATCCTTAAAAGACCACCCCTTAAAAGACAAATGTTCCAYGCCACAACAGTTTTGGGATGACTGTTTGCCCATGGGAGGGACCCYATGGCAYAGCAAAGGAAAGACTGCTCTCCCTGAGCAAACTGACCCAAACCCCCATGCCCTGTCTTCCTACACTGTTGGGGGGAAACTGGGAGGGGCTGGGGGGTGGAAAGGTGTGTTAAAGGCTTATTTTACATCTCTTTATCCTCCTCTGAATCTGTTAATAATAAATTCATACCTTTAGATTTGAGCCTGTTTTGCACTTGAAGTTTTTTTCTCCCAATCCTTAACTTGCGACCCCTTCGTTAATTTTGTTTCCTCTCCTCTGCCCAGCTCTAGTGGAGGAGGGTGAAGGAATGACTTTTGTGGATACCTGGTGTTTGGCSAGTGTCAAACCACAACATCCATCCTTGCTGTTATATGTCCACTTTATGTGCTGAATACATTAAAGATTAGAGCTGGGCAGAAGGGAGATGTCGCTCAGCAAGGTAACCAAAACTTGAAAAAGAGGTTTTTTTCTGAGTCAGAATAACATCTTCACTGCTTTTTTGTTGAAAACATTAAAAAGTGATTTTGACTTCTCTTTTTACTACGTGAAAATGTCTTACTGAATCTTGAGGTCGCCGATGCCTTGGGATAACCTTTTGATTTTAATTTTAACCAGACTTTGCTGTGTCTAAAGTAAAAATTTTCAGTTTAAATTGTCCAGATGGCTTCTAACTCCTTTCCCCCACCAAGCAGAAAATAATCAGCTAATAAAACCAAAAGGTTTCCCCTCAGTGATAAATCAGTGCCCACCTGACCTCKGTTCCAGGCTTGGAAGGAAAGGATTCACCATTTTCAGTGAATAGCTGTGACTGGCAATGACTACAGAGCCTGTTATTCACTGGCTTTAACCTTCAACATCTCCCTGAAAAGCAAAACAACCCAAAGCCTCGGAAGGATCCCTGCAGTGAGGAGATGACTCCATCAGCTGAGCTCTCTCCTTTGACCGCTTGTTTTCTGACTGGATTCATCTTTCTGGTGTCAAAGCACCCCTTCAGTGGTGGAGCCCTGGAATCTGGGATGTGTCACAGATATTTGCTGTGGCAGATGCTGCCTTGGGTTTGTGCTCCTCCCTCACGGCCCTGCTCCTCCTGCAGCGTGTCCTTCAGCCTGGGGTGAGTGCACGCAGCCCCTAAACAGTGAAAAAAAATGAATCACGACCTATTGCAGTTCTTGTACTCACTTTGTTATTTTTCCAGGTTACTGATTCATTCAGATTTCTGAGCAAATTTCCATGGTAAGATCTAAGGTGTCAAAATAGCTCCCCCAATGCTTGATTATCTTGGCTGCTGTAATTTCCTTTTCGAGATGTTTTGACTGGAAACAATGATGATGGTGGACTCAAAACTAATGACTCATTTTCAGAGAATGGGGACTTATTTGAATTCTTGGAATTAGGGGAATGTGCAAAGTACCTCTCCACATGTTCAGTGTGAGCAAGCCAGGTGGTGACCACGGATAGGTTTTAAGAGGTTGACTTTGAACTCATTCATTTGAGAGGAGCAGTGAGTCCAGCGACAGAAGAGGGTAGAAGTGTAGTGATTAATTAAATGGATTGAGTTAATGAGATCAATAGTGTTTATGTATGGTCCTCTCAGCCCAGTTTGTTTGTCCTGTGGCACATCAGGTAATTTGTTCACTGCTCAGCAACAGTTCCAGTAAATGTTTGGCCCTTGCTCTTTCTTCTTTATAAATCACTTTATAAATGGCAAGTGATGTGATTACAAAAMGTATGTCTAAATATGTGGTAGCAGAAGGGTAACTGAGGGAGAGGCAGGGGGAAATCTCTCATGAAATGTTAATGCAACTACTCTTAATACTTTCATGATCAGCTAACTGCCTCAAAAGGTGTTTCACACTTCTTAGTCATACAAGGATGTCTCCTTTGTGGTTGTCTCTTGTGGCCCAATCCTTTTCTGGCTTTCAGTGTGAACCTCAGTGGCAGATTGAGGTCCCTTAGGACTTCCACGTCCAACTTTTGTCTTGGCTTTAAGCAAGCTCACATAAAACTGAATTTATCCATAAAACTTAGGTTATTTATTTCTTTTGATTCTGGACAGCACAGATGTGACCAGGAGGGTCACATACATAGTGCAGGTTCTTTTGCAGCGCCATGTTCTTCACCTGAAAACTCATCTCAGTCACTCTTTYAGGCACAACATCAGCAAAAGAAAAGATAAACCCGTGATTCTGGGTTCCCTTTTGTCACCCAGTGCCTGTTCTGTATTGATGCATTTTAGGCATTTTGAGTGTAACCTGTTTGRAAAAATAGATGCCAATTTGACAGACTGTTTCCAAACAAATAATTAACTGCCTAAAATAACCTTTGACTACCCTTCATCAAAGGGTAAACATCTCAAACCAAACAAAATGGTAATTCTTCATTGCTGCTGGGCTGTCTGTGCCTGACTCAGAAAACATAACACAGGTGTAACAATGACCCTCTTTCAGTTTCCAGTTTTCTGTTCTGAGGTTGGAAAATCCCCAAATTACACAACCTGTCACTTTGCCTTGGTGTCAGTATGTGGGTGATGTGTAAATGTCCTGCTGCCCCTTGGAGACATCTCCATGGGTCTCCTTCAGGTAGCAASCTCTGCATGGGCTCTCCAGATCATACTGTCCCTGTGATGTTTTGTCCAAGGTGTGTAATCCAGTGGGAATTCTGCACTGAGTGGGCCATGCCTGGAAGTGCCTGTGGGTCCTACTCTCATGAGAAGCATGGATTTAATCACAGTTTTCCACAGAGTGTCTCAAATTCCTTACACTGGATAGGGCTTGAATAGTCTGGAACGTCAGCCAGAGGGCTGGTTGCTATTATGGCAATAAGATGAAGATAATTTGCTTCTCCCAAGAATTTCAGTCTGCATCAGATTTCATGTGTTGGGATTCTGATCTCTGCTCAACTTTGCAGAAGGGAGCTTGTAAAAGAGGCTTCTTGCTGGTTGTCAGATTTGTTCYCAGCTCTTCAGCCAGTATAACAAATTTAGCTTTAATTGTTCTTAAAATCCCAGCACAGCCTTGGTAACTGGTGAATTTTCTAGGTGTCTGCACWGAGGCTTTGAACAACACCCACAGAAAGGAAAATTCGTGTTTGACTAACCTAGTGCAGCTGAGGAGTAATAAAGAGAAATAATGCAATATTCTAGGAATTTGCACGATTGTTCAATTTTGAACAATCCTTCTAATTTTAATCCTTGTTTAAAGCAGAACARACCCTGCCAAACCATGGTCTGATGAGGGTTTTATTTTTCCTTTCCCTTACCCTGTGATTGAATTGTTCCATAATTGCAGCTATTTGAATCTGGAGCTCAAATTAGAAGGACTTGAAAGAGGGAATGCAGGAGAAGACATGAATGCAGCATGTGAGGAATTCAGTGTTCCTCTCTGTGAGTTAAAAAGGTTTATACTCTAATCTCYTCCCTGAAATGTAACAAATCCCATTTTAGTATCAGACCCAATAACTCCTTTTTTTCCTTCATGAGGAAAAGTTGCCAAGTGCATTTATGCTGCTCTGGCTGCAGACTTGCTGCCCCAAATATTTTAATGTCTATCTTACTATAGACATTTAATATTGTGGTGACAATTTTTTTCCCAGGTGTTAAGAGAGCCATTGTCCTGTGTTTGCTGCACCTTGGAGTGGGTATTTGTTTATTTTCTTGGTATTTGAGACACCAGTACGTGGCAGGTCCCTCTTGGAAAGCAGCAAATCTGCCATGTCCTGAAGGTCTGATGAGCCGTAGATACCAATTCTCCTGAGCAACAACCTCCTCCTATTATAATGCAGATATCATTAATCCTGTCTCAGATTCCTGGCACTGTAACTGAAAATGAACTTGGCTGCTCTGTATCCCACCAGTCCTTGCTCCAGGACTTCCTTCCATCCTTACAGCCCCTGTAAAGACCTCCCAGCTCAGAGGCAGCTGCTGCTGAGGCCACCTCGAGCATCTTTGCCTGGAGACACCCTGGAGACAACAACATCCCACTTGTTTTGATAATTTCCCATTTGTTTGGATAATCTTCTGATAAAATTCCAGAGGAAGATTATTCATGTGCTCCCTAGGACGTAGGGAAATTGGTTTTGAAGGAAGTCTGGAGAGCAGTGAGATGATTTTCCTCTCCAGCCCCTGTCCCAGGGCTCTCCCTGGTGCAGACAGCAGCAGTTCCACTGCAGCTGCTTGGGTTCAGTGGGAGCCCTTTCATGCCYTGTGTCCTTCCTTTGGAAAGCAAGAGAACTGGGATCCAGTTCTGATTCACCTGCTGCTGAATCAGTTGGGGCTCTCTTAAATCGTGGAATATTTTTAATATTAGGTTTTTGTCTTTTTTAATGAGTTTCTTCCATCCTTGTAGGATGTCTGTGTAGGGTATCAATAACATTTTGAGCGTTTACCAAGTGGAACTTTCAAATTTGCTTCTTTGGTAGCACAGTTCTTGTCTCCTTCATTGAGACAGATGGAATTTTGTTGGGAATGTGCACTTGAAGGCTGGGTGATTATTAGGGCTTTGCTATCAGACTGAGACTGGAAGGTTTTAGTGGAGGAAATTAAGAATCAACTTCCTTTAGCAATAATTGTTCTAAAATTGTCTGAAGGATTCCTGATGTGATTCATGATGACATTTCTTAGCACAGTCTGGTGAAATAAGCCTTTCATTTCATTGTTTAACCCAGAAGGAGAAGAGAATGGTATTGAACTGTGCTAAATGAAAATCTTTCTTCTTGAATCAGGCATCTGGCAGGTTTTCCCTGGTGGGATCCCAGTGGGCTGCATATGAGTGAATTCACACTCTGAGAATGCATCCACTCACTCAGGGTGGACTGTGCTCATCACTCAGCAGAAACTGATATTTCAGTTTCATCTTCATGTTGTATTCTGCATTTGGTTGCTTAAGTATTTTGGATGGACTCACACTGACCTTACTCATCAGAGGAGATAAATCCTGACCAAGTGCTGGGTCATGATGGTTCTGCTCAGGGAGGAGAAAAACCTCATTTTTCACTATGGGAGAGGGGTTGGTGTGATCAAAACTGTGATCACAAAGAAAGATTTCTTCTTTCACAGTTTATTCACTTTGCCATATGATCAGAACAAAGCCCATTTTTCTCTGTTAGGCTTATTCAAAAGAAAGTTCATTGTGAAATTCAGTTCCTGGTCTCAGGCCAAGTTTTTTTTTGTGGAGTAATGAAGATACAAATTGCCTGTTCAATAAAGGGCAATCAGCTTAAAAACAGATTTAAAATTACACTTTTCTAGCCATGATTCTTCAYAAACCAACAGCTGTTCCCTGTGCTCTGTGAAACTCTCAGAGAACTTTTCTTCTTTGTGTCTTGTTCCCAGGAAAGGAAGTCTGGACACCAAAAGCATCCAAAACTGCCTTGGAAGGATGCTGTAAAAGCAGAAAATATGGAAAAATACCTTGTCTGTGTCTATGAGATTTGACACTGAGCTTTTGTGCCTCAGACAGTAATTATAATTGCTGACTACATATATTTTTTTTATACCTTATGGGGTGTCCATTGTATGTGAAAATGAACTTTATTTATTTAAAATAAAGAAAATTATGTTATTTAGTTTATTTTATGTTACTTACTTTTGGGGTAGGATCCCTCATGCAAAGTTATGGTTTTGGAATATCAGCCTTRATTCCCTTTCAAAGTAATTTTTACCTGAGGTGAGAAGTTTTATATTTGATGACTTTGCATTTGTGCAGAGTTACATTTCTGGTGTGCAGTCCCAGCTACTGTTGGCAGCTGGAAACAGGTTCTTTTTTAACAATATATTGCTATATTAAATCCAAATTGGCTRGAAATCTGTTGAAAAGGAAAAGTAAGCTAATGCCATTACCGAGAAAGGCTGTCATATTTAGAAGAATTCCAATAGAAATAAAAACAAYAAACTGATCTTGCAATTGTGTAATTGCCACACAGAAAAGAAATGGAAAAGAAGAAGCTATTCAGGAGCAGGAAAAGATTTAGGCTCTAAGAAAAAGTATTTGTGTGGGCACCCTAATTCTCCACTAATAAAACAACTCTGGTTAGCTTAGAAGTTTGGAGGTGGTTGGAAGAGCTACATGTAGAAAGAAGAATCAAAAGCTGCAGTGAGAAATCTTGAACAGTGGTGTTCTTGTGCTAACTCAACATCTAAAAATTATAATGTTAATAAAGAGCTTGGCTGCACAARTTCCAGGGATTTTAATTACAATTCYRTTTTTTTATTGGCTCCTTGCCTGTGAAYAGGAGGGGGTTGGAGCAGAGGAATTTTGTGTGCTGAATAAAGTTCTGGAGCTATTTATCCTTCAGAGGTAATATTGCCCCAAAGGTTTTTTGTGGCTATTTTTAGGTGCTTGCAGTTCATTTTGGGAGACAGACACTGCATTACAAAAGCAGTATTAATAGAGATATTCCTTCATTCCTCAGTTTGTGTGTGGTTTAAGCTGACACCAATTATAACAATTTTATGAGGGTTTTTTTCCTCATCAAACAGAAGTAATTGTTCAGGGGAAGATTAAATCTTGGGCAGGTCCTTTTGCAAAGGAGAAGTTGCTTTCAGGACTTTYCCCTGAAGAACTTTTAAGTTCCATTGGGATGAAGTGCTGCTTTGGAAATGCCAACACCAAAGTGGATGGAATTAATTCAGTAAGTTGAGGGCAGAACTGCTGCTTTCAGGTGGATGTTTAGAGGATAAATACAATGTAAGACCTTCCACAGGATAAATTTATTTCAGTGGAGTTCTACAGTTTCTACTTAGTTGTCTTAATTCCTCTGTTTTGTCACCTTTGGACTTCAGGAAAAATTTTWAAATGCCTCTTGTGCTTYTGTTCCCTATTCTTCACCCTTATAAAACTCAYGAGAAACTTTGAATTTTCACTTGTAAAGGCTGTTGGGGTGCACATTTTTCAAAAGTTTCTGTTCACTTTGTAAAAACCAACCAACCAGAAAAAACCCCAAACAAGCAAACAACACGTGAAGGTAACTTAGTGTTACATTTGGCTTCTTATGAAAACCTCCCCTGAAGCTGCTTCCYGATTTCATCAGCTGAAGAGCCAGATAGTATTTTTCTGTGTATTTTCCCCTAATTTCCTCTGTGAGCCACTTCTGCTCAGCCTGGTGCCCTTGTCCTTCCTGTGAGTGTCTCTGGGTCCACTCCCCTTCATCTCTTTACATCAAAACCTGGGGGTTTATAATTTGGGACAGATACTGGCTGGGGAGCACCTTTGACCATAAACCAAAACGTTTCCATTCCTCTCTGTTCTCCCCCAAACCACACCACCAATTCTGGTTTTATTTAATGGCACCATTTTGGGGAATTATGGAGACCATTGCAGAGCTGATCATTGGTCCTTTCTAACAAGTTATTTCATTCTCATATTCATGTTCTCAGTCTTTTCTGCCAGCTCTTACGTGTCACTCCAAGTCACCTCTCCCACACCAGCCAGTGGGGCAGGGAGCTCATTGCATTTCACCAAACCCAAATATTTGCCTGGCTATTAATTACAGCCCAATTTGCAATCAGTACACAAATAAAGGCACAAGATATTTCMCAGTAAAATAAGGACCTTAAGGAASCTGCCACTCCCGTGGGATAATTTAYCCCTCCAGAAAGGCTGCAGTGTGGGGACAATCCCTGGGTATGGCCAYGATGCTAATTAGCAATTTGAGCTCTGACCTGAGGGTGGGAACACTCAGGTTTTGTTCTCTYTGGCTGGTCAGTTGTGTGTGTTGTATTTCAGCTGCAGGATGTGACTGAGCCTTTACAAATAAAAGATCATAAAAAGACAGCAGAGAGGCTTCCTCATGCCCAATCTCATGCAAATTTTTGCATGTGAAAAATTTCATCTTCCATCTGAGGATGCAATGAACATTTTTGGAGTTTTTCTGTGCTCTGTAGGTTTGAATGTCAAATCCTAAGCATATGCTCTAGATTTTGAGTCATTCCTGCTTTTAATGTGGCTCTGCCTGTGCTGGGGCAGAAGGATTAAAGAAAAGCTGGGTGAGTGGTCCTTTGGTTACAGTCCTTACGTGGACAATTGATGTCCTTACATTTACAATTTATACAGCAAATATAAACTCTTGCTTCACGGAATGCTTAATTATTGAAACATTTTGGAACAGCTCCTACAGCAAACTAGGAATGGTCTGCCAGGAGAATACCTGGAAGCCAGCTGGTGCTAGGAGCAATAACCCTGTGGGGAAGCCATTTTGACCATAAATACTAACTTAGAACTATTTGGGGCTTTTTGTCTCCAAGATTTACCCATTTCAGTGAAAAGACTGCTTTTGGTAAGTTGCTTTTCTGCTGGGAAATTTTAAATACATCCCAATTATTTACATGTGCAGATTTATGAATCTTTGTTGGACCTTCAAATTTGTAGGAAGATTTTGGCTGAAGGATTGTAGGGGTGCCAGAGGTTGTAGGAGGTGTTCTCTTCAGTGACCTAAATAAGTGTGATAAAGAACAGCAAAGTAAGGCTGGTGTTCCAGCACCCCATATTTATTTAATCTCARTTAATATCTCTTTGATCATCTGTGCTACTTCAAAAATGCCATTGACACCAGCTGCTCATGGGAGGGGAAAGTTGTAAAAATTCTTCCTTCAGCTGCATTTTCCATGTCTGGGGACTGAATTTGGTGGTGGCTTTTTCTTTTTTTTTTCTTTCCCTGAAAAGCTCYTTTTTAAGCTTTAAAGAAAAAAAGAAATGTTGGAAAATTCCAAAGCTTTTTGTTTTATGACTTTGGTACGTTGTCAAAAAGAGGCTGGTGAAGCCTGGAAAGGTTTCTTCATCAAACTGTTAACACTTAATTACAGTGATTTTCTGCCAGAGGCACTGAGGAGCCCAGAAAACAGTGAGCCATGGTGTGAGATGGTGRGCTGTGCCTGGGAGCCCTTTTCCTCCCTGGACCTCCTCTCTCAAAGCAAAAGGGTCTRATTGATGCCAGGGACTGAAAGAAGYCTCCCAACATTCAGTGAAAAGGGACTCTGGGCAAGGTGGGATGGGAAATGACCCTTGTAGGGCTGGTCACAAGGCCCAGGGTGGGGATGGAGCATAAAAAGCTCTGCAGGAGTTGGGGAATGTCTGGAAAACTTCAGCACAGARAGACCTGGTAGTTTCTGTCCCCATAAAAGCTCAGGAACGTGAGGCTGAGCTCCATCTTGATCCCAACAAAGCTCAGATGTTGCAGGAAGTGAGGTGGGGTCCTATCCCCATTCCTGTTCTCTGGTCCAAGGCCAGTTCTCATTTAGTGTATGCACAATAAAAAAAGGTCTGAGRCAGAACTTCACTTCAATGGATTGCACCAAAGATTTGAAAGGGGAAGCCCTTTCTGGGTTCTCTGGCTGCAGGGGAACACTAATTCTTAACTTCATGCCTTAAGTTGCTTCAGGAGAAAAGTAAAGATGACAATGATGACTATTTTGCACAGTGATTAAAGCCTTAAGAAATATCTYCAAATAGTGAGTTGCATTTTCCAAATTGAAATTTTGAATGGTTTTAGCAAAATACTGATGCCATTTTTACCCCTTAAAATTATTTCTTATTAATTTTTGAGTTTTAAATTTTAAGGTTTTCATACTAGACATTTTTTYAGCTAGCTGGTGAGGCCATGGTGTGTTTCCAGCTGTGTTTGTGCAGTACTGAAATACCAAGGGAAGGTGTTTTCCTTTTGAAGTGGTGCTGGAAAATTCCCTCTTYATATAGCTTTTTTCAGTCACTCCATGCCCAGGGCTTCATTTGGCTTTGTTGTGAGGGGTTCAGTAGGGTGACTGGGTTTAAGGGGACATCCCAGGAGATTTGTTTGGTTTCTCCTATGGTTGCCTGCTGGGAGGGGGAGGAAATCCACAGCTTCAGGRAAGGTTTTGTGAGGTGCAGAAATGCCGTTCCTGTGTCCAGAGCTCAGTGAGTGGATGCACATCCCACRCAGTGCAGGGCTGGGGAGAACCCACTGACCTGGACTGAGGGAAGCTGTAAACACCAGCTTTGGTTCGGGAGAGAGGTGGGCTGGATTTCCAGGGTGGTGCTGGGCCTGGCTGGGTTTTTCTTTTCCCAAATTAGAGGCTGAACATGCGGCTGGGAGCTCAGCAAGAGGCAGGGAGAGGCTCCCAGGCACTGCACCTGGGGAGCAGGASAGGCTCTCCCCAGCCCTGCTCCTCACAGGTCCTGCACTGGGGGAAACCCCTGACTCTGTACTCATGGTTTGGTTTTGGTGCTTAGTGTGGGGGTGCTGGCTCTCATTTTAGCACAAAATAAATGCTGGCACTCAGTGAACTTTGGAAAGAGACCTTCCCTYCTCACACACACTCCTGCAGCAATGCTGCCCTGCAGAGGGGATTGTCTGCAGGGCTTGCTGRGAGGTGCACCCTGCTTGGGGTTAAAAAGTGCAGTTATTCAATTATCTGTGAGGAGGAAAGAGAAGGGTGTGAAATGACGACACACTAAATCGGTGCTGCCACAGCCGTATGTGACTGACTTTGTGTATGAAATGCCTCTGYTGGTGACATGATCCAGCCATGGCCATTCCTTGGAGCTGCTTTGCAAGCCAGAGTGCTCTGTGTCACCCTCAGCCCTTCTGTGGCTGGAGAGAGTAAATCAACAGGAAATAGGATCATTCTGCTGCTTTTTCAAAGGTTTTCTTTCTAGAGTTTGGCAAGCTGCACAGCAAGGAAGTTTACTCTCTTCTCACGCTATCTCTCACTCTGGACTTTCTTAATTTTTGCAAGAGATTGTTTTGCCTCATCCTGAGTGATTCATGATTGGCATTCTGGGTATTTGACAGAGTGTTGGGAGGCTCTAAGCATTATTACCTTGCCTTCCAAGGAAATGAATCCCAGATTCTGCAGAATCACTTTTGAGCAAGGAGGGAAAGCAGAGAAAGCCCCAAATAGAAAGTATTTGTGTGTAATTTCCTGTTTATTGAACATGAAAAGTGCTGCAGGGGAGGAGTCAGCTGGAGTCTGAGGCACAGTTACCTTCTACACAGGCCTGTGAGACATATGGATCTTCTTTGATCCACATTTCCTGCCCAGGTGGACTCCCACACCTACCTGGAGCTGGTCCTGGAAGTCTGTTCCATAGGCTCAAGGAGGAGCAAATGCAGAATTATGTCACCATAGCAACAAGACCCCTCTTTTGCTCCAGATTCTAGAATCCTCTAGAAACAGGGATTTCTGAAGCKTCCTGGTCTGCTCCAGGGCTGRTTTTCTTGGTTTCATGGATGTGTGTTCAGGCTGCACAGAGGGAAAGTATGAGACAGTTCAAGRGYTGGTGTGTCCCCAGTGAGAGAAAGRYAGGAGGTGAGGTAGAGATGGTGTTTTCTAAACTGTGGRCAAGAAGGAAGAAGAGGGGGCAGGTGGAACATGACAGCCAGATTTGGATAATGTCTGTGGGAAAATACACCTTTCTAGTTTATCTCCAGCGCCTTATGGGGCTGGTGCAGTCTGAGGCAGTTTTTTTTCCCCTAAAATGTTGTCTACACCACTTCTCTTCTGTACCCACTATATAAAAAGACTCCACTTTCACTTGATTTCTAGGAAACTGSCTTGAAGTTTCTGTCTCCTCTTTTCAGTTTGTGCTACTTGGCAGAGTGTGAATGGYCCTACATAGAAGTTAACAAAAAATAAAATAGAAAACTTCTCATCCCATTGCCAGCCTCTCCAGGTCTCTAGACTGGTTAATGCATGGCAGCTGCTGGTTTGTCTGCTTGCCTAGGTCCTTCTGTGTCCTGTAGGCAACCTGAGGTCAAAACCATCTGGGTGGGATGAGGTAAACCATCCCAGGAATTATTCAGTCTGAGCCTCGAGTGCCAGGGGGAACGGGCTGTTTGGAAAATACAGTTTCCCTGTAAGAATGAGAAAATGTGGTTTTTCCTTACCCACTTGGTATTCTGTAATGTGGGCTATTCCTGCCTGGGGCAGAGCTGCAGATGACAGAACGTTTTCCCAGCTGTCCCCTCAGAGTCCAGCCTGTGGTTTGAGGGAACAGCCACTGCCCCACGCAGAGAAACCCAGGGGCACCCAGCCCAGGGCACCACAGCACGTCTGTCTGTCCTGCCCATTCCCACCTTCCCAAAGTGAGGTGTGGCCTCAGGGATCCCAGGGAAGGTGCCTTCCTGGGAGGTGCTGGTGTGCTGGGCTCAGGGAGGGCACCAGTGGTGTCAGCAGGGCACAGCACTCACAGTGGAGCCTTTATTTCTCATGCTGAATTGCTCACCCCCTGTGCCCACTTGGGCTGGCATTAAACCATCTCAACCCTGAAAATAACCACTGGGATGTTYCTTTTTTCCTTGTGGATCCCTYCTCTTCTGCCTCTGTSYCYTGTTCATTGCTAAAAGCATCTCCTCTATGTGTGATTGGTGTCTGCTGTACAAATGATGGCACGTTAATCATCACCAAATTTCTGCACGTAACAGCGGAGGAAATGGGATAGATTTAAATGGCAGACTTCACCCAGAACATGATCTGAGACCACAATATCTTTCCTGATAGCTTTATTTGCATTTTCCCAGGTCTGTTGTTGCTGGAGTACCTAGGTGGGATGATGTTTGTCCACTGAAGATGGGAAATGCTGAGCCCTGGMAGGGGATGGGTATTTCTGAACAGGATTTCCTGGTTGGTTCAGGTTGACCAGGAAGAACTGTGTAGGCTCAGAGAAGCACTAGAAATGGGCCAAAATAGGGCAATGTRTAAAACATATTTGATCTGTGGAAGTGAAGAAACTGATACTGTACTTGTTTCTAGAAACCAGTTCCACTCCTTAGCCATCCCCTTCCAGAAAAGAGCCATTTATGACCAAAATGTGGTGACAGATGCCTTTTTCCTCTTCCTGCTATTTCAGATGAGCTTCAGAAACACCAGAGTCCAGCTCAGACCTCTATTTATATCCTCCAAAGTCTGGCTTTGTCCTTGTGCTGCAAATTCAAAAGGCTGCATCCCCCTGCCCTGTCTGGTCAAGGAGGTGTAACAAAACCAGGGAGCCACAAGGAACACAGAGGTAAATGTAGGAAACAGTTATAAGTGTGATTGGCCTCACATTCTTCTGCAAAGCTGCCTTGCTTCATTTTTTACATTGCTTTTTTTGTTTTTTCCATGAAATTGCAATTTTTGTGCAATTTTTCTCCRAGGAGAATCTTTGCAAAGGAAAAAGAGGTTTTAGATAACTTGCATGTAAGACTGAAAGGTCAACTTCAATTTATTAATTCTCCACATTCATATGTTTTATTTATTGTATGATGAGTGGGTAGCAGCAATTAAATTTTATTTTTCTCATTATYATGACCATGTATTTTAATTGTCCTCTTTCTCACTGAGGTTGGTTTTACRAAGAAAGGCAGCTGATTTCATAGACTGGAGCATTTTTGCTGTCTGAGGAGCTTTGTCTCTTTGGCTGATCTGGCCCATCACAGGATGCTGAGGTAARAACAATAGAGATAATGAAACACAGAGCACATCAAACCACATAATGGCTGTATTTCTTGGGCCCCTTTGTTATTCTGAATTGGAGAGAGCAAAACAGTGTGTTTCTTCTGGAAGAAATGAGTGGTTATCCAGTGATTCCAGCAGAGGAGAGCSAGCATGGGATGAGAGGTGCCACAATTCTAACAG
Organism: Alauda arvensis; assembly: GCA_902810485.1. Taxonomy (NCBI): domain Eukaryota; kingdom Metazoa; phylum Chordata; class Aves; order Passeriformes; family Alaudidae; genus Alauda; species Alauda arvensis. Next base: position 667,593 of record CADDXX010000382.1, read on the forward strand.
GATGAAGAGTAACTCTGCAATCTGACCTTCAGAATTGTAATTCTGCTAATTAAAAGCCCCTTCTATATAATGTGTGTTCCCCTGATCAACATGACKGGTGTAAGTGATGGAGAGATTGGGCAACATCACAGTAGAAATGCTGATGGGGAACATGGAAGAAATCAGGTAAAGCTCTGGTTAAAGCCAGACTTACATGAAATAAATCTGTGGAACAGACTTAAGTTAAATAAACCTGTGGAATAACTTCCAGCCAGAAGGCTGAAAGTACAGTTGAAGGTTATCCCTTCAGCTCTAACCTCCAGAATCTCATATCAAATRGAATTGGTTTAATCAGAGCAATATCCTGTGCTGTTCCCTCCAGGAGAAGGGGCTGACAAAGCAGAATAAAGCTGTGGCAGAGCAGCTGTGCTTCAGATGGAGGATTTTGAGGAAAAAAAACCTGAATTAAGCTCTTAGACAGCTCTGGCTRTGGAAGATACATTGAGTTTCTCCTYGTTTAACCTTTATTTAACCCTAGTATTTTCACAATAGGACAAAAACTCCAAAATGAGTTTTGTGTGGAAAACAGATTTTTTCAGTGTTATCTCCCCTCTTAAGATCTCCTAAGTGGTGTAACATTGTCATGGTCCAGAGAAAAGGCAAGAGTGGTTTCCATCCATCCATCCATCCATCCATCCATCCATCCATCCATCCATCCATCCATCTTTGTGTAGTGTCCTTGGTATAGAACTGGTGTGACATGTGGGTCTGCTGTCATTTTATGCTACAACTTGGGTGTTGAGGATGGAGAGGAAGTGATTTTAGAAGAGCAGTTTTAAGGCCAGGAAAGCAGTCCTAGCTTTTGGGAGGTTTTGTATCACACGTCTTGTTACAAACCCCAGAACTGCCCCGGGTTCTCAAGAAGTCCGAGCTTCTGAGAAATAGAAACTCTTCTCAGAATTAAGCATTAAGACTTCTCCATTGCTCAGGAAATTCACCTTTCCCATACAAGCTCAAGCAGGCTGGAGAGCTTCATGTTTCTTTGTCTTTTGCCTGAGTCTTTGTCCCTGTCCTCATGAGCTAAGTGGCAGCACTTGCCTTCTGGAGAACAGAAACTGGGGCTAACTTTTTGCAGTGGTGCTCAGCTCTTGTAAATGTGTTCTCAGAAACATCCTCAGCAAGTGCCTCTGAAGTTGCAGAACCCTGTGGTCACACCTGGGGGAGGGGGGCAGTGACTCTGCAGGTGAGATCCAGCCCTGCTCCCAGGGAATGTGCACTGTCCTTATCTGGGAACAGCCGGGTGGCAATCCATGGGCCCTGAGCTTACTCTCCTTTGCCTGCCCTTAGCACACAGTGCTGGTTTAGATTTATGACTGACATTGGCTAATTAACATGGTAATTTGCAGTCAGATTTTCCCTTTCCTTTCTGAAGCCTACCTAGTCCAAACTGATCATGCTGTTTTACAAATACTTTATTTTTTTTTAGGCTAGTTTTCTTCTTGGCCCCCGCACAACCAGCTACCCAAATTTTCCAGCACTCTGTTTATTTTTCTGATTTCAGGGGTCATCAGTGCTCCAAAATGTTTGTCTTGAATGTAGCTGAATCTAACTCTGAATTAAAGAAAATTCAAATATTTACTAGATTTCTAAAGAATCATGTGATATTCCAGGTAGACCTGTCTGATTCTCCTTGTGAAGCAGAGTTTGAATCCATTTTTTTAAGTAATTCAAGTGTTTAGCTAAGTAAGACTGTAAATATTTAAAGAYGAGTGTTTTGCCCAGTGCTGCCTTGCAGCTTTAAAGATGGAGTTGTTCCCTCAACTGTTTCATGAAGCTAAACAAAGCTTGAGCTTCAAAGTGAATTTTGCATTTGATTTTCAAAAAACAGCTGCTGAAATAGTGAAAGAATAAATGATAGGCTGTGTTTTGGGTTTTTGGTTTTTTTYTTTCTTTTGTTCAAAGGAGAATTTATTTTCCTGCTGATTTGTTTGTTTTGTTGGGTTTTTTGAGTTTGTTTGTTTTGTTTGTTTTTTTTTTTCTTTTTTGCTTGAAATGGATCTTTAAAGAAGACAAACGTGGTTGTTTGTTGGACTCAAGGGCAAACACTGTTGGACAAGTACTGCACAGGCACTGGACTCTTCTTTCCTGCAAATTCAGTCTACCCAGTCCTGTTCTCTCTGCAGGATGCAGGAAATAAGAGATGCTAAAAACTTCTTGCCAGCTGTACAAGCCAAAATCTCCATTTAGGTGGGASACAGACTGTGGAGCCTTCCTAGTGTGGTTGTGCCTTATGGTAAGGCCACACCTTTGGACCTGCAATTCTTAGCAAGCTTCTGGATACCTGGGAGAGATTTCCTGGGTGAAAAGCAGAAGAGCCCAAGAAAGGCAAAAAAATAGGTGTAAGGGCAGGGGAGGATGTGGCCAGAGTCAGGCATGTGCCTGGAGGCACTAACTCCATGGATCAGATCAGATCACAGAATATTCTGACGGTGCAGAAAAGCAGGAAAATGCCCTGGCTGACCAGAGGAGAAAGATGACACACAGAGGAAAAATTTGGAAAATATTCCTCCTTTGTCTGGGCATGGTAAGAGCTGCCAGTGTCTGTTGCAGTGCAGCTCAGCACATTCCTCTTGTCTCGGTCACTTTGCTTCTGGAGCTTTGCTGTGGTTGGGGTCTCATCTGTGTGGGAGCAGGAGGAGTCTCAGGGGACATGGCAAAGAGGGTGTTTGGACATGCTCCTCAGGAGAAGTCAGCAGGCACCCAGTGTAATGGGGGAACAGGGATYCACAGGGAATGTGGTTTGGCACTGGTGACCACGTGCTCTCCTGACATGGAGGTGTCAAAGCTTCCCTGGAAAGGCTCTCAGCAGCTGTGGGGTGTTCAGAAACATCCCACTGAGGCTCACCAAGGATCCTTCTCATTCAGGAGGTCCCACCAGCCTTGATGTTTCCATGGGTGTCACTTGGTTCCTCTGCAGTCCAGGAGAACAACCCTGATCATGGCTTAGAGTGTTTCCTCCAGGGAAAGCTGCTGCACACGTGGGATTTATTGAGGTTCCTGCCAGAGCTGCAGCCCTCCATTTATGCCATTTATGAAGGGGAGTTTTTGGAGTACCTGTTGCAGCAGTATGCTCAGGATGGCAGCTGCCAGCCTGGGACATGAGCAGGTGAGGGATAAGGAAGGCACACTCCTGCAGTGCTTCAAAGGCAGTTTGATTTTTATTGATTATGAACCTGCTGCCTTGAACTTTTATGAGCCCATTAGAAGCACAGGGTGAGTTCAGGCTTTGAAGGCAAGTCATCTGTTAAAACTGCCCATGAGGCTAAGGCATGGTAAATAATCCAGCAGCAAAGCATATTATTAATTTGCTGTTCCTGGTGCTCTTTTTTTAAGCATTTCTTAAATGTAAACATTTTGTCTCCTGGGAGTTTTATCTCAGCTGAAGTGCAGTTCTTTGCTATTTTATGATTTAGGCATATCAACAGTGATGAATTTTAATAGACCAAATAAAAATATGTTTTATGGGTGCAGCTAATACTTTCAGGAAAAGAAAGATTTTATAGGGTGCTGTGATAAATAATGCAGACCGATATTTAAGTTAATAAACCCCRGATACTGAGAGGGATGGAAATACCTTTAAAGGGTGGATTTAAGAACTAATAAATATGTTCACAGGGAACATGAGGTGGCCTCAGCTGGGGCTTCCTTACCCCTGCCCATGGCCCCAGGCTGCCATTTAGGTAAAGCCATGAAGCTCCAGGCCCAGTTTGAATGTGATCCCAGGGTTGCAAATGGATTGAGACCCAAAGATTCATGGGTTTCTGGGCTGGAGAGAAAGAAGGATTATGAAGCCCATAAGGTTGTGGCACTGTCAAACCCCTTCCCTGGCACTGCTGGCTGATTTCCTGCGTTGCTCCCAAAGTGGCTCCTGGGCAGATTCCTGGTGCTGGGCTGGGGGTTGGCTGCTGGATAAGGCCCTTTGTGTTTGGGGTGCTCAGGATGTGGTGGCTGAGGGATCCTGACGAGCCCTGGCGCAGTTCAAGTGGAGAGGAAGTTGGCAAGAATGAGCAACGTCTGGAGAACTTTGATCACCAAAGAAAAACAGCTTAGTTTATACCCAGCTTTTAAAGTTTCTTGAACCAAGAATGTTTTCAGTGGATATGGGAGATCCTGAGTCCTCTAACTACAGTTCTGTTTCTCTACTCTGTATTTTACAGACTGTTCTGTAGCCTTAAGTTGTGTTTTATGGGGGACAAGCTTCTGGATCCTGGAGGAAAGAAGCACATCCTCTAGTTTGGAAAGGTTTCTGGGAGGGAGGGAGGGATTAAGGGAATGAGCTGTTCCTTCCTGGCCACAGGCAACAGAGCAAGAAACTGTGGGTTTAATTTCCAATAGGAAACTCCAGTGCCTGTCTCTGATGGAATCAAAGCATGGGTCTGAGGGTGTGGTATCTCTGAGGTTTTTATAAATAGGTTGGACCAGCATCTGTCATATTATTTGGGTCAAATTGATCATGGCTTGGGGTCATGGGAGGGAGCACGTTGAGACTCCTTGGAGCTGGGCGTCACCGAGGGAATGAGCACCATCCCCTTTCCTTGGGTGTCTTGTCCTCACTTCCAACCAGGGCAGCTCTTGCCAGCTCCTTGCTCTCCTCCATGGATAAAAATTTGGCATGTTCCAGCCATTTTGGGTATTTTATTTCATCTGTTCTTACCCCTCATCAGAAACCCTTTTATTAGCAACCACAGGTCCTACGATAGGACATTTCCCTATGATTATGGCTTCAATAGCATAAATCCCCTGGCTTCTAAATGCATTTTTTTTTAATTTTAAAGTGCACAATGAGTTTTTCAAACACTTGAACCAAATCATGGGAATTTGTGGGAATGGAGTTCATGGAGAACTCGAGCTCCACAACTCCCAGACAGGAGGGTGCAGCCAAATGGGGGTCAGGATCTGCTCCCAGGGAACAAGGGACAAGATGAGAGGAAAGAGCCTCAAACTGTGYCAGGCAACGGTCAGGTTGCATATCGGGAGGAAATTTTTCATGGAATGGGTGGTCAAGCTTTGGAAGGGGTTGTCCAGGGAGATGTTGGAGTCCCCATCCCTGGAGGTGTCCAAGGAAAGCCTGGATGTGCTCTGGGCTGGTGGCAAGGTGGGGAATCAGGCACAGCTTGGACTTGATGACCTGGAGGGCTTTTCCAACCTTAATGATTTTATGATTCTATGACTCCCTTGCCCTAGGCAAGCCCGAGCCCTAAGGATCTTTGTAAAAACAGAAGAGGTGGTGAAGTTCAGAGCCCCAGCCTGGGGGCCCCATCTAAGCTGAGGGAATTAGCAAATACCTGGATGCTCAGGTGAGCTTTGTAGATCTGAGCACCCTCAACTTAGTGTAAAACTGTTCTCTTAAGGGGAAATGTAGCTAGAAGAAAGTTGTCATCCCTTTGGTTTGGGGAAGGCAGAGCAGGGGTGGTTTGGGGAAGGCAGAACAGGAACCATTTGGGGAAGGCAGAGCAGGGATGGGTTGGGGAAGGCAGAAGAGGAATGTCTACGTGCACTGCTGCCTGTGCAGGAGCCCTGTGACTGCAGCAGCTCTGGGCTGATGGGGGAAGCATGTGGGGCTGGCCAGTTGCACCCTACAGCTCACCCATGATGTGTTGGGTTGGTTGTGTTGATGAGGGAGATGATAAAATATGGGTTCTCCCCTGGGTTCCTCTGGCTGAGGGCGCTTCAGTCATGAAGTCACATGTGAGCATCTGTGGGCAAAATGAATAGGAGAAACTTCCTCTAAAGCTGGCAGCACCCAGCCCTCAGCAGAGAGGCTGGGCTCTCTAAAATTCATCCTAGAAAACTCATTTTTAAGTCTGCATGTATTCTTTTAAGGGGAAAAMAACTAAAAAGGAAAGGGAGTGGGGGAAAGCCAGAAACTAAAGTGTGTGTCTTGGAGCTTGAGTCTGTGGAAAAATAAAGGGAAAGGGAGAAGGAAATAAATTCCTCTGAAGAGGTACAGATGGAAGCATTGACAGAAGTGTGCTTTGGTTTCAGCAGGGCTGTAATTTGAGCAAAGAACAGAGCTGGGAAAGTTGGACTAACCCTGAAGTTTGGAAGAGCAGCACCTTCCTGTGACTGCTTATTGTCAAAGTGGACCCAAAACAAGCTGACTTTCCTCAGCTGACTTCCCTCCCAAACAGTGCTGGAATTGAGTTGTTCTGGCCATGGATAATTTCTCTTTTTTTGGCTATTTGTATCATACTTAAATTTCCTTTCTTCCCCTGGAGAGGGAGGCAGTGAAAGGCAGTGAAATACAATACAGCTCTTAGCTGAACTGATGATCCCAATATGGACTGTAATGATTCAAGCACTAGCAATTAATTTTATACAATTAACCCATTTAGTTAATTATTCAGAGCAAAATTAGAACATGACTTTGCTGTCTGTTCACTGACACAATTTCCCAGTTACCAGCCAGAGCTTTGTACGTGCTCAGATGTGAAATCTCAGCCTTGGCCACCGGGCAGATTGGAGCTGGTGCAGGCTGAGTGCCTGAGTCAGCAGCCCTTTGGGGGCTCTGTGCCAAATACAGACAGGATTGGCTGCAGTGGGTTTGATCTCCAGGTGGAGCTGTGTGCCCAGGGAGGGTGGGAGCTGCTGGTGCTCTCTCTGCCCAGCGTGATCCATCCTGGATTGCACACACAGCTCTGCCCTTCTTGGTGTCATGGCCTGGATTCAGCTCTCAGCTGGTGCTTCCTGCTGACACAGGTGTCCTCACATCCAAAGATMCTGCTGGATAGCTCAGGAGGGAAGGGGTAGGTGTAAGCCATGCAAGAAGAGCTTTAGTCCTGGCTTTCTGCCGGTGGCGCTGCAGTTGATCCCCTCACTGCCAGGAATCAGCCTTTAACAGGGGAAAACCACCCTCCTTTTGTGTCAGTGTGCAGGAGCCTCTGCTCAACAGCCCCCACTGTCCTCAGCAGCATTTCCTACCACAAACATGAAACTTGGCAGTGGGTCCCAAAGGAACTGAAAGAAAGAACTCTGTCACTTCTCACTGGAGACTTGCTTTCATCTCCTGGGGGGCCTCTTCTAAAGCAGACAGTGGCTAAAACAAAAAACAAGCTCTGGTGTCTCCTTGGTGCTCTGTTAAATCCATTGCACTGAAGAAACTCAATTTTACAATGAAGTGATCCCTCACATCCCCTCAAGCAGTGGCTGCAGGAGGAGAGCCTGGCTGAGCTGGAGCTGCTCATCCACTTGCACATCTAACTGTCCATGAGATCAGAAACTCAGCCATTCTCTCCTATGCAAACCGTGAGCCCTTTGGAAAATACATTATTTTCAGATACAGAGTAGGAAATAATAAAACTTCTCCCACCCCAAGTTGCTCCTGCTCTTTTTCATTTTGAAGGGAATTCTCAGTTGTGGGGCCTCAGAGCTCCATGCTGGGCTTTAGTTCTCTGAAATGAACCATTTACAGCTGGATTCAAAATAGGATTCTTTGATTATTGAGATAATGAGGAGAATGCTGAACCCTTATCACTGTTGACTGGAGCAGGAATTTAGAGGAAATTATTCAACCAGCCTTGCTCTTGAAAAGGATCTGCTCCTCCAGCAGTTTTTTGATCAGAGGAAGGCAGTGCTGTGTCCTGTGTGGCCCAGCTTCTATATTTAGGTGATTTTAACAGATGTGCTAACTGCAGAATTGAGTAAATTTTATGCTTCCTAGAGATGTTAGTCTGGAGTCATTAAGATGGTCAATATTGCTGGAAATCAACCACAGCTTGTGCATGCTGGTGTAGAAAAGGGGAATTTGGTCTTTGCCTCAGAAATCTTGAGGATGATTAATCCACCACTGGTAACCAGCATGTGGCACAAATGGAATTAAGCCTGGATTTTGAACAAGTTATTCAGTGATGCTGGAATGCCAACATCTGCACATCAGCACATCTATTGCTGCTTTGAGAGGGGCAAGACTTCACAGGTTTGGGCTGAGATCACGGTTGGAGAGAATGAATTTAGTCTAAATTTAGCCATCAGAAAGTCTTGTCCAAACGGGGCTGGTACCACACATCACGAACATCTGTCAGTGTGTGGGGTGACTCACCTGGGAGCACATCCATGCCTTACCCACAGCCCAGGGATGGAGCCTGGCTGGCAAAACTTTGGCCCTGATAAGGTCTGGGGAGCTGACTCACATCGCAGTGTTTGCTGAGTACATTTCTTCCACGTGTGCTGAGTGCACGTTCTTCTCCAGGTGCCACTGCTACTGCCAGGGAGTTGATCTGAGGTCTCTGCAAAGCCTCTCTCAGGCAGTGGTTACAGAGCTGCACTTCTGTTGATTTAAGGAAGCCTGGAATAACTAAACTTGGCTCACTGGAACAACAACATCTGTTGTGACCAGGGCCTGAACTTCTTCTCTTTCTCCCTGCAGAAATCCCTCTCCCTGTGCTCCTCCATGTGAGCAGCTCAGTGCTTTTAATTCCAGACTGATGGAAACCCTGTGCTTTTTGCCTGTCTGGCCAGGGGACATGCAGGGAAGCAGCTGCTTGGGATGATTCTGTTTGAAACTGCGGGAAGAAAGGAGAAAGGGACAGTAAGAAAAGTACATGTTGAATATCCAGGGAGATGCTGGGAATGCATTGCCCATGTATCTGGGAAACAGAGACACAGACTTCTCTCATTTCACATGCAGGCTGGATTTGAGTCAGGCTCAGCATCTGATCCTCAGCCCTTCCTCTTCTGTGGGCTCAGGGTGACTCTGTGGTGGGTTAAACAAACTCTTTTCTCCCTACCACTTAAGCTGCTTTTTAATTAACTTTCTCAGCAGGAAACACTGCTGGAGGCACACAGCTAGCACAAGGTGCTTTGTGTTTAATGGTTTCTAGTGCAGACACACAAACTCATTATTAATTATTAATCATGAATTAATCGCTAATTAATGATTTCCTGCTGATCTGACCCCTCCTCAGGCCAGCTGTGGCCAGTCCCTCCACCATCTCAGTCCCATTCTATGGCTCTGCATTCCCAGCATGTGGATCACACCTTTTGTAGCTCCCTGGATGTGTGTTGTAGGTGGAGTCTGCAATCAGAGGCTAGAAAAAAAATGGAATGAGTTTTTATGGGGATAAATAAGAAGTTTCAGGTACTTTGGGAGGGGCTGTGGGAGTGAAGGAGGGTCCTTTAGCAATCTGACAGGGATGCAGGGACTGTCTCCTGTGACTCTGCAAAGCACGTATTCCCTTGGTAGCTGGGAAGCAAAGCCATGGAATTACCATCAAGTCAGTAAATCTGAACTTCGTAAGGTTGGTACAGCTTGGGTTTCTATAGTTATTGTACTTTCTATAGTTACTGTACTTTTTATAGGGTTTGGACAGGTTTTCCTGTGTTTGCAGACCCCAAAGCTGCTGCACACATACAAGAAAAACAGTTTGTTTCTATAGCCCTGCTGCTCTAGATCACATTGAGGCAGCCTCAACAATTTGAAGCTTCTTGGGTTTTTTCTTTTCCTTTGTGCGCTTTTTAAAGTCAGGTTGAGTGGGTTGGATTCCTCTGTCCTGGTAGCTACAGAAAATAAAAGTGAAATCTATTTCTAGACCTACCCAAATCCGCTCCTCTTGCACCAGCTTGTTTTGGTCCATAATTATATTTAAGTACTTGCTTTAAAATTAACCCAAAGCCACAAATAAAGCAGACTCCATAACTTCTGCCTTCAGCTGGGGGGGCATAGAATCCTCCAAGTAAAACAGAAACTTAAAGTATAACAGTTTGAAACACTAAAGTGCATTTCCAGCTCCCAAATTTCCTCTTCTGGGAATGTTATTWAGGTCCTTAATTTGATGAGCATTGAAAAATAGTTTCCTCCTTCTGTGTGCTGCTTATTTAATGAACTTTTGTGTTTCTTTTGTCTGAACTCTTCTGTGTAAAGTTAGAGATGTCAGGGAAATACAAAATGGCAAGTGGTGCTTAACCTCAGAGTTTTCTAGGAGAGGAAGTTGATTTATTTGTCTGAAGTTATTATTAGGCTAGCTGGAAATATTTAAGAAGAAATTGCAGATTTTTTTTAAAAAATCCTCTTCTAATTACATGAAATAATTGGAAAATTTCTCATGTTCCTTGTGCCTGTTTCAGCATCTGTCTTGCTCCTCTGTCCCCCACCATTTTTCCCCTTGGTTCAATTGGCAAAATCACTCTCAGGAAACAAAACATGTCAGCACTATGGCAGAAAAAGGTGGTTTCATTAAGAAAAACCCCAAACTTCTGTTTTGCAGCAAGACAATCCTAAAACTGTTACATGCAATGGAAAATTTCTAGAGGGAGCTGACCTGTAATTCTCCTTCCATCTGTATTTCTGTTATCACTTTCAAGTTGAATGAGACCTTAAATAATTTGTACATAATTTTATAATTACTTGTTTCCAGAGCTCTCTAAAATCCCAGGAAGAGAAAAGTAGAGATACAGCACTGACCAGGCTGCAAAACTGGGTTTTGATGTTGGCTTTTGGCATGGTTTAGCTGTACTGGATTGAAGTTGTGGGTGTAAAATGTAAAATCATCTATCAGTACAAATATTTTTTGACTTGGGTTACATCAATTCTTGGTSAGATTTGCATCCATCCAGCTTGTTAAATAAATACAGGTGAGAAGCTTAACCCTGCCCTGAGTTACAGAAGGGAAGGTGACAGGTAAATAAAGTTCACATAGTTACAGTTCACATTGGTTTGCTGCTTTCCCATGACAGATTTGAGGTAACATTAAAGAACATTTTAGCACCTGCTGGCACCTAGGGTTGTTCCACTGTGCTTTTTATTCAGATACAGGATGAACAGTGAAGCAAACCTCTCTGTTTCACTTTTCTGAGGGCAGGCAAATCTTAATGCTCCATAAACTTCAGTGCCTGTGAGTCAGACAGTCAGATACAACAGGAATGTTACACACAACTTGCTAATCGATTGTTTCATTAAGAAAAAGTTAATCTTTTGTTTATTTCCTTGGGGTTTTCTTTGGATTTCCTGGGGCTTTTGCATGTTTTCCTTAGTGTCAGAGTTCTGGGTTATGTTTTAAAAAATTTGTATCTTCTGAGAGGATTTGAGAACACATCCTGGTTTCTCTTCTTTCTATCAGAAATACAACTTGGGCTATTCCCGGCTGCTTTTTGGGTTCTGCAGAGCTGTTCAACACAGATTTCCTATCACAGGGCATGCAGCTCCCTCCTTTCTGATTTTGGTTTTCATTCAGCACAAGGCAGTTGTGCAAACAAACCCTTTTATGTGGATCTTCAGAAGGGGCATGTTCACTTTCAGATTTGGAAGAAAAGCTAGAAAAGTTTTGAAGACTGCAGCTGAAAAAAGAAGGGAAGCATCAAGGATGATCTCAACTAAAGAAATCCATAATGGAGAAAGGAGACATGATGTTGAGCTCCCCACACCCAAAAGTATTCAGGAAAATACGTCATTTCTGAGGGACTCATGGCTAAAGCAGCCAGGGTTTTGGTATAAACCTGCCTGGTTACCTGCCCTTGGGAGAGGGAGCCACTGGAAATCCCAGTGACCACAGCAGGTTTGGGGAAAGCTGTCTTGGTGATGACTGAGAGGCTGGGAACCATCCTGCCTTCCAGTCTGACCAGCTGGGTGTCCAGTTCTCAGAAGAGAGACAGAACTGGACAGGTTGGAGTGCCCAGTTCTTGGATGAGAGCCAGAACAGGGCCAGTCAGGGTGTCCAGCTGCCAGAAGAGAGCTTGTGGTGGTGCCTGAAAATAATTGTGCGGTCTTGTTCCCATCTATGGGTTTCCAAAACCAGGGATCAGTGAGCCCCTGGAATTTTGGTGCAGGAGCTTTGTATGGATTTGGAAGGTGTGTGACCACTCAGTATCCATGTAGGTGTGTATGTCCCATGAGCCTTTTCCATGCTTTCCCCACCCAAACGACCTTGTGGATTTGAGGCTTTTCCAGGCTGAGCCAGGAAAGACCACTCAGGGCTGGAATCTTTTGATCTTTTTCCGTTTGCATTTTCAGCATCCCAGAAGCCACTGGCTACACTTGGAGTGACTGTATAAATCCAGGGCAGGTTGGACAATGCAGGGTTGAGGAGGTGTCATTGGGACAGCTGGACAGTCTTGTCTGGACTAACAGCTGGGTGTCTCAGACACACTGGAGGTTTTCCCTCAGCACACACAGCTCATGGAATACAGGAATCAAATCACATAATTAGACAGATCTGCAGGGTTCTGTTGCTCTGCAACAATGAAGTTGGGTCATTCTCCTGATATTTATGGTCTCTCTTCCAGCACAATGGGAGATGTTGTTGGTATCTGCAGCTGGAGGATGGAAGTTGCAGGGGAAATCTCAAGGGTGAGTGTAGTCCCTGCACCTGATCACTGTACCCCCAAAACAACACTGTGGAAGGGAATTTAGGACTTCAGCTGCTCAGTCTCATTGAGAAAAATTATTGACCATTAAATCCACTCAGAGCAGTCTGGGTCTGCAAATATTTTTACTGTAAATATTGGGTTTTTTCCATATGTTCCCATGCTTTCATGTTTGACCTTTACAATGAAGGACTGGATTGAAAAGATTCTTTTAAAATAATTAATTACTAATAGTCAACTAGACCTATGTGCAGAAAAATCTTAGCTCTACAAATAATTGCAATGAAATATTAATTGGTAGCTGCTGGTTGTAGAAGCACCAAAAAAAGAAGGTTTTTCTCTTCTCTGAGAGGGTAAAAATGAGTTGAAATAGGTTTGACCTGTAAGAGCTCCTGCTTGAGGAGCTGAGGCTGTTTCAGATGTACAGTGATAAAAGCAGAACCCAGATTGCTGGCGGGTTTGGAAAGTAAAAGTCATGAAAGGGTGACTTTCCTCTTCCCATGCTTCCAGTCCTGAAAGGAAGGTGAATGTGTGCTCCAAGAGGTTGAAAAACCTGTGCTGTTCTTGTTTGGAGGACTGGCAGTGCACTGGTCCCCTTCCAGAGTTGGAAATTTCTTTCCATATTGTGCTTCACAAATATGAAAATACTTGTTTGCTTTGGTTGGTTCATATTCTCTAACTTTGCCTTCAAGCTCCCTATTTCAAACTGTTTCAAACTGAAGAGGGGACTCAAAGATCATTCATTTGTGTAATAACTTCCTTCCCCAGCCACTGTAGTGTCAGAAATGGGGAGCTGTTGATGGTTGAAATCCAAATTTGGCTGTTAATTTTTGAGCTAAACTCTTCATTAATGTGTTTAATGAGTTGTCAGCTGCTGATGTGTGTGAGTGCGCTCCATGCTCAGATTGGAGGTTAAAGTCCTACTTGTTAGAGATCAGAGCCGAAAAACTTCTAAAAACCCACAACAATTCCACATATCCAGACTTTTTARTTTGAGTTGGAAAGGATCTAAAAATGCATCCAGTGCCACCCCCTGCCATGGGCAGGGACACCTTCCACCAGCCCAGGCTGCTCCAAGCCCCATCCAACCTGGCCTTGGACACTTCCAGGGATCCAGGAGCAGCCACAGCTTCTCTGGGTACCCTGTGCCAGGGCCTCCCCACCCTCACAGGGAACAATTCCTTCCCAATATCCCAACTACCCCTGCCCTCAGGCAGTGGGAAGCCATTCCCTGTGTCCTGTCACTGAAGTCTCCCTGGAGTCTTCTTGACTGACCAGTTCTCCCGCCTGGCTCCAGAGCAGAGGGGCTCCAGCCCTCAGATCATATAATGATTTTGAAAAGTTCTCAATCTAGTTTTTAATCTGAATGTTACCAGGAGGGCAGCAGCCCAAACACCACAGCACAGCATAATTTCTGTTTCAGATTTCAGCCTCAGTGACGGTTTCTAAAGGCGTTTCTTATAAAGGGACCTTCTTATTGGAAAAGACTTGCATGAACTGTGACAGTTCCCAACAATTATCCTCCACTTGCAGGCAGTGGTTTTCCCCTTCTCCTTGGCAACACGTCAGCCAAGGTATATCCATGTCCTCACCATGGGATTTACAGCAAACTTCCAGGAGTTTGGGATTAAACTCAAGGATTGTGACATCAATATCTTACATGAGGTTTTGTGGTGACAGTCATGCACAGGAACTTTTCTCCTGTGAAAAGTGTTTGCAAATTAGGGAGAAAAGGATGAAACTTCATGTTCCCAGTGAGGAGTGTTCTTGTGCTGCCTGTACAAGAGGATGAGCAATTTGGAGATTCCCGTTCCCAGCAAGAGAGGCTTGCTAACTTCTGCTGAGCCAGTGCCAAAGGCTTCGTGCTGATTGATGCACAAAAAGCACCACTTCAGCTGCATCAGCCTTCGGGGGATGATTCTCCCAAGCATGGAAAATTTCCAGGGTGCATCCAGGGTCTCAGCACAGCAGCTCCTGCTGTGGCCAGCTGGGCCGTAGGGTGACTGCCTGGGAGACAAACTCAGCCATGCCAGAGGTGTCCAGCAGGCTTGTCCYTGGCACATGCTTTACCTTGGTCATCTCTCAAACACAAGGTAAAGGAGATTTTTCTGGGAAGTCTCACYCATCAAATAACCTTTGTAACGTGTCTTAGTGTTCACTTTTCCAGGAAATAGATGATTATTTCCACTTTAAGGGTCCTGTAGGAGGTTGATCTGTAGATTTGTGTCAAAAACAGCCTCTCTGGGTGAGTCTCTCAATGCCCCATGTTAGTCTGTGGCTTTTTCCACCAGGATCCATCTAGGATGCTCTCCTGGAGGCCTCTCTGTTTGTTAAATGAGGATGCTGTGACATGGACCATATGTAAACCTGATTCACAGAGTCATGGAATCACAGAATCCCTGAGTGGGAAAGGACCCACCAGGATCATGGATCCAGCTCTTGGCCCTGCCCAGACATCCCAACAACCCCACCCTGTGCATCCCTGGGAGCATTGTCCAAACCCTCCTGGAGCTCTGGCAGCCTTGGGGCTGTGCCCATTCCCTGGGGAGCCTGGGCAGTGCCCAGCAYCCTCTGGGGAAGAACCTTYCCCTGAGATCCAGCCYRAMCCWKCCCTGGCACAGCTSCAGCCMTTCCCTGGGTCCTGKCCCTGTCACAGGGAGACCAGAGCTGTCCTTTGGAGGAGCTGCAGCCCCTGCTGAGCTCAGCCCTGTCTCCTCTCTGCAGGTTGGTTGCTGTTTGTGACAGTGCTGTTCCCTCTGTCTCACCATGGTGCCCAGCTGAGCCTGACAGCCCCCACAYTCCTGACCCCTCTCCCCACACAGCAGATTCAAGGGTGAATGAAAACAGCTGGTTTCTCTCCTCATTGGGAGTCAGGAAGGCCTGGAACACCCAGACAGCCCRGGAAGTGCCCCTGTGGGTGTGCTGACACAGAGCAGTGCTTGGCACAGCAGTGATCACGTACTGGCAGTGTGTGAAAGGTTCAGGTATCTTGCATCAGCCCCTTGGCTGGCTAAAAAACCCTCTCCAGGAAATTCAGGGGTTCCCCTTTTTCCTAGTCACTGCTGTCACGCAGCCAGTCTGTTCAGGAACTCTGTTTATTTCCCAGAATAACAAAAACACTACCTTTAACTCCCATTTGAAGAGGGCAGGGATGATGAATGGAGCTTCCGCTCTTCTAAAATCCCATTAAAATCTGCATCAGCTGGGTGATTTTGGGAAGCCTTCCCTTGCCTGTCCCAYGATCCCAGACACAGGAAATGGGCAGGTATTTGCTGTGCTTCCCATAATCTGCTGGATGAAGAGAATATTGTAACTCTGTGCAGTRGCAAACCGTGGTATACAACACAGTGGGACAGCTGTGGGACTTTAAACCCTGTTGGTCATCCAGCAATTCCCTTTCAGAAGGGCTGGTTGGCTCCTTTATGTYCAGATTCACAGTGGGAGATATTTAAAAATATATTCACAGTGGGGGATATTTAAAAACTGGCCCTAACTTGTATTAAGAAACAGGGAAGATTTTCCTTATAAAACCAGCCTATTCTGATTCTTTCTATATAAAGCATTAGAAAAATTGAAGTGACACAGCCTTGGTCAAACATTAATGGTATTTGTCAAGCACCAGCAAACAGGTACAAAAATTGCTCACAAGGTCCAAATCACTTGCATTTGCCTACACTGACTGCTCTGGTTAAGGACATGGTTTCTTGCACTTTTACTGGTGTGTAGAACTCGCTGTGCAAGTTCAACACTTGATGATATGAATAACTTGATTGAAATGTAGATATTAGGGAAGGAGAGCCTTTAATGCCTCTAGGAACAACCTTATCCACTGACCTTACTGAGTCATATGAAAGGAGAGATTTGGGGTTTATGAAACCCTTCCATGTATCTTATCAAAGTCTCAGAAAAGCCAAATAAGTGCAATYGCTGGGCTCAGAACAGCAAGTTCATCAACAAGGAAACACTTCCAGCACTTTATAGAAAAAATCTGAGAGGAAAGGCAGAGTGAGGGGTGTGATACAAACCAGGTCAGTGACTAGCTTGTTCTCCTGAGTAACTTGAGCTTGAGAACAACCCCATGTGGGCTTGATATGAGGGCTCGTGAGCCGTGGTGGGGCTGGAGTCAAGTTTCATCAAGTTCTTCTGGTCTGTCCTGAGGCTACAGCCTCAGTCAAGGGAGCTTGTCCTTGCAAAGAAAAAGGATGCAAGAGTTTCTGGGGCCCCGTGATACTTGTGGTTGTAGTGTGGGCAGCTCCCACAGAATGTGTCTGCAGCGAGTGAAGGAGCTCAGTGAGCACAAACACTTTCCAACACGTGCTGGAGCCAACCTCATGTCTCACACCCCCATGTCACTCTTTGGGACAGATTTCTTCAGAAATGCCTCTGCTGTTGTCTGCCAAGGTGGATCACATGAACTTCCCACATGGGCATTGCTGCAGGAGTCCAGTGATAGCAATTCCTCCCATCTCGTGCTGCTGTCAGCAATCTACATATGGGTGCCAGAGTTTAGCATGGGTGTGCAGAAAATCCAGATTCCTCAAGCATTTAATCAAAATATTTACTTTTCTCTCAGTGGATTTAGCTATTGCAARACCAATGCCTGTCAGAAAATCAGGAGGGCTAAAGGAGCAGAGCACCCTGGAAGTTATCATTGGACTGGTGAGACCAGGTAATGTCCCTGCCAAGGGACCTTTGGAAATGGTCCACATGGGGCTGCTCCTTCTGCTCTTAGAGACTGGAGGAATTTTTTGGATTGCAATTTCAGCCCTTCTTTTTCTCCATGGGCTTTAGGGGTTTCCCAGATCCTGTTCATGTACAAAACTAGTTACAGCAATGGAAACGTGGGTCACTGTTTGGATCAGAGCTGAAAAGCAGGATCTGACCTTTATACAGCTATTTTTTCCCCTCAATTACACAGAAAATGGATGCACAATTAACAGACCACTAATAACTGTGTGACCAGCACAGGGTATTGCASCACAGGTTAACACATCCAACCAGTGACTACGTTTGGTCATGGGAAGGGGCTGTAAATCCATGAAAACTGGTGTTTCATTCGTGGAAGCTGAAAGGATGGACAGTGCGTAACTCCTCGTAAGTCACCGGTTGTGTAAGTGTGAGGAAGCTGCTGGCGTGGTCAGCCCGAGGATCTGCTCCTGGATCGTATATCCTGCAGGGAAATGTCTTTGCACAAGTGCAGGAAGTCAGCTGTCAAAGATTGGTGTCACACTGAGAGGGATGAGTGATGGGTGCATGGGGCACCTGTCCATGCCATGGGGTCACAGGGTCGCTCGGCCTGGAGGTGACCTCAGGAGGTCCCTGTCCAACACCCCCAAAGCAGGTCAGCTCTGGGTCAGACCAGGTCACTCAGGGCTGGCAGCAGCTGGGTCTTGAGAGCCTCCATGGATGGAGCCAGCCCTGGGAGCACATGGCACCTTCCTCCTGCCTGGGATGAGCAGTGAGGGTCAGCCCTCATATCCAAATGGCCACTGTAATGCCTGATCCTAATCAATTCCTTAGCTGATAATCCTGCTCAACACCTCAAACCCATCTGAGGTCTGGGCCTCAAGTGCACTGTTGTTACTCRTCTCTTGGAGTGAATAGATTCCAACAAAACTAAAACTGCACTAAAATGTTCTGTGTTTGAACAGCAATAGCAAGAAACCCCCCCGAGATAATCCCAGCCAGGCCCCAGTGAGCTCACAGCTGGTTGGGAGTTGAGGTGAGAAGAGTGCCAGGATCTGCTGTGTKGATGTGGCTTCCCTCTCTGTGCCATGCAGTAGGAACTATAGGAACTTTTCCTTCTTGAGACTATGCTTCTTCTCCCTCCTGCATTTCTTTTCAAGACTCTGCACAGTTTGTTTAAAGGAGGCTGCACATTCAGAGGCTGCAYTGTATCATTCCCATTGTCCTTGCTAAAGCCTTAAAAGAAAATCGCTTGAATTAAATATTTTTCCCCTTGCCCCAGGCAGGATGTAAAAGAAAACAGATTCCTTAAAGGATGGATGGCCAAAGTACTTTTATTTACTTTTTTTATGGCTGGTTTAATTGTCGTCAGTGACTGGTCAAGAGATTAAATGAAATCCACCTGTTTTCAATGCTGCTTGTGGAATTACTATGTATGAAGAATGTTTTCATGCAGATTATAAACAAAATGAGGGTGATTTACACCAGCTACTGTAACAGGAAGCATTACAGAGTGAAATGACTTGCAACATAACACGCAATCGCTGAAGGCAACAAAGTTAAAGTAAAATTCTTTCTTGTCATTGCAACTTTTTATAGTGYTGTCATTGCTTAAGAAAATTGTGAAATCGTGGGAGAAGTTTCAGGTCTGTTTGAATCCTTTGAATGTGAGGGGAAATTTAGGTTCAATATGTGGAAGGAATTGTTCCCTGTTGGGGTGGGCAGGCCCTGGCACAGGGTGCCCAGAGAAGCTGTGGCTGCCCCTGGATCCCTGGAAGTGTCCCAGGCCAGGTTGGATGGAGCTTGGAGCAGTCTGGGCTGGTGGAAGGTGTCCCTGCCTATAGCAGGGGGTATAACTGCATGAGTGTTTTTTTTAAGTCCCTCCCAACCCAAATCATTCTGGGACTCCATGATATGATTTACTTTCACCACCCTCCTTTATCTTTTTGCAGGGAACAGACCCCAGGAATGACATTTGTCTTGTCCATCCCCTGAGCYCTTCCCTCATCTCCATGATCTGTCAGAGATGATGGACAGGTCTTGCAGGAMCACCAGCTAGCACTCTGGGCACCAGTGGATGCCACCCATCAGATTCCATGGACTTTAAGGGAAGAGGTTTCATGAGAGACCCTGAGTCAATTCCCTTCCAGCACTGGTGGATCCTCTCCCCCTTGAGCCCCATCTCTAAACTCTGAAACCTGGAGACCTTCCTGGTGAAGAGTGATGCAAAGTAGATGGAGTCCCTCATTCCCACCTGCATCAACAGTCTCTAAATCCTCTGCCCCACTCAGACACGTTTTCCTTGTCCAGCTGTATTGCCCAGGTAGGTTTAGAAACTTCTTGCTGCCCTCGACCCCGTCCCCTGAGCTRTGAGCTTCCTGATGGCATCCCTGCATGCCTGGGCCATGTGTCCCAGTCCCTTCTTTTGCAGACTGTCCCAGCTCCCAGCTCTGTGTGCTCCTTCCTCAGTCTGGACCTCAGGGTAAACCAGGCTGCCATGAACTTCCACATCCCCAGACCWGACTTCCTATTTTTGTGAGAACTCGCTTTCAGTTTTAAACAGAGAAAATGTCTCAAGGCAGAGATTTCCTTCTCTGTTTAGACCTAAAAGCACATTGTGACACTTGAATTTCTGCTTTCTCATTGTAATGGGGGAGCACCGTGTCTTCAGCTTCTCACTCAGCTATTAACCCTGTCAAATGATTAACATGGTATTTGGGTGAATGTTCTCTTGTAACTGGTGCTACTGAATCAGAAATTGCCAGGTGAGAGTATTTAGAGCTGCCATGAATGTTTATAGAAGTGAAGAAGCYCAAGAAACTTTGCTTACACATGAAAAAAGTTTTAAAAGTGTTTATTCTAGAAGGCAGAGTTTAACTCTAATTTTATGAGCTGTTGATATTCTGCAGGCCTAGGCAGATCCSTGGACATTTTTGCTGTGACCATGGTGACATTAGCATGCCAGGTTTGAGGGGAAATTAGTAACACAGACTCATTTACTTGTATACATTATCCTCTAGTGGATTCATCCACGTTTACATATCTACTGTGTGAGCCACCGGGTAAACACCGAAACCTGAGGAGAGCACAAGATACTGGTCCATGGCTTTGCAGAGTTCCTTCTCAAAGTAAACAGGCTTATGCTGCTGCTTGGTGCCCAACAGTTTGATTTCTATTGTCTGGAAGTGAAGCCTGCCTAAGAAGGAGGTGCTCAAGCACCAAACAGATTAAAGGATTAAAGAATTTTTGGTGCTTTGTTGCTTTCCCTCTCTACAGGGAGGCACTTCCTATCAACATTTGGTTCTAGTTCCTACAGTTTTTGAGTATGGGGTACTTGGATAGACSATTCATATATTTTCAAATACTTCTAGGCATATATTTATTAGCTCCTCAGATATAGAGAATTGAATTAGTTAATTAATTAATTAAGAAGCTGTGGCTGCTCCATTCCTGGAAGTGTTCAAGGCCGGGTTGAACAAGGCTTGGAGCAACATGGTATCCCTGCCCGTGGCAGTGGGTGGAGCTAGAAGAGCCTTAARGCAATTCCATCTCAAAACCAGTCTTGGATTCTGTGATTTGAGAGAGAGCACATGAGTGCAAATATGAATTTAATTTAAGTCGTTTTTTTGTTAAGAAGTCTTGTTATGAGAGAATTTAAAGCTGCATCACTGGTACATGATCAAAGCAAGATGATGAAATCCATCAACAGCTGCTGAAATCCATCCCAGCCACCCTTATTTCCTTATTCCTGATGTTGGCATTCATGAAACCTCTTTTTAGAGAATTTCTACTCTATGACAASTCTTAAAAGCTTGTTTTTCTTTGAATTGCAACAAACCCCAAAATGTTGGAATTCCCTGCWAATTGGAAGAGCTGTTGTTGACGTGCCATGTGTGACAGGTTTTTTTCTTGGCCATGCAATAGGAATGAGTCAGTAGTGTGGACAACAACAGAGAARCAAAAGCAAGTGATGTGAAAGACCTTACTTCACTGGTGTGTGTGTGTGTGTCTGGTGGGGTGTTGGTCATTTTTCCAATTTCATGCCTTGATGGAGATGATTCAGATGAGAAATTTTCTGAAATTTCCCTTGGCAGGTTATTGCAGTTTTATAGCCTACCAGCATGAACAATAMTTTTGTGAACATGTTAAGCCCTTAAAAATACATATTTGTGAAAGTTTTTGTGTGAGCTAATGTGGGTTCTGTAATAACGGGGTGGCATCRATGGAATTTCCTTGGAATATAGTCCTGGGTCTGCTCTCATCCCAGGAGGGGCTGTTTGGGCAGAAGCAGACAAGTGTCCTTGCAGAAGGAAAGCTGCTGGTCTGGTGATGGTGACAGTGTTCACATCTCTGCCTTGGAAAAAGCTTTTAGGAGACCAGAGTGTGGCTGCAGACAAATTTTTTGGTCCTCTACATATGGCAGCAATTCTGTATGCAGGATTTTGCTTGTGCCCCCAGCCCAGGCCCGTAGTGTAAGGACGACCATACTGACTTACATTTATTTATTGTYACTACTCAGTGAATGGCCCTTCTTCCATTAATCCAACTAGTTATTACATCTGTTTATACTTTGGGCTTTGCCATTACACCAAAATGTCGTGCAGCTTTACAAGTTGTGTGGAAGATGCCAGSCTTTTGTTTTAGAATTGCATCAGATGAGCTGAATAGGCCTCAAGATGGGTCAGGAGAAGCAGTGACTACTCCAGTGCCAGTCACCTTCCAAACGCCACCTGCTCATGGCTAYGTCATGGGTGAAGCTCTGGGCTGAGCCCAGAGGTGACCTGCTTTGAGCTGCAGGTTGGACCAGGGACTTCCTGAGGTCCCTTCCTGATTGGGTTTTTCTAGAAACCAGTTTCTCCCCCCAGGTCTCTTAAAAAAAATTATAGATAATATACAATATAATCACAGAATGACACATTTCCCACTCGTTTTATTATCACAAATACTCTGAGTTGGAAGGGACCCACAAGGATCATTAAGTCCAGCTCTTCAGTGAATGGCCCTACACAGATCTACCTCAAAACCTTGGTTTTATCAGCACCATGCTCTGACCAATTGAGCTAATCTAACCTAATCTAATCTAATCTAATCTAATCTAATCTAATCTAATCTATATATCCAGGTGTCTCAGGTCCTGGCATGATGTTGTCAATGATGCTTGTCTTCCACACAGATCTTTGTCTACCTCTGCAGGCAGGGCAGCAGCCAACATTGAGATTGGGTCTCTTCAGGTGACAACCTGAGTTTTTGTCATATTTCTGCCAGGCATGCAAGGAAAAACTGATTCGGAAAATTAATTCTGTTGCCAAAGCTTTGCCCTGAAGGATTGTTCTGTCCTGAGAGCATTTCTTCATGTAGACAGTGCTCATGAAGACAAGGAACCTGGAGAACTGCACACGTGTCCTGGGAGTAAATTACCTCGTCTCTAATGGCTTCTCCTGATGATCCTGACAGGCATTTTTCTCCTCTATCATCAGTTTCAAAAATTAGCCAGTTCTTGGTATTTCCTTTAGGGATTTCAGCTCATGGAGAAGCAGTTATAGATTCTTTCATTTCAGCCTGTGGGATGAACACACAGATGCTGTGGTAATACCACTGAAATCAGGTTTTCCATCAGGAATGAGAGCAGGAATATTTGAAGAGGTTTCAGGCTTTGGATCCAGACTTGCCTCRTGGTGCTGAACGTGCTTACGCGCACCTAAGCTGTCTGCTGGACAGCCCTGCTGTCTGCTTCTGGTCAAAGAAAGATTTGGGGTTGATGAYTCACAGCAGGCAGAGAAATCAGTCGTGAAGGTGAAGCTTCTCTTAATTCAGGCAATTGCTGTATGCAATCCATTGAGCCAAAACAGGTCAGGAGCAGTGGATTACATTTACATGTGTAATTACATTATACACGTAATCCACTGCTCTCAGAAACCTTTCAGGTGGCGTTGTTAGAAGTCCTTTGTTTGGATTTAAATAGAGTTTATAACATSTCCATGCTTTCCATGGTATATAATGTTACTGCTCTCCTCATTTAGAGTATTTCAGGTGGGATGGTAATGGGTACAAGTACAGCAGATAAATCCCATTTTGCCAGGCAGCTATGATCAGTTAGGGTCTCTAAAGACTGTATTTTTCTCCTACAGAAGGAAAAAGCCTTGCAGGGAGTCTGAGCCAGGTCTGGGTGGGCTGCACTATCACCACGTCACCACGAGCAGAGCAGCACATGGAAAACACATCTGTCTGCATCCCTGCCTGTCCCAGGAACTCACACTTGCTTCACCAGCCAACACCAGGCCATGTCAGAGTCCAGGAATTAAAAAAAAAAAAAAAAAAGCAACGAAATGGTGCTGTTCCAAAGTGCTGGAAGCACAAGAGGGGTGTTACGCCATTCCTCTGGATGCTGGACAAAGAGGGATAGGGCTGTGAGAAGCTTTCCAAGCACTGTGATACAGCTCCTGGCTCTCTGAGCCTTTCACAAGGTCTTCCTAACCTTGATCTTGCAGTGTTTTGGCTGCAAACTGGAGCGATTTCACTTTATTGGGACTCTCAGTACTTCTGGCTTGTAGTGAGATGATTATGTCTTCTTCTTTATTCTCCCTATAAAATACTTCACTCTGGGTACTTTCTTCCTGCATGAGTGACAGCATGAGAGGACATAAGCAGTTTCTGCCTTCATAATTTTTATCACTTTTTTGTTACTTGATACATTCAAATCTCTCTGAAAGCCAGGAAAGTTACAGTTCCACGTTATGTAGAATCACAGAATCACGGAATATCCTGAGTTGGAAGGGAAGCAAAAGGCTCATAGAAGTCCACCTTTGATGTAATTCAACATAATGTAAGGAGGAACCATGAAATTTCAATAGTATTCTGTGACTACCAAGTGCTCCAGTCCATATTTCTCCCTCCTCTGCTTTAGTGTAAGTCACAGATGATTTAGGCCATAGGAAGCTTTACAATTTCAGACAATTTTGGAAAACTTTCCAAAACTTGAAAGGTTTCACACATCCAAGTTGGTCTGAATCATCTTCTGTAGGTGCACAACTCTGTCCACTGACTACACTGTGGAGAAAAGGCTCTTTTTTTGTCTTCTGAGTCACAGCGCGGTTGTATTTGCAAAGCARCCGGAGAAGAATCAGACAGAAGGTGGGCCGTGGATTTGCATCCTTCCTCAGGGGGAAAAAATTCCTGGGATTTGCCAAAAGGAGCTGTGCTGGCCCTGACAGACAAATCTCTTTGGGAGAGCCAGAACCAAGGGCTGTTCCATAAAAGGGAAAGGAAAAGGAAATAAAGAGCAGGGAAGTGCTGGAAAGCAGAGGCGCTGAAGGGAGGGTGGAAAGCTCCCTGGTGGCACTGCAGATGTGCTGGGTGAGCCAGCCCAAGGGGCTGTCCTTGGGGGCAGCTGGAGCTCTGTGGGGGCAGCTGAAGCTCCTGGGGGACAGTTGAATATCCATATCATATTTGCCAGCCCTTTCTGCCCCCWTCCCTGATGGCCTTGCCCAGCTGGGAGTGTGCACATGGTGCGGTGTCCACTGCTGACTGTTCCAGCTCCGTGACTGTTTGCCCACTCTCAAATGCCTCAGCTGTTTATCCCTTCCCAGAGCCTTCCCCTTCCTCCATTGCTCTCCTTCCTTTGCTCTCAGCATCTCCTTTTTTCTYGTCTTCCTATGCTTTCTCTTCATCACTCCTGTTCCTCTTCCTCCTTTGCTCCATCTCGACTCTGTCTCCTTATGATACTTTTCTTCCTAAACAAGGAAAGCCACCACACTTTGGATGCTTTGCTTCTCTGCTGAGTTGTGTCTTTCTGAAAAGGAAGCCCTTCACATGAAGGTCTGTGTTGCTTTTTGTTTCTGGACCACAAGAGCTGCTGCCCATGGAGGCCTCTGGGTACCATGCGAATATGAATAATGATAATTAATGGAGCACTGYATRCATAGAAGAGGTGGAAGAACTGATKACACAGGRCTGAYKTTTGAGACCCTTAAAGAAAGGCTGCTGAGATGCAAACTGCTCAGTTGTGGAGCAGTTCCCAATGCAATGCCCTTTCCCATATCCCTCTTCTAGAGCATCTTCACTCCAGAGGTTCTGGGGTTCACCCCCACACTCTGGTGATGGGTCTTGAGCTCAACCAAGGGAGCTTGTGGAGCTCTTCCAAAGTCACTGAGCCAAGCAGTGAATGCTGGCCATTAAAATGTGTGTCTGCTCTGCACAGCCTTTCCAGGGAATTTCTCCAGGAATTGTGCCTGCAAAGAGCTCTGCTAGAGGAGAGGGGAGTGAGGAAACACTGGAGATAGCAGGAGGGAGCAGGGAGCTCTTCTGYCCTCACCCAGGAGGTGCCTCCTCTGTCCAGGCTCTTGGAGCAGTAATCAAACCCCAAATAATTCAATTTAAAGCTCCACAGCAGTTGGACTGGCAGTCTTGMTTCCAGGACACCTGAGGTCAGCCCCACTGTCTTTAAGTAGCTGCAGGGCTCTTATCTGTGCTTCTCCCCCACTTCCCTGGTGTCCATGAACCCCTGGGTGATGTGCTGAACTTGGTGTTCTGTAGGGATGTCCTTTGAGAGGTGCACAGAATGTGCCAGGGGTTTCCTCACACTTGGGACGTGCTGGGGTGACCCTCCCACTGTGCTCCCAGCACCCACAGCCCTGTGATGGGAACCCCAAGGACCCTGGCATCACACAAAAGGCTGGGCTTTGTCAATCAGTGTCTCATAGCTCAGATCTTTTCTGACCCCACAGGCAGCCTGAGTCTCCCTTTCCTATCAGACCGCCCCATTCCCTGTGCAGGGACCACTCTGTGTCCAGGCTGGGTGACTCCAGGGTGGGGTCCATGATTGGCTGCATCCCCCCAGCATTGCAGGGCTCTGTTCTGCACCAGGCTGTGGGGAAGGAGGGGAGGAGGGAGCCGTGGTGCCATAGCAGGGCCTGCCCCCCTCACGTCCTGCCCTCCTGGAGTGCGTCAGATGCGCCACGTAGGGCTCCCAAGTATGAACGGGCTGGTGTCTCTATCTTCACACGCCTTCACRGGCTGACATCAAACAAAGAGTCAGAACAAACAAATAGGTAGGGTTTTCCCTACCCAATTTAAATAAATCTGGGTTGCTTCCCAGAGGCAGTTTTGCTGTGCTCTAGCATGACTTTTTGTGCTTGACAATAGCTCCACTTTGCATATAGGGGGAATTTTAAAACCTTTCTCCTTGTCCCAGTTCATGTGAGGGCAGCATTAAATATCCTAATTTTCCTAAGGCTTTCAAACCCCAAACAACTTATACATACCACGTTAAACATCTTTTCTTTTCTATGATGATTGAACAAATATGATCCAAGTGGTGCAATCATATTTTGGCCTTCTGTTTCCTTTTAGAGCCCTGGGAATACACTGTCCAGGTGATGCTCTCTCTGCCAACTGGGCCCAAGAACTCTGCTCCAGGACTAGTATTAGGCAGGAGAAGATCTGTCATCCTACAAAAATGTTCCTATTTTATGGTGGAAGAGAAATAGAAACTTAAAGTAATTTTTTTAAATGAAAGAGGAATTTATGGGGAAGAGTGAYCCTGAAACAGTGATTTCATTGGGAGTTACTTACCTGGAGGACTGAAGCATCACAAAAGCTCATCCCAAGCACTGGCCCAAGAGCCTCCTAGAGAGGTTAAACCTCTGCTCTTGCTGGCAGAGGGGAAGGGGAAGGGGAAGGCCTCAGCTGTGTTTTGACCAACACATTCCTTGCTAGACCTGAGAAACACTTCCACTTCAGTTGAACTTGGCTTGTCTCCATAGTATTACRTTCCAACAAAAGACTGATTTGTCTCTTGTTTGAAAATTCCCATGGGCTCAAGCTGAGAGGTTTCCTTGCTTCCCAGGACACAAAGGAGATGGAAATGAGCTGCTGTTTGCTATGGTGGGGGCAGAAGGGGATTCCAGCTCGGGGTGAATGYGGCTCCACACGTCCGCTCCTTACTCATCCTGAGCCCACTCCAGATGCGTAATGCTATGGAGCAAAACAAACTTCCCCTAAAGATGCCTTTGGTGGAGATCAGGAAAAGTCCAGGGCTCAGCTGGACTCCAAAGGAGTTTCCTCAGCACTGCCTGTGGCCCATGGCATCTGAACAGAGCAATTCCATCCTTGTGTGTGCAGATAGGGCAGCGGGGTGGAACAAGAAGATCTGATTCATTCCATGATCCTGTGACTTTGTGTTTAGGGATGGGAAGGTTAAGGATTTGGCTAGCTATGCAGGAACATTGTCAGGAGGTGGTAAATATGTTTTTTCACAAAAATGAAAAAAATAATTTCAGAGTAAAATCCCACATTGTTTTTCTCAATGCTGCACTCAGCCAGAGGAACCTCAGCACTGCCTTCCCATGGATTTTTCCTATTGTGTTCCCCTGTTATCATTTATGTATTTATTTATTTTAAAATTGGTTTCATTGCACTTCTTCTGACTTCTGATATCATTGTGAAGTAGGGCTGAAGCTGTTTATTGCCTGGCATGCAGTTCCTTATCTCAGTAGGTCTGTATTTCCTTCAAGCTTTACTTRTATTCATTGCAACATCTCTATGTTACATTCTATTCTAAATAAAATGTTCTTTTTCTCGTAATATATTCTTAAATGAATATATTATTAAACTCTTATTGTAAAATTCTSTATTATTTAAACAYWAATTCTTGTTTAAATACTAAACAAGAAGCATAAAAGAGGTTTTATCATAGTCTGCAGTGGAGTATTTTACGTTATGAAGATTAAAATTTAGAAGATGTTTGTTCTAACTTTTAATACTGGATTTGGAGACACACTCCAGCTCTTACCTAAAAAGCAATAAGCTCAAAACCCTGGGAATGGTCCCCATATCCCTCCTTTAAAAATAGGTCTGAGGAYAGAATTGGAAAAGTGTTGGCTGGAAAAAAAAAGAGGAGGCCTAMATTTTCACATTTTCAAGCTTTTAGGTGGATTTTAGATCAGTGAAAACTAGCTCAATAAGATTACAAAGTAAAATTTGCAGAAAATTTGACTTGTATGAATTTGTTTTACAAGTAAATGCACTTCTTATCACCTTGGAGTCTGGGCCCTGTCAGGGTTATGGGAAGCAGAGAGGGGAAATGAGGAGGGGGTTTGTTAGGGGATCAAAGTGTGCAGTCAGTAAATTATTTTTGATTTAACATCACCAGTGGAGTAAGAAGAACTTGATTTGAGGAGAATCGAGCCTGGCTGTGAACTGGAAGGTGGGGCTGGCTTTGTGCAAGTCAGGCAATGATGGATTGCTCTGTCAAAGTGTGTGCATTGATGGCCCTTTAATAATAAAGAATCTTAATCATAACCTCACATGTTGCCTACCCATTCAGGTGCTGATTCATGAGTAATGTAGCTTCTTTTTGAAGGAAGGATCTTCCTGTGAAAATGGAGCTAGAGGCAAATAAATAAAAATTTTATTACTCACTCAAGATGATTTACTTGACTTCCAGTTCCCCCAGTAAATTTTGTAGTTACTGAGAATGAGCAAACAGATTTAATGTGATGGGGARCAGCACATCCTTCTCTCAATGTATTTTTTTTCTCAGACAAACGATTATGAAATCATTCCACAGTCCATCTTGTGGTTCCTGGTCTCTATGTGAAGAGGACAAAAAATTTTAAAAAAATTCTGTTTAGGAGTTTGGTTTTGTAGTCTGAAACCAGAAGTGGCAGAAATCTCATGGGAACTTTTTGTAGGGAGCTTCCCTGTCCATTTTTGCAGTGTCAGGAGATGAGTTTTTCAGAAGTCAGTTCTAAATCTGATACTCAGCTGCAGGAAGAGCTTTTCAGATTGGTTCAGAGCAGGGAGCATCCCAAGGTGCTGSTTTGTGTGCAATCAGTCTGGCACATTTTCAGTCTATAACAAATTCCATCTCTCTTGCCATTGTATTCACCGAAGAAGGAGAGTGGGAAGTGCAAATGATGTTTACAGCAGGCCATTGTCATGCAAATTATGTGCAATTTCACGAAGGASACCTCGAATAGTGGCAGCTGAAGGTGCAACCTCGCCTGTTGAACAAACAAATATTAAGGAAAATGGGGGTAAATGTTCAATTATTTGCAAAGAAAGTTTAAAGGGATTTGAGAAGTATTTGCAACGAAGGGTGAATGAGGAAGTGACCTCAAAGAGGAAATCAACTTCCTAAAAAACAAGAACCCTGGGGATTTTCATTCTCAGTTCTCATTAGAAATGGTATTATTTTTGCTACTGCTTTTAAAAACCTGACTGTGAAACTCTAATGATCTTTGCTTGCTGTGAACCACTGCCCGCCCTAATTTTTCTTCTATTTAAAGGGATATTTTAACWGAAAAGCCTTTCACATTTGGCACCTCTTTCCTAAGTGATCCAGAAAACCTGCCTGCACTCTGGGGGTGGTGTGGACTTCACTGTCAGACAGAAAATTTCCAAAGGTGCTTTCAGGAGTGCCCAGGAGGTGCAGAAGCCAAACCCCTGGGCTGTGCTGAAGCAGAGTAACTCTTCAAAGTCTCATCTCTCCTTGAGTGTTCTGGTATTTGTTGTGCAGTTATGGGAGGCATTAACTTCATGGGTGGTGTTCATATGCCCCTCACATTTTCCTCAAAATGAGATAAGCATCCTTTTTCTTTCTTCTGACTGAGGAAAAACACATGGAAACTTCAGTTCAGTGTTTTATCCATGTCCACCTACTGAGCTGGAGATTCCATTTATAATAGAATGAAAACCATTCCTGATACAGAGTGAAGASTATTTGAAACATCCAAGGTTTTTTACTATACAACAATGCCATCTTCCCTTTGGAATGGTGCTAAATCCTTTTCTTGATTTATAAAAAGGTCTAACTCTTCATGGCCAGGTTGGGAAATCTTTTTTCCCCATCTGGCCTGGGTCAGTTATGATGACAGATACTGAAACACTTGACCTAGCAAGCAGTGAAGAGCTGGTTCACTGTGCCACTGCCAGAAACACATCCTGAGCTTGCCTGAAATTCTACMAATTCAYTGGACACTCAGAAAATTCAGTCCAYTTCTAATTTTAAAATGCTTTATTTTCTCCTGCCTTCACTGAAATTTTCCATGCTATAAAAATCCCAGCCCTGATTTAGTTGAATGGTCTCTCCCTCCCTGCCTCTCTGGACGTCATAGCTCTGGATGTGATGGCATCACCAGATGGACCATCCCTGCCTTGTGTAAGAGCTGCTATTTCACCTCTGTGCCAGCTCAGCCAGGATTTGCTTTAATGAGTACCTACCACTGCTACTTAGAAACTCTATTATTTGTTAGGCAGGATGAATTAATCTTGTCTAGGCAACAGCAAGCCACAACTGTGAGGACACTGAGCTGTGTCAGTTCTCAGGGCAGGGTTTTGGAGCTGCTGGAGAACAGCTGTGTTTTGTKGCTCTATCATGGCTCACTGGAGAGTTTTCAGTGCTTAAAATCACATTAAAAGATCCTTTTGCTGGGTTTTTTACCCCAAAGTCCTGGTAGTTCTCATGGTTTTGATTTCACATCCCACCTCTATGGACCTGCCAGCATAAATCTGGGGATATCCCTGTTAGCTGAAGCCTGTGTGGCTTGCACGATGTTCCCTGCAGAATAATTTCTTTGGGTAGATCTTCTAAAGGGGAAAGGAAGATGAGACCATTTGGGGAAAAGGCCTTCCCACCCCCAGCTGCTCAGTGTCCTGGGCATTGCTTTCACTGTATTAGCATTTTTGGGGTGTGTGTGTGTATGTTTCAAAGGTTTCAGGTGCTCCCAGAGGAAAGTCAACCACAAACGCAGCACTTTTGGGGCAAACGAGCGGGTGTTAAAGTTCCCTGTCAGCAGGGCAGGTTTGGACAGGGATGCTTGCACACACCTACATCCACCATGGAGTGAGCCTGGGCTACACCTGGTTACTGGGAGAAAATAAAATACACAGCAGGAATGCAGCTCCCACAGTGCCTTGGAAGGATTTGGGGGTTTGTCCTGAGATAGGAGCAGGAGCTTTGACTTTTATCTTGGAGGTCTTTTTCCAAACTTATTGTTTCTGTAATTCTATTAAGTAAAGATCTGAGGCACCTGCAAGCAGGATGCTCCTGAGTGTGTGACAGTGTGTTTTGCCAGTGCCCTTTTAGTTAGTGTTAAGTAACATTAAAACATTATACAAATATATATATATATATATATATATATATATGGGGTTGCAGTTGGTTAGAAGATGTAAAGTTATTTTCAGGTTTTTGTAGATGTGCTATGGGCTAGACAGAATCATAAAAACCCAGACTGGCTAGAATCATAGAAAGCCAGATCATCTCTACCCCCCTGCCTCTTCCCCTGCTCCAAGCCCCATCAAGCCTGTCCTTGGACACTTCCAGGGATGGGGCATTGGAGATCCTCAGTGGGTGTGCAGTGGGTTGGTTTGAAAGCAGATGCTTTGAACATTAAATGCCTTCTTCCCCAAGGTTTAGGGTTTCCCTGCCTTGCTTTCTGTCTGATGGGGAATGCCTGTTGGATGAAAAGGAACCAGCATGAGTCAAGTTCAGAGCCCTCTGTACCCTGCCCTCTCCCAGTGGCAAACTAGAGAGATSTCACCAGCTTTAACAGGTTCCCTCTCCCAAAGGTGCTCAGCTCCCAATTTGCCCAGGCCACCTCTGGCTCTGCTTTCTTGAGCTTTGGCTGGATGTGAACACTGAGATCTTCAGTGTGGACTCACRATTTTCAGATGAGAAAATCACAGAATGGAAAATTTGGTTGGGTTGAATTTTGGTTGTGATCAGTGTCTTGCCTGTATTAATGAAAATACCTGGACTTACTCTATAAGTAAGCACAAAAGTCACAGATTTTCTGCTAATAGGAAAAAAAATTAGTATCAGAGGAAGAATTACAAATTAAATCAAATCCTGTTGCTTCTCAGTGTTTTATTTGCAAACTGACATCCCAGATTAAAGGAAGAGGAGCACTCAGCTCTTCCCAAAAAAAGTTTTTCCCCTATGATACTTCTTTGGGATATTGCTGCATTTCTGTCTTGTGTCACTCTTTTCATGCACTTCAGCAAAGGGGGTAGGATGTCTCAGTTCTCCTTTTCCATATTTAGAGCATAAAGCTACAGCCTGCTCTTTTCTGTCCTATACATACACTCCTACAACATTTAGGTGTTTCYTTCTGGTTTTCCAAAGGGAACAGCATAGATTGGCAATAAGCTTTCCAGAGCTGTTCACCTATTTCATTGGCTGGGACAGGCAGGGAACATGGGATAGATCCATCCCCTCTCTCCAGCCAAGCCACCTGCTGACCTTTCTGACTGATGCTGAAAACTGAAGGATTATTTTCTTGCGGCCGCTTGTTGGTGGTTACACATGAAGGTCTCC
The DNA here is from genome assembly GCA_902810485.1 of Alauda arvensis. Classification (NCBI taxonomy): domain Eukaryota; kingdom Metazoa; phylum Chordata; class Aves; order Passeriformes; family Alaudidae; genus Alauda; species Alauda arvensis. The sequence continues at coordinate 699,934 of CADDXX010000382.1, forward strand.
TGGAATCTGGAAAAGCCTTGGGAGCTCAGTATAAAGGCCAGCTCAGCTCACCTCAACTCAGGTGCAGAGCCCAGTGTGGTCAGGTGCCTGCAGGGCTCCGACTCAGCACGCGTAAGGAATTCCTACGCAGTGGGCAGGGAGCGAGTGATGCTGGGGAAAGCCTTTGGCAGGGATGGGAGGTGACCTGCTCCCAAAGCACGGAGCTCTTGTGAGCCTGGATGGACTTCCTGCTGAGCCTCCCTCCTTTTTCACACTGCCTAGGGTGAAACAGTTCCCTCAACCCAGGCTGGGGAGCAAGAATTTGGTAGGGCAGGTTTCCTCTGGGGAACATTCTTGTCTTTTGTGTCATCAGGACATGCCCCTGCTCAGAGGGAAGGAGGAGCTCCTCCTCGATCAAACTATCTCAGCCATCATGCTCRAATCCATTTGGGTCAGCCCTTCCCTAATTAGGGCAGCAGTCACCCAAAACACCTTCTCCATGGATGATCCTGCCTGATCCACCTGATTGCTGCCCGTCATCTCCCACTGAAACCACTGGCTTTGTCTTCACTCCTCCCTTGCTCAGCCTCCCCCCCAAGCAGGGAAGTGGCAATTCGCCTGTGGGGCAAATGAGCTGTCAGAGGCAAAAAGCCCCACATGTGGTCTGTACCTGCCCCCATTCACCCACAGCCTGGAGAGGCATTGAAGTGATTGCAAGGGTCCTCAGGATGTTGCATTTTTGGGACTGAAGATGGTCACTGAAGTGATGAGGACTGAGTGCTGAGGAGAATTGCTGGAGGTGTTTAGGTGCCTGGGTACAGGAGGAATGCAAAGGAACTGCAGGTCTGTAGAGATAGAAATGAGCTCCAAAGCAAAGGCAGAACTGTCACACTCAGGGCTGGAGAGCTGTTGGGAATATTGACCTGTGGGACACTGGGATGAGCTTGCACTAAAGAGGACTTTGGGTGGCTGGAAGGAAGATGACTCTGGGTGAAGTACTGTGGTTCTGTGCTTGGTCTCTAGGCAGAGGCTGTGAGAGGACAGGGCACCAATATTGGGATGGGGGAGTACTGGGGACAGTCAGCAGTGGGATAATTGAGGGGGACTGAGGTGACATTTGGTCAGAGACAGGTGCAGGTGATGAGTGACAGGCMGTACAGTGAGCCCCTGGGATGTCTCCATCCCAGCTTCCCCTCGTTTCTCACCAGAGGTGAAAATGYAGGGAGGAGGCTGGGTGGCCTCAAAGATGCTCACTGCAAGAGAGGGACACATTGTTCAAGCTCCTGTTCCAGCTCTCAGGAAGCACAGCCCTGCTCTGGTCTAGTGGTCACTTGCATCCCAGAGCAGTTTCCCCTTCTGGAGAATGCCAAGCATGAAAGGAAACAGCTCTGGGCTGTTCTAGCCTGGGAAAAGGGAAGAGAGGAAGGGAAGTGAGTTACACCAAGGTGGTGTTGTGCAACTCCAGTGTTGTACTTTCCCTTTGAAGCTGCCAGGGCAGTGCTGGCATCTCTGCTGTAGATAAGAGGAGCTGGCTCCTCCAGGGATGGAACAGTGAAATCCATTTTCACTTAAAAGGCAAAAGGGAAAACAGATTATTCCATCTGGGCAATTTAAGCTACGGGCATCTTGGGTTTGACACATCGGAGAATTTAGTGCTGCTGGTAATGCCCTGTGATTCTCCATGTAATCAATTAAAGAAGTGTTCATCCTAAATACTGCTGAACACAAACAAAAGAGCCCATAAAGGTAATGTTTTCAATTTATTTATATAAGCAATTACATTAAAAACAACATTGTTGTCCTACAAAAATAAAGTGACAAAGAATTCACAGAATTTTAAATAAACAACCTTAAACACCCACACTTAGTACCAAACACAGAGTGCACAGCAATCTTTGATGAAGCAGCCTGAAACTTAACTCAAGTAAGATGGTCTGAGGAATTCCTCTGTACCTACCCCAGAATAACTCAATCTGTCCAGACTTGCCTCCCTTTGACTCTCTGCCAAACCCTGCTGCTGGGCTGATGGCAGAAGGGTGCTCTGAAGGGTGCCCAGAGCTGGATCTGATGGACAATTTGCATGAGGAAYGTGTTTGCTTGTTAGCACACAGAGCTAAGGACCACCTTTGGATACAAGGGGAGAGGAGGTTTTCCCTTCTTTGTGCTTCAGAGAGAGAAGGGAAAACAAATGCCCTTCTTGCTCCCACAGCATCCATACCAAGGGCCACTCCAGAGCAGTCACTGGTATCGATGGCTGCAGGAGAGTTTGGTTCTGCTGCTCACAGCCACAATTACGGACCTGCCCAGCACGAGGCATGGGTGGCTCTACACAAAGCCATGGGAACAGAAGCCACAGACAAACTACACTGCTGCCAGAGCTGGTACAATGCACAAGTCTCTACAAGTGCTTGAGAGTTCAGATGAAATAGAAAACTCAAGTCCTTTTCCACAAGTAGTCAAGGAATTTTGGGCAGGGGCACAGAACACCCGATGGCTGCTCTATTCCAGTCTGAAGTGACATTTTCTTTTTCCCTATAGTTCCCCAGCTGCTTTTATGGGAAGATCATCTTCTACATTTCCTCTCTAGAAATTAAAAAAAGATACCCTTACATGCAAAATCTGAAGTCCTAGACAAGATCCTGTGTAACCTGTGTGCCCAGATGAGACTAGATATTTTACTGCTGGATTAGGACAAACATGACTAGGAGATTTTGTGCTGACCAGTTTTAAAGAAGCTTAAGCCACTTACTTAAAATACCTCYATTTATAAATTATAAATAAAACATTATCCCTCCTCCCCCCCACCCCAATAAATAGAAGTACAAATTGCATGTACCGCTTGTGCACACAGGCAGAGCTATCTGCTGTGTCTGGAAGAGCTGCTGAATCTCTTGAGTTCAGCTCTCTGTGTATTTACAGAGCTGCTCAGTTTACAGCCCCCCTGTTTTTGGGAGCACGAAGYCACAGCACACCCTAACTCCAGCTATGCTGTGCTCCTGTCCTTAGAGTAACAGACATTAAAATKACATTATCAAGTAGACCAGAGAACTACAGCTATGACAAGAATCCCAGTGCCTTRGGCTAAGTTTAAGACCTTCCCAGAGTTACATAATAAAAACATCCCTATCCAAATGCAAGCAGCCTTTTACTGCAGCCTGAGAGTCAGTCACTGCTAAGCTCAGTATCTCATTCTCACCCCTTACACAACTAATACATCTGTCACACTTCCTTCAAAAAGTAGAATCCAGGAGAAGTACTATTTTCTTTAAATATTTAAAACATTAAAAACCATTTTTACAAGTTGTTAAAAAAGTTACTTAAAATATTTAAGACATTAAAAACATATTTTTAAAAAGTTGTAAAAAAATTTAGTTTCATCTAAATCCAGAAGTGGATTTGCACATAAGAGACATTAAGTTATGATACAAAGTGCTCTATCTGCAATGAGGGAGAGGTAGTATCAACAACAAATGCAATGCATTTTCTGACCTTACATAAAGAAGTGAGTCTCAAGTATTTTTTTTTTTTTTGTTAATTTTTGAGTGCTCATATGAAATCCACAGTCTCCTCTGGCAGTTTTCATTAGGTCAGATTTTTTTCTTGTATTTTTAGGTCAACAACTGCTTTCAAGTTGCTGAGATAAAAAGTTGCTTTTGTAGTGTTATGTGACCTATGAAAAATGCCAGACAGAATCACCACTACTCTCCTTTATCAAGTATTAAAACATAGTAAAAGAAGGTGGAACCTTGATCCACTTTGGAATACATCGTTCTGTTACAGAAGATTTTGAACAAGGGATTCACCACTGCTAAGCTGAAGTACTGAAAATCCCTTTTGTAAATGGAAACCTTACCTCAGTAAGGAGTTTAAGGCAATCCCCACAATGAAGCTGCCCAAGTTGTTTTTTTTTTTTTTAAATATTAAGCCATAAATAGAATAAATTAGTAATTAATAAAATAAACACAATAAAATAAATAAATAGATWAGATAGCTGGGTTTCTACAGCTCGGCAGAGCGCTCTTTCAGCAGGAGCGTGGGGTTGATATCCTCCATGGCAGTTTGTGAGGTACTAACGTTAATGGTGGCCTCGGTGGGTTCGGGAGGCAGGATGTGGAAGGCAGTGAAGGGACAGCCCTTCACGTTGTTGCAGATGAGCTTCTGCAGGGAGGCCGTGTTGACGATGTCGAAGCCCACCTTGCCCCCGAAGGTGCTGGGCTTCCAGTACTCGGGGGAGCAGATGGCGTTGCCCATCAGCCCCTTCAGGGAGAAAGGCGCCCCAATCTCCACCATGGTCTCCCCAAAGATGGCCCCGGGCCGGGGCTTCTCCACCAGCAGCCCTGGGTACAGCTCCATGGCATCGATGTCCCCATACAGCTCCTCCAGCTCCGCTGCCATCTCTTTTTCTCCTGCAACGAGGAAAAATCGGTAAGTGGAAAAATCCCATTTTCTGTGCCAGCCTGTCCTGGTGAAGCCCAGTAATGACTCTGTGGGCATTTGAAGACAATGTCCCTCATTTGCTGGGAAGGATGAGGACTGTTACCTGTAAGCTCTTCGAAGGATCGGAAGGGTTTCAGCATGAAGCGTTTCCTGTACTCGTTCAAGGACTGGTACCTCATCTGCCTGCTTTGGTCAATGGAGGCCTTTGCCACTTTCTGTACTGCAGCAGGAACGTTCTTCCCACCAGCAACCTGTTCATGAAAGAGGAAAAGCTGTAAGATCTCCTGATATGAGTCAAGAGGAAGTTGTGCCTTTCCGGTGATTAGTTTCAAATAGCTTTATGCCATTCCCTTGTTCCACCCCCAGCTCATGCCCTTCACCATCAACTTGAGGAAGGACCTACCCTGCCAGCACTTTGCTTGGAGAACGATTTGACCATGTGGGAGAGTCCGTGCTCCAGCATGATGGAGTTGTTGTAGAGGAACTGCTGGAAGGTGTACTCCTGGTCGTGGATGTGGAAGGTGTCGGGCAGCAGTGGGTGCCAGTGGTACAGGGTGTTGAACTCGGCTGCGATGCGGTTCTGGTACTGAAACCTCTGGTTGAACAGCAGCTCAGGGTCAAACTTCAGCTTGAAGTGGTACCCACTCAGGTGCTGCACATAGTCCTCTATAACGATCTTGATTGTCTCTCCTGTGGGACAAAGGGACAGGAGAGAATATTGGCACTGCTTCTCCTCAGTGGCAGGTAAACAGCTCAGACATTTCTGAACTGTTCTAAAATATACTACAGTGATCAGGACAGCAAACGCTTTTCTGTAATCTCTCCTAAAAAGGAATTCAGTGGGTGGAACAGTACTTCAGATCCCAAGAGTTCTGGGCTGTGGGTAGTGAGTTTTCTACAGTCTGCTTTCCTCCTCCCAAGACACAATTCCTTGCACCCTCCACAGAACAGCACACACCAGTATTTACAGTGTGTTCAGTTCTACAACATCTCTAGGATAGAGGGAGGGGATAATGAAGAAAGTTGATGTCTGAAAGCAAATCTCAGCTTCTGAACTACATAATACCATTGTCTTGGTTTATGGTTTCAGCTGGGGCAAGGTTTTTTCCAGCTTAGAGCACACCACTATTTACATAAAGTGAAATACCACTGGGCACACAATTAGACAGAACTATGCAGTTACATTTTACATAACCTTCCGAACTTTAGACTTAATCACAGCCTTTCTTTTAAAGCATAYCTGAGCTGACCCAACCCTACGGGAAAAAAAAACCCCAAAACCCCAGATTGGGGAGCCTGAGGTCATCCAGCCTCACAGGCTTTCTCTGAGAAAGGAACGTGAGCTTCCTGTCTTTTCACTGCTTTCAGTTTTGCCTCCCTCAGATAAGGGAATTGAGCRTCACCCGAGTTTTCCTCAGTTCCGTCTTTAGCGGAGGTGGGCGGAAGCTTCACCTCAACACAACGCTAGTGACAGGCCACAAAGGAGCCACTCACACGTCAATTTACGGGACAGCAGGAGCTGCACACAGCACTGATAGCTGCTCTCACCTATCAGTATGAGCCGGGTGGTCTGGAAGAGCTGCTCGTCATCCCACTCGGGGTGCTGGCGCTTGAGCACGTCACAGACGCGGTTGTGCTCGCGCAGCCAGATCGTGGCGTACATCATCAGCCCCGGCACCAGCCCGAACACCTCCTGCCCCACGGAGAACTGCAGGTGCTCGGGCACGTGGGGAGGGTACAGCATCTCTGCCTGCGTGTCCCGCACCGTCGGAGGGTACATTTCTCCATCGATCATCTGGGCAAGGGGGGAACAACAGGAGCTGTGAGCTACGATACCRTGGTTAAGCTCTGCCGACTCTCTCAGCCCTGACTCACACTTCAGATCACCTACACCATTCACACAGCAGTAATTTAGGTGATCTATGCCGTCCAGTAAGAAGGTAGGAAATTTGAGCTAAGACATACCTGGTATTTTAGCTTTCCATCCTTTCGAAGCCTCAGTTTAAGTTGTCTCTCCAGAGTCTCTCCATAAATGTGGTTCAGGTCAACCTATAAAATAAAAGCATTTGGGACATGAAGCCATCCTGYATTTTTTGCTATTTTAGGATAAGTCCCATTTCTGTGGATACCCATAGACGTTCACCTCCTAGATGTTTACCTTTTAMTTATATTACCGCTACCTTATAAGTATCATGCACCGATATTTAAGATGAAGCCAAATTATTTCCTGGCAACTGGAGCCATCTCTACGTAAGAGAGGTTGTTACGTTGGCAATTTAAAAGGACTCTGTTTAAAGTGTCAGCAATTTTCTATTATGCAGACAGCTTTCTATTTATACACACAATTTATAGCTTTGGTCTGGACATAAGAGTGACACTTACAGTGAARAACTCTTTGCCCAAAAGATGCCTGTCTTGTAGGTAAAGATCTTAAATCCAAGTCTGCTTTTGCAGTTCTTTTTAAACTTAAGCTATTTGCAGTACATAAGCAATACTTAAGTGCTGGATGCAGCTCTTAGGAACTGATAGAGTCCAGAGAAGTTTTGGGTGCTCACTATATCTAACATGCTTTAGGTAAAAGCAGATTTTTKGGAACAATAAGAGATCACTGGGCAGGTACTTTAAACAGAACCACTTGCGCAGAGCTCACAGTTCTGACCCGGGCAGAGACTCTGCCGAACACTGGAATTTGGCCTGAGGAGCAGTTAGAGAAGTGGTGATCCCATGGGATTGTGGCACAGTGTGTGCACAGGTGTTAGTGTCCCCTGGCAGGATGCCATTCCAGCCATTCCAGCCCCTCAGCAGCTCCCGAGGAGCAGGAGCTGTGTCCCCAGCTATGACCGTACCCCATGGCCGAGCGCTCTGGTGAAGGCAGGGCCCCGCTTGTGGTCTGTCTTGAAGAACTGGTGGGTGAAGTGCTGGGCAAAGAAGGTGAACATCACATTTGTGCCTTGTGGGTCGGGGATGAACTTTCTCCTCAGCAAAAACTTCTCCACGATCAGCTTCGAATCCGGGAGCTCTTTCTTGCCTGTGGGAGGAACAGACAGTGAGATACTCAAGACAACCCTTTATGCAATACTGAAGTTTATTCCTAACAAAAAGGCTTAAGACTTTCAGTGGAATATAATGACAGCAGCATAAAACAAGGGGGATTACCTACTTTTCTATGCTCRCTGTCTTGATTTTATTAGAGATTTCTAAATTCCCTGCTTTTAGCATGTAACTCAATAGCAAGAACCAGARTATCTTTTAGATCTTGAAACAATATATCTAAAGCATGGTTATTCCTAAAGTCAGCTACACTGAAAAAAGGCTACAGACAAGCAGGTCTTATAGGAACTACTACTTATTTTTTTCCTCTTAGAAAAGACCAAGCAATTGCTATGTGTCTGGTTTATTCCTCACCTTTAACACCCATTGGTGTTGGGCAGTCAAGTCCTACTGGTGGAAGGCTTCTTGTGTAGTAGGAAAGATTGGAATAAGCTTCCCAGCTTTTGTAATTGTAGTCACTGTTGTAAGTTGGTGGGCTGTCAATCAAGTGTGATCTTGCTGAAAGGCAAATAAGTATTTGRTTATTTTTAACTGTACATTTTAGTCTCAAAAAGTAAATCACAAAGYCAGATCTTTTGCATATATTTGGCAGCAGTTGTAAATTCCACACATATCAGTTACTGATGTTAAATATGATTACAGTTACTGAGTAACAGGACTGGATCCTGGCTGATCTCACTATTAACTCGAGCAATGGAGTGCCAAGTTCACATCAGCAAAATCTTGGACTTTTGCAGAAAGCAGAATCAAGCTGCWCTTCAGCACGTTTCATATAAGCCTGCATCATGCAGAAGTCTTAAATTTTGGTGCTTTAACTTCAGTGCAATTTAGGCTGCTTGGTTTGTAGACTGRTCAATTCAGTGCAATATTCTGCTTTAAGAGGACTGGAAGAGACAATTCACACTTACACGTTAGTACATATCTCATGATAGTGTCCCGTAAGAAGGGAATGTTGTTGATGATATTCCAGGCTCCTTGGAAGTGGGTGAGGATGTAGTGGACAGTGTTTGGTGATGGCTTCAGTGCTAGCTTCAGCCACGTGAAGAATTCCGCTGTGAGGACAATGGGAAGGTTATTATTAATTAGCCTACGGAGGATAACTTGCAATGCAGGAATTGGATGATGCGTTTCATTTCCACAGAAAGGGGCGTGGGATACTCACGTGTGGTGCAGTTCTGCCCGTAGAAGCCTGTCCTGGTGCAGTCGCACTCGTAGCGATCCGGCCCAGCGGTCATGCAGACGCCTCTGTTCTGGCAGGGGTTCGAGCAGCAAGGGTTGGCTGTGAGGGAACCAGAGCTCGGGTTAGCATCTCTGCAATACACTCGCACCTCCCCAGGACTTCATACAACGAAAGAGAATGCCCTGGAGTTTAACGCTGATCAGGAAGGCATCACAGCTACCATCCATCCATCCATCCATCCATCCACGGTAACCTCTGCGCTACCAGGGAGCAGCTTTCAAAAGCGCAAAAACGCCCCTCTTATCTTCGCCAGCAATAACCCCCTCAGAAGGGGAGACCATCCCTCACAGGCCAGCGGGGGCCYGGCACCCACACACAGCAGAGAAACGGCAAAGAGAGTGAGGAGCTGGAAGAGCAGAAAGGCGGAGCAGTGAATGCGGAAGCGCGGGGCGGACTCACCGGCGCGGCCGGCGGCCAGCAGCGCGGCCAGCAGGGCCAAGGGCAGCAGCGGCATGGCTGGGGCTGGGCTGGCTCGGCAGCTCGGAGTGCCGGCACCGGCTACACATCCCCGTATTTATGTGCAGAGCGGAGCGGAGCCCGGCTGAGTCACGGCGGAAGTACGAAAAACCCAACGGGGGATTTCTCTGCTCGCCCGGCCCGCCCCGGCCCGCCCCGGCCTAGCTGCGCAGGGGGCAGGTGCGAGGGACGGCCCCGTCAGCGGCTGAGGGCACGGCAGGGAGCTGGCTGCGTGCCGCGGAGAGCTCCCGGCGGCGCCGCGTTCCGCTCATGCCGGCTTATCCTTGTTAATTCATTTGGCTGGAGGTCGGAGGGATGCGATCGCACAGGGGCTGGGATCGCACAGGGGCTGCGATCTCATACGAGCTGCGATCGCACACGGGCTGCGATCACACAAGGGCTGCGATCACACACGGGCTGGGATCGCACACGGGCTGGGATCGCACACGGGCTGCGATCGCACACGGGCTGCGATCTCACACGGGCTGCGGAGCACTCGCCCTGCCAAGCTCCACGCACAGCAGGAAGGAAGGAATGCTGGAGGGAATCTAGTTTTCGTTTACTTTTAGGGAATTTAGTGTCTGACAAGACCAAGTCCGGTTATTGGGCATTTTTGCAACAAACAGTAGCTTCTCCCCATCACTTTTTCCTTTAAATTCCACTCCTCCCCCCCCCCCCCATAGTTGCACTGGAAACAAATTTTCCCTCATTTCTCTGCGAATAGTTTATATTTTGGTCATAGRTTGTTTTTTATTAATCAGAGTGCTTTGCTGCTATTTTTAGTGCCCCTGTTGCGTGAGGAGCGACAATGAAAGCAGGAGGTTGTCATGCGGTTGTGCAACCTCGCAGTGCCGAGCACTTTCGCCCTCGAGGTCAGCATTAAACACCAAAAACCCATAGTGGCTTCAACAAAGATTGCTTGTGAGGCTGATGGTGCTTGAATTGCAAATCCGTGACCTGACAGAAAGTGGGATCAGGCTGATTTAAACATCATCTTATTTTTGKCCCCAAAGTGTATTGTGGTCAGTAATTTGTGTACATCAGTAGTGGGTCTTCCTGGATGTTTTAGGACTGGTACACGAAAAGCTGCATAATCAAGAGAAGGCAGATAATACTTCTTTATACATTTGCATGCAGAAACCACAGGCTGGATGATACACTTAAGCAGAGGATGTCTGTCAGCCCGGCTGAACTGAAGGCCACTGGAGGCTGTGGCCACAGCTGTGTCTTGCTCAGTCTTACCAAGTGTAAAAAAGATGATATTTTGTTCTTACATAAGCCAGATCAAGTAATTATGGAATGCTGGTTATCCAGTGGACCAGGCTATKRCATGCACAGCACCATAGATCTACTCACATTTTCATACATTTMATTTGTCCATCTCACACTGATTTTGTTCCATCTTACAAAGCTTTTGTGGATGCTGTCACACAGTAAGACTACTGCAAACAGCAGGSAAGTGAGGCATTGTGTTTAAATAATGTACATAGGAAAATGTTTCTAGAATGTAGGGCCAGCAGCTTTAAGGGGGAAACTGAAGTAATTGTGTACAGCCACACAATTGCCCTCAAAATGATAATACAAAGGTAAATGTGCTATGATTTTGAGGATCTTGGAGATATGGATAACTGATGATGCTTAAAGTTTTCAATTATTATACTTAATCAATGTGTAAACCAAGAAATAGGGCAGAACTTCAGGCTTTGGAGAGGATGTTTCCCTTTGGGAAGCAGTATTTCTGCAGCTGGAAAAGCAGTCAGCACCTCCCACCTTCCACCCAGTGCTGMATTCAGTGTGACATGAGCTCTCTCAAGTCTGATTTTGGCTCTGGAAGGTCACTTGTGTGACTGTCAGCTGCAGTAGAATTGAAGGGATTCTTCATCATTTCCAAAATGATGAAAAATCAGGGAGATACAATAATGCTGCTTCTCTGAATGCTGCTCTTCCCCACTTGTTGCTTTGGGATTATCTCAGGTAAAGAACTGGTTAAATGTTGGAAAGGGAATTTTTCTTAGAAATGGAAGTTTGCTGTGGCAGGATTCACCACCAGGTGGAGATTTTATGCATCAACTAAGTGCTCTTTTCGTTTTTAGCACATAAACCATCTTTGCTAAGATGGTGTTATTTTTCTTTCTGTTACTTGAAGTACCTTTTGGTCCAGGTGAGAGCAGCCTGTGGAACAGAGAACCTTCGTCAACCTCAGCCTTTTTGCATTCGCTGACATTTCTGGAGGAGGCAATTCCCTGAAGCTGTTCCTGTTTCTATTTTAGGTTTAAGTGCATAAATTCACACTTTTCCAAGGCAAGGGTTCAGGACACGGGATGCAGTGACCTGTAACRATTGACATGCTTCAGTAATGCCACCAAAAGAAGGGGAGATTGAGTGGCAGCAGGGAAAACATGGTCTCTCMGCACTGGTGCTGCTCCATTTTGCAATGGGTCAGCTAAACACAGCTGAAAAAGCACTGAATTTATCCTTGAGCCTTTTTAACGTGTTTCAAATGTTTTCCCTCCCTTTGTGACTGAGGCAATCTCACGTTTTATAGCTCAGTAGTTTCCTGGGATGTGGATCTGTTTCATTTGCTCTGTGCCTTTTCCTTTCTCTTTTATGGCAGGAGGAGCTCAATCTGAAGTTTGCTGTCAGTTTGGATTCATTGCTCCCAAAGCAAGCACAACTCCAAGGCTGATCAGACACAGATATGGTAACAATCCTGGATGTTCTGAAAAYGTTCTTGAGAGCTTCCAGGGGAAGTTGGTGTCTTTAAGCTCCTGTGTTGTGCCTTTTGCAGTATTAGAACTCTCTTAATAGAAGGGTTTGATAATGAAATTGCTTTGTGCTTTCATGGGATCATCCTGGCCAGGCAACTTGGGCTCCTCTTCTCTGTCTCTTCCTGCTGTGTTCCTGTGGAACACTCAGATCACTTGGGTCCCAAGTTCCATTGGCACCCTGGGTTGTGCTGGAGAACAAAAGTACTCATTACCTGGTTTGGAGACAAGGGAGCTTTGCTTATTTTCYCCAGGAAAATCTCAGTAAAAAGGTGCCTCGTTTATGGGGTTTCCAGGCTACTGCAATTTTGGAATTATTCGGAGCACAAATCAATTCCAGGCAAAACTACATATGAATATAGAGGGTGTGAGAGCTGGGAGCTGGACTACCTTGCTCTCRGGAGAAATCCCATGGACAGTGATTGGCAAGGAATGTTTGTGCATGGGCTGGGGCTGSTGGCACACATCTGTTCCAGGGGGATCAGGAGCTCACCTCAGGGGGGTACCTGTGGACATCAGTCCACATCAGTGTAGGGAAATGGAGCATATCTTGTTATCCAAGTCAGCTTCAGTTGGGGTTGTTTTTACCCCTGGAATTATATTGAAAAATAYGTGCAGAAAGAATAAGTGGGTGGCACCAAAATCTACATCTGACTTAGGAAAGACCTGAGCAAGTTTGAGCCCCCCCCCCTTTTTTTTTTCCTTTTTAGAGCAGCTTCCCTTTGGACCTCAGCTGCTGGAAAACAAAAGAAATCCACAGCTTGTATATTATTTGCAAGCCAGTAAAAGTTTTGAGGAATGCTTTCCAATATGATAGATTTTATTATTAACATCTGCGTAGAGTAAACCCTGCTCAACTAACTCTTTCCAAGCCTCTGTTTTTAATAACATCTCTGAGTTCTTGTTTTAATTCCCTGGCRTTCTTGACAGACTCAGTTACGAGTCAAATGCTGTAAAGAAACAGGTGAGAAGATTGACTTTACATCAAATTTAAAGGTCTGCAGAGATGCAGATGTGAAATGAGACACCTGAACAGTGCTGTGTGGTGCCCAGGTTTCTCCCAGGCCTGTTTGCTTTGCAAATTCTTTGCCAGATACCTGTATGRTATCATGACTACATCTGCACACTGCTTGGGACATGATACACATCAGTTTGGTGCCAAACCAGAGAGGAAAAGAACACAAGAATTGCTCCTTTTGCTCAGATTAAATGTAGATCTCTACCCAATACAAAGCCAGGCTGACCTCTTTCCTTGGGAGGTGCCCAGACTCTGAATCCCCATGATTTTAAATGAAAGGGAATGAATGAAGCCCCTKCAGAAATGGCTTTCAGAACTGTGTTGTGTTTGTTCAAATGAAGTGGATTAGATGATTCCTTTCCTCATTGGCACTCTTGGTAGTCACAACTTCAGTCCTGCCTGACTAGTTCCTGACAAACAAGCCCTAAATGACTTAAACTCAGCTTGAAGCTCTCTAGGACAACATTTTTCCAAGGAGTGTAGATGAATGGAGGATGAAGCACWACATTTTTATCCTATATGGTTGTTTGAGGCAGACTGAAAATTTCATTCTAGCTAGGATCTGTTTTTTTTTTTAGGTCACAAGACTTTAAATTCCTTTTTATGGTGAATTTAAAGAGGAAGGGCCWTAAACATGAGCTATTAGATAAACATAAGATTTTGGCAGCCACGCTGTGGATTAGACTTGTGGATTTTTTAAAACTTTTTAAAGTTTTAAAGAGCGTGGATACACTCATCTATGGGATTGTTTTTCCTATACAAGCTTCACCTATTAAAATGGAAAATACTTTTCGTTGTTCCTTGATGAAGAAAATGATGTTTTCTTTATTGGCAGTTGCTATTGGCAAAGCGAAGCCGTGAACTTCCCGCTGCYGTGATCCTGGGGTTTTTTGCAGAGCCCGTTTTCCCCCACACACAGCCTCCATGTGTTTCTGATGGGGACATTTGATCACAGGCACCTCTGAAAGACGTCATGAGATTTTGTAACTGCTTTACATAAAGAAACGTCAGCTGGCATTTTATCTGCTCCCAGTCACCGGCTGCAACTCACACTAAGGTAATTGCTTCTGCTGTGCCATTTTTAGTAAGCATTGTATATTGAAATGCTATCTTTCTGTGGGAAACCTGAACAGAAAACCCTCATTAGAGTGATTTCCAAATATGTCCCTCCTCAATGCAGATGCGGGGATTCTCTTTTAGCAACTTCCTGCTTAACTTCTAGTGAAATCTGTCATCCAGCCTCATGCTCTTTTGTTGTGCAAATATAGATCATGTGGAATTTTCCTTTGCTTCAAGCATATGGACATTAAACTGGATAAGGGAAACTGATGAAGGYTTTGCTGAGAGGAAAATTGTTTCAGTGTAATACTTTCTTACATAAAACATGCCTTTGGGAACTGAAGTTTATTTAGCTTTATTCATTAACCCCATTTTTCATTCAGTTTAAAGAAAGGAAACATTACTTCTGCAAATAGGATTTTTTTTTTTTCTACAAGAGCATTTATCAGATCGGTTTACAACAGTGCRAAACCAGCTGTTCCACCCAGAAAGCTCTGCTCTGCAGGGTTTTGTAAGGTTGTCTGTGAATTCATGGTTTCATGGAATCAGAACRGTTTGGGTTGGGAGGGACYTTAAATCCCTTAAAAATTCAGGGTGAYGCAGTGCCACCCCYKSCMWKGGSMRGGRMMMCYTYC